>CM060949.1:95279656-95514656 GCA_030765055.1 Mantis religiosa | reverse complement strand
TTACTCCTTGAGAATCCCAAAAAACAGTGGTCATCAGCTTACCAGCTGACAAAATGATCCTTACCTTCTTTGGTGCAATTTCACCAGCCTTTATCTACTGTTTTGACTGCTGTTTTGACTCTTGTATGTAATGATGGAATCAAGTTTCATCCATGGTCACAAATCAGCACAAACAGTCTTGCAGATTGAGATTAAACATCGCCAGACACTCAGTAGAAGTGTTCTACAATGCACTTTTGGTCAACTGTGAATTATTGCGGCATCCATCTTGCCCACAGCTTCTTCATTGCTAATTTTTCATGCAGGATATTGTGTACTTGCTCTCTTGAGATACCTACAGCCTCAGCAATCTAACAAATTTTGAATCTGCAGTCCTGCATAACCAGATCGTGAATTTTTTTCAATGGTGTCGTGTGCGGTGACCTCAACTAGGTGACTAGAGCTCGATTCATCTTCGGTGCTTCTACGACCATGTTTAAATTCATTGATCCAAAATAAATGGTCTTCAATGATGGTGCAGAGTCCACGTGAAATTCATTCAATTCAGTTTTGAATTGTGCAGCAATCCGCCCCTTCAAATGAAAATGTTTAATAAGCGCACCAATCTCTGTTTTTTCCATTTTCAATCGCAGCTATCACACTGACAAGTTCCAAAGGCTGTCAGTAATGAACTGAATATTGTAACATTCAAATTTTCTGTACAATCTTTTGAATAATTAAGCTTACCACCCACAAAGTGCCCGCCTCAGTAGGGAAGATAGTAGCATGTCTGCCTCACGTTCAAGAGGTCCCGAGTTCGAATCTCGGTCAGAGTGAGTTACCTGGATAAGGTTTTTTCCGGGGTTTTCCCTTATCCTCAAAGACAAATGTTGGGTCTATAGACCCTAGACTCATTTGAGCTCCATTTCATCTATTTCATTCACCGTCCAATATGACTTGACATTGGAGGACATAAATTACAACAAAAACACACACACACACACACACACACACACACACACACACACACACACACACACACACACACACACACACACACACACACATACACACACACACACACAAACACACGCACACCCACACAAAGTTGCAACAAAAAATGCCCATACCTTCATGGAAATTTACCAGACTTATCAAACGATCCTCATAAAAGTCTCTGTTTACACTAGCACTTACTACTTGACAGCACCTACTGGCATGCATATTCATCAATTGTATTGTTTTTTATATTAGATGGGTGTAGAAACAAAAGTCAAAAGTCCACCTGTACTTTTGTGTTATCATTTCTTCATCGTGTCGAGCTTATCTGTGATGTATTAGTAAGAACCATGTTAAATGTTATTCCAGTTTAAAAATCAACTTAAGAAGTAAAAATTAAAAAAAAAAAAAAAAAAAAAAAAAACTCATTGGGAATGCAGTTCAAAAACTGGTATGGTTAACAATCAGCACACCAGGATTGCTCACATGACATATGGTTTTCTGCCATGTCAAATGAGTGAAACCCCTTTAAAATATACCATTATATTTTTGTTTAATATGTAGATTAATGATCTATCTTGTTGTTCCTGAAACTGGAAAGAAAGAAAGAAAGAAAGAAAGAAAGAAAGAAAGAAAGAAAGAAAGAAAGAAATAAATAAATAAAGAAAGAAAGAAAGAAAGAAAGAAAGAAAGAAGAAGAATAAGAAGAAGAAGAAGAAGAGGTGGTGGTGATGATGATGATGATGATGATGATGATGATGATGATGATGACGACGACGATGACGATGATGATGACGATGATGATGCCGATGATGATGATGACGACGATTATGATGATGATGATGACGATGACGATGATGATGATGATGATGACGATGACGATGATGATGATGATGATGATGATGATGATGATGATGATGATGATGATGATGATGATGATGATGATGATGATGATGATGATGATGATGATGATGATGATGATGATGATGATGATGATGATGATGATGATGATGATGATGATGATGATGATGATGATGACGATGACGATGACGATGACGATGACGACGATGATGATGATGTTGATGATGATGATGGTCGTGGATGGCAAACATACGAAAGAAGATATTTCTAACAAAATATGTGATACTAAATAGTAAGGGGATTATGTTCAGAGAGCAACAGTGTGGCACTCATTGGTTCGGAACTCTAGCTTTCCTCATATTTTAATGATATTAAATATATGTCAGTTTCATCTTGCAAACTAGGACATTATTTGCCAAGTTTAATGAATATAAATATTATTTGAGCCATGTTAACTGTACAACAAACATCTATGAGGGCATGCAAATACATTAACAGGTTAAGACTGCAAATGAGAAACATGGCATCTTAAAATTTGCTAAACCATTTTTGTACAAAAACTGCTTAAATAACAGTGTTCATGCCCACAACGATATACTATTTAAAACTAGTTGATTATATGTATGAAACTTAGAGTTGTGTTTTTGATATAATCACAGTATCCAAACGATGGTGCAGATGGCTGTGTCTGGAAATTAAACTAGATCATGCAATGTTACTCATTGTTATTTTAAGTGCATCCATAATGAGATTACAGTGGCTATTTTTCTTTCACATTTACATTTCTTATTCATATCATAGAGAGGAAAAAAAGAACTTAGGCAAGCTAAGATGTAATATAGTTAAGAAAAGTTAACTTGAAATTAGCCATATCATCTGGAAATTTTATTTACCTATACCCATAAAAAACTTTAATGAGGTATACAACACTTCAACTTCCCTCTGCATCAAAATGTCGTCTGGCAATGTGTGAGTACCATTTATAACATGATATGCTTCTTTCCCAATAACCATGTTCAAGAAGAAATAAGATGTTGAAAGATATTGATCGATGAGGAATGTGTTCTGCTCTTGAAAACATTGTGTGATGAAAATTTCTCTTCTCTGTATAACTTTAACTGTCCCCAACTGTTCTATGTATTTACAGCCTTTATTATAATTCTTAACTATCTGTTTTTTCTTGGTGCTGCTGGAGTTCAGAAATTATAAAATAATGAAAACATATAATAAACAGTAACATAAACTTTAAAAAGGGCAATAATAATAACAATAACAACAGCAACAGATACATCTCTTGCAGCTGTATCCAATAGCCTTTTTACTGCCAGTATTGGAGTCTGAAGCTTATATACTTCTCATGTAACTTTAATTAATGGCATAAATCTTTGATTCAGCTGCAAAAGGACAATCTGATATATAGTCAACTATAAAATAATAAATTAACACTTTTAGCATATTGCAGACTAGAGTTCATCTAATAGGTATATCCTAAAAATAATATACCAGGAATATCATGAACTGTGTTGTTTGAAATTAAAAAAGAAATCAAATAAATAAATTAGACTTTTAAATTATTAGAAAAAAATCAAAATCTAGCATGAACACATTGTTATTTCAAAAAAAAGAAACTTGATCTCTTGAACATGAATCAGACAACGAATTTATATAAATTAAAAGAAGAAATAATAAACAAAATTTAAATATAGCTTTATGAAATGAAATTGCACATGTATAAAAATAATGTAGAAGTAAGTGTTGTAAGAAATCAATATATTGCATTTTTTAACAAATGTACCATGGATATATTGTTATTTATGGTAAGACTGAATCCCACCAATTAGAATTATTAAAAGTATTTATTTAATTTGTTTTGAAATACAATAATGTCTCATAACTGTAATTATATTAACTCATGCTATTCCATCATTCCAGCTACAGTGAATTTATAAAGCTTGAAAATAAAAAACAGCTATTGTTTTTTAACTTCCACTTATTGTTTTGTATTCGTTAACATAATAGCTAATAGGTTAGAATACAGGTTTTTATGTATGTATAGTTTTACATATTGGAAGAAATTTATTATGTAAATATACAAATATTATATAAAATGTATGTTTTAAATATTTTAATATCATATCCTATGTAAATTCTAACTTATTCATAATGGCCATTAAATATCCAATGTTTCCATAATGTCTGTGGAAAGGTTTGAAGAATTTTCATGGGATGTGATAATATGTACACATTTTTATAAATATGTTTATTTGTTCATGGTGTTTCCTATGGATGAAAATACACCATCAAATCACTAAGCATATGTAATGTAAATAATATAGTTATATATTTACATATATAAATAAGTATATCAAAGTACGGGTTTATGACGCAAACACTGGAATGTGATTGTTGTTATTTGTTAGAAAATATGACCCAAAGTTGTATTTGAATGATTTAGAAGAAAGAAAAACACCTCTCATCCTTCCAAAATGCCTAAAATATTTTACATGAGTTTAGATACCCAAAAATTATTAAACAGTCATGCTTGCACATGTGTCTAAATAGATAGAAGCCCTAAGAGATAATAAGGAAATAGAAAATAGTGTTTAGACCATCGATCAGATATTATAACACTAGTTTTTATTTTAGCTGTTAACAATAACGATAGTCTTGCATTCAATATTCATATTTGCTAAATTTCATAAGATTTGAGGATGGCCATGATCAGAGCTTTAATTATAAATTGTACAAAAGAAAACAGAATTAACTTTTAGTGTGGTCCAATATTTCTTCTCCATTTGAAACAAAATACAACATATGAGTATTTATAATATAAAATCATAAATCTTATGTAGATATATTTAACTAAAAGCCATACTACATTGCACTCAAAGTTTATATTCTTTATGAGTAAGAACATTTTCTGTGATAAATATATACACATGAAAACAAGGAGCTCTTATCTGAAATTGAAAACTGTGTTTAAAAATTAACACATCATTGGCATGTGTATACAAATAAAATGTAAGCATTTTCTTTTCGTCTTTTCTTTCTAAAAACTTTACACACTTGCACTTATAGTGTACAAAGCACAGTCAGTCGAATTGTTTGTTTGATTTACTATATGAAAAGAAAATGGATTACTCTTATATTCATTCCTTCCCTAACTTTGAAACCTATTGGACTATTCTGCAGATATAAAAGCGCTTAGTGTCCAAATACAGGATGTTAATGAACTACACCGAAATAATTTCAGCTATTGTAGACATGGCTAGTATAAGAAACTTGAGATAGATAGTGCATGGCCTGCAGCTAAACATAACACAGTTATTTGCATTAAACCTAATTGGCATCAGATGCTAAGTTAACATTTAAACAAGGTGGGTAAAATTATTGGATTAGAATGTCTTTAAAACTGCTTTCTGAGTATAGAAATATTGATTCTTAGTAGCTCGTAATTGGCATTCTCAAGATTTAATGCCTCAAAGATCTCTCAAATCTCAAACCAATCACCTACCAGTGCAACACTGAACAGCGATTAACTGCCTCCCTGATCATGCAGCCTACTCTAGTGGTATTTGTCTAACTCTACTTGTGGTCAAATCCTTAATGTCGAAAACTGATGTTGCAAAGGTCAATGATTCTGTTCCTGTCCTGTTGTTAATTTTTTTCTTTTTAATACGTAAATTCTAATAGGTAGAAATGGCATGATTCATGACTAAGAACTGATTGGCCAGTGCAGTAACACTACTACACTTTTTTCTGGGGCCCTTTTAAGTCTCTGGTGTATGAAACACCTATTACCTCAGAAGAGGACCTAACTACCCTAACAATAGCAACATGTGAGGTTATTCAACACACACAAGGAATTTTGGAAAAGTATGACAGTCGTTCCTTCACCACTGTCAATTTTGCACTGAAAATGCAGGTAACAATTTGGAGCCGTTCCTATAAATCAGATGTAAAGAGTTGCATTTACTTTTATTTTATGTAAGTTTGATCACTCTTCAAACCACCTCCCATTTAGATGTACAGCGTACTAAGTTATTAAGCAGGATTTAATCTTTGTTAGAAAGAATTGTGATTATAGTAATTGCACTGACAAGTTGAAATTACTTTGTAAAATGTATATATTAATACAAGAATTAAAAGCCTAGACAAAATATTATAAAAAAAATTCAAAAAGAAAATGTGAAGGAGAGACTTTAACTTGCTTAGCTTTCATTTGAAAGCTAATTTCATAACCATTGTGCCAGAGGAAGTGCTCCTACATGTCTGTCCATTTTCATGTGTTGTGTACTCAGTGGTGTTATTATTAGCAGTGGCGTAGTGGCACTCCAGAAACTTATAGTCGTAACTTCCACATTTGAACCAACAGGCCATAAGTCTCCTATCTCAAATCACTTGTTTAAGATGTCTCCAATTGCTCTGAAAATATTTCCATGTAGTTTACTAATATTCTGTATATGCTCATATATATTATATATAGATATAATATACTTGCATTCTAAGCATTCCATTTTACATTTGCAAAGATATAAAAGCATTTCTCTACTAAAAATCAAATAGTCGGGTGATACAAAACGTAATGTCAACTAGCAGCGCATCAAGCTCTATCGACACTAATTGCAACTAGTAATCTTAAAACATTCTTGAGAGTTTAATTAATCCTCTCCACAACTGTAATAATTCATGACGTCTAACAAATTAATTAAGATAATGACTTACTTGCTATCATTTCTTTTTAAATACAGATCCATGGTAGGGAAGTAATGGAAAACCAGAAAATAATGTGGGGCAGCAATTTACCCATTTTTCAGCATCTACTAGTGACACTGAAACTAGATGTAGTAAATAGAAAAGCTAAATAACAAAATTATGGCTGCAAAGCCAAAAATATGTACAACTGTTAATTTAAGAATAATATTACTGATAAAAGGAAAGTATGAAATTTTAACAACTGAAATAACAAACAACAGTATAAGTTCCATAGTGTAAGGACTATGATACAATGAAGCACAAAATTAATTTAATTTTAAGTCAAACTATTACTCAATGCTCCACTTATTGCTAGTATTTACCTAGAACGCATTTCGTTAGGATCTTCTTAACATCATCAGCTGTTGTCAACTAATGGACATCGGTTCGGTGAACTCCTCTGAGGTGATAATTGTATCTCTGTCGGTAACTTGATGAACTTAAAATTTGGGTTTATTTCAATTGTAGTGTCGAAATTAAACAATTTTCTTTCATGTTTCTTTATGAAGATTTTTTTCCCACGTGGTTAAAGCAGCTGGACCTTGGACACTTTTTAATAAGTGAATTTCTCGTTCTATATCAGGATTCTCCTCCCAAAAATGGTACGCTACTACCGATTTATCTATTTCTTTGTTCCTAATGTTCCTAAAATGCTCTTTAAGCCTAATGTTCAAGTTCCTTTTAGTTTTTCCAATGTAAAAGTTGTCACAGCCCTTGCAATTTATCCAGTACACACCTGATTTTTTGTCTGTGGGTATCTCCTTTGTATTATGTGATTTCAAAAGGTGTTGTACACTAAATTTGTTCTTTTCCAAAAAGTCTTCAAAGAACACAATATTACTTTGGCCCCACAGAACAAATTTAGTGTACAATACCTTTTGAAATCACATAATACAAAGGAGATACCCACAGACAAAAAATCAGGTGTGTACCGGATAAATTGCAAGGGCTGTGACAACTTTTACATTGGAAAAACAAAAAGGAACTTGAACATTAGGCTTAAAGAGCATTTTAGGAACATTAGGAACAAAGAAATAGATAAATTGGCAGTAGCGTACCATTTTTGGAAGGAGAATCATGATATAGAACGAGAAATTCACTTACTAAAAAGTGTCCAAGGTCCAGCTGCTTTAACCACATGGGAAAAAATCTTCATAAAGAAACATGAAAGAAAATTGTTTAATTTCGACACTACCATTGAAGAAAACCCAAATTTTAAGTTCATCAAGTTACCGACAGAGACGCACCTATCATCTCCGAGGAGTTCACCGAACTGACGTCCATTAGTTGACAACAGCTGATGATGTTAAGAAGATCCTAACGAAACGTGTTCTAGGTAAATACTAGCAATGAGTGGAGCACTGAGTATTAGTTTGACTCAAAATTATATTAACAGTATAAGTATTTTCCTCAAGAGAGTTTTCAGTACTGTGGATGCAATGTTGACTGCTGCTACAATCTTTAGAAGTCTTAAGCAATATGAGCAAATGATATTTCTCCACTTTTTGTTGTCAAAAGCTTAATAACAAGAGCGGGTAGCAGCTCCGTTGAAACCACAATCAAGATTTAGGATATACTGCCCAGTAAAATAGCATTTATCAGGCATCTCTCTCTTGTGTTCGCAAATTTTGACTGAACAGTTAGGCAAGCACTGGCGAAGGTAAATTGTTTATTACATAAAATAGGTATATAGCACACCATACAGTACACCATCAATTATTTGCTCAAGAGTGGTGTGCTGTGCTTCCATGTTAGAGATGTAATGTATCTGATCTGTTAACAGAACTGATGAATAAATAAAGTGTAAACATTTTGAACTACTACACCAAGGTGTCCAAAAGGGGGAAGGGCAGGAAGAACATTAGTTGGGAGACAAAGAGTTTAATGCATTTATGTTATTAAAAAATATTTGATCTGAATTTAATTAATGCTCTATAATCCATAACTTGAGAAACTAAACTGCTTTCATTCATGTTTATTTATATTATATAGAAACTCTTATTATTGCAGTTAAAATATAGTCAACTAAATAATAGGCTACCCATATGTTACTACCTACCATTAATACACTAAAGTAAAGTTTTCTGTATCTCTTTATTACTATGCACTGAAGCTAGTTACAGTGAAGCAATAAATATTACACAAATATAAATATTTGTGTAATACAACTATATATTTTAGTTAATTGATGGAAATTAATCATTTCTCCACACTAGCCGTTTATAGGCTAAGGTTTTTGATGGATAGAGTCAACATGAAAAATTCAATGCCATGGCCGGGATTTGAACCATGGATATCCTGGTTTCCGTCCAGTCGCTCTAACCCCTTGAGCTACCATGGCCAATGTGCCATCCTGACATTAAATTCTCCATTTGACTCGTATATTTCCCCGGTAAACCACTAGGGGGTCTCGCATCCGAGATACACCGTTTGTGGCAACTTACTGTCGTAAGTACTTAAGTCCCAGATACGAGTCAAATGGAGAATTTAATGTCAGGACGGCACATTGGCCATGGTAGCTCAATGGATTAGAGCGACTGGACGGAAACCAGGAGATCCGTGGTTCAAATCCCGGCCATGGCATTGAATTTTTCATGTTGACTCTATCCAACAACTATATATGTTTATTTTGATGCATGGATTCTTAAACTGCATACAAAAAGATGTTTTCTGTCTGTATTTAAGATGTGAGCATCTTAGTTTACTCAGTTTAAATGGTTTAATAGACCCAATATTCATGTTTTTGAGCAAGTTGGCAGGAAATCCCATGTCATTTGGCTAAGTGAAAGAAACTTTCAATGTTACTTGTGGTTACAGATATTACACGCCAGTTTCTGTCCTATGCACAGAAGTATTTCCAACTTTGCCTATAAGAAACTATCTTGTTTAACACCCTAGCTGTTACGTGCCCTTAGGAATGTCTTCTTTTGATGAAGAACAGTCACCTTTTTAATGCAATGAAGAAGTAAGCAATTATACCTTTGCTTTTGACTGTTCACAAAAGTGGCTGTACATTATCTTGAGCAACTAAGGTGGTGCTACTAAATCAACCTGTATTTGACTTTGGGCAGTAATATTGGCATTTTTCAATATTTTCCTAGCTGATTCAGCCTACTATTTGAATTAATAGGTGAAACATTAATTTGGAGCATGTTGGAGTGTGTACGTAACCCCCATGACAAGTACATCACTCCATCTATTGACAACACGGAGAAAGAGGAAACCACTACAACTTACACTAATCGAGTATCAGCTGATGATAGGAGCAAGAGCTCTTGAAACATGTCCTGTGAATAAACAGTGTGAGTGAAGCAATGTGTCAATATCTTCTCGATTCACTTTTGTACGGAAAGGAACATGTTAACACTGATACCTAATAATTCCTTATTGTAAAGAAATGTCCTAATTTAAGCACTTGAATTAACTTAATGCTCTATAAGCTTTATGTTCCTCAGTTTATGTGGACACATTGTACTTGCAACAGTCTACATTGTGTTTGCTGATAACAAACCTTGATGTAACTGCCCTTTGTGACTTTAATGAATTTTTACAGTATGTTTTCTTTAGATAGTAAATGTAACTCATCACCAATTTCTCATATTTCAGTATGTAAAGCTTTTCCCTGCTGCTCTCTTTTTTAGTCTGTTTATTGCCTACATAAAGTGAGGTTATTGATACAAAATGTTGTTGTTGTTGTTGTTGTTGTTGTTGTTTTCAAATGCTAGGCTTTGGCAATGAAGCCATTAGCTGTCTTGCTCTCCAATATTTCTGTGTAGTGGGTCCGGCAGATGTTCTTCAGTCATTTCTTTGTTGCACAGAGGACAATTTGGACTTGTATAAATTCCTATTCTGTGTAAGTGTTTGGCCAAATAGTCATGTTCCGTAAGTAATCTAAAATATGCTACTGCAGCTTTATGTGGGATTTCTGGAATAATTTTTGGATTTTTAATTAAAATGTTCCATTTTTTATCTTTGGCTTTGTTAGATATTGATTGGTTTTGTTTGTTTTGATATTTGCTTTTGATTAATCTTTTTATGGATGTAAAGGGTAAGTTTTTACATTTGTTCTGAACTAAATTTGCACCCTTTTTGGCAAGAAAAGCTGAATCATTTTCAGCAATTCCACAATGTGCAGGTATTGTAACCGCAGTATCAGACAGCGATTAGGAGGTGGCGAATTAATTGAAATCACGAGAATTAAAAAAAGAAGATAAATTAATGAAAATGCTTTGCTAAACTAATATAAAATATTGTTATATTAATATGAAATTAGAATGAAATTAGAGTAATGATGAAAATAGCGGTTTAATTAAGAATAAGATGGGAAGAATATAATTTAAGACAACTAACATGCTAGAATCCATGTAAGGGAGAGAAAATATTTCTGTAAAATCTGAACACAAGTCGGGGAGACAGGAAGAGGTGACCGTTAGCCTCTTTGTTTAAGGAAAGGTTCAATGTCTGAGAACTATAACCAAGAATGTGTAGGAACAATAAGGTTTTCTAGATGCGGTCAAGCGTAAGACCTAAAAGGATTTACTTTGCTGAGGTGATAACGATGTATACCATTACAAAGAGCCCAGGGTAGGCGTGACCCAACTCACGGTGGGACGTAACGTCAATGAGTTCGATGAGTTTTGCTAACCAATAAAGAAAAATCGAAATAAAATGAGAAACCAATAATAATGTAAGATTTGAGAAATGGGAGAAGGGTGAGTTATTTTGGTCATGTGATAAGAGTTAGGGTGGGGATCAGAATAAAGTACGAACTGAATCGCAGAGTAGACGAAACATCACTTCAACAGTCATACTACGAGGGGAAGGATGTGTTAGTGCGCGTGAAGAAGAAGTAGCAAAGATTTCTAAGTCCGAAATGTAGGGAAGTCAAGAATAACGCAACCAGCGTAAGAGAGGCAGCAGAAGAATTTTATGATAGCAAAGTATTCGCCGTATAAAGAAGTAAGAGAATTCTGTTAGGAAGTTTAGTAACAGGTGGTCACCGCTACAAATCAATCTGAATCAACGAACTTAGTGAGAATTAAATTAAATCATTTTTGCAACGAACCAGTGAATTATTGAGACAACTGAGCAGCCAACAAACAACAAATCCATTTCCTACAACCATTCACCTGAAGATAAGAGATCTCATAGCTCCAATTCGAACCCAAATCAAAAGTAAACACCAACCAATTGAAATCTGACATGCGGGTATGCCGCAGTATCCACTGTAATATAATTCTTTTCTGTAGTTTTTGAAGTTGTTGGATCATTTTGGACAATCTTTAATTTGGATTGACCTCATTTTATATGACTTATTGCACATAATGCTGCTTTAGAATCAGAAAGTATGACAGCACTTTTTAATTTATCTATTCTGTATAGAAGATGTTTTAGTGAAATATGAATAGCCGTTACTTCTGCATCAAAATTTGTTGTGTGGTATCCTGCTGGTTGATAGAATGAGAAGTGCACACTTAATTCCTGCTCCTGAGTTGTTGTCCAAGTTAGATCCATCTGTGTAGATATGTAACCATTCTTCAGGTGGGTATCTATTGTTCACAGTTTTTAATGCTAGTGCTTTTAGTACAGGTTTGGGAGTTTCAGATTTTGTAACTATTTGTTCTAAATCTAATTGAATATTAATTGGTTCAAAAGTCAGTGGGTTTTCTTTGATTAAAATGTTTTCTTTAGAATTAGGAAGATTCAGATCTGTTTTTAATGCCATAACTTTGTGTAGGAAACTTGTTTGTGTTCTTATCTTGATTGGTTGTAGTAATCTTTTCTCCCATTTTGTTGTTTTTAACCACAACATTTTTTCATGTTGTATTAGTGCCTGCTCCTCTAAAGTTAGATGTATTGGATAGTTCTAAGTTAAGGCTTGCATTGCCGTGATTGGAGTTGATTTTGCTGCACCAGTTATTAGTCGCAGGGCCTGATTTTGGCATACTTCTAGGTGATAGGTGATTTATGTTAGAACTGTTTGCTGTAATTATTACCTCTGCATTATAAAGAAGTATTGGCTTGATGAATGTTTTTTATATGGTGTTCAGTGTCTCCCGATTACTGCCCCACTTGACTCCAGCTAATCTTTTCAAAATTGAATTTTTTGTTGTTGATTTGTTATTGATACAAAAGGAGTTAAGCTGATTCAAGTGGTTTACCATATTTGAACATTAACATTGCTAGCCACTACATTTTCTTGTGGTTTTTCTTACAGCTTCTAATTCAAATGCCACATATATTCAGATGTGAAATATTTTCTACATAGGAAGGTACAGCTATGCACTACTTGATTGAACTTCTCTGACAATAGTTTTCTAGTGTGAACTGTAACAAACACTGAGAATTCAAAACATTATACATATTGAATCAATTAAGACAAACTGTACTTCACATATCTCAAATTTATTCTCAACATGTTTTGTCTTTGCTCGAAACTATTATCAAACTTCTTGATTATGTCTTCAAGTGATGGTGAAGCATTTTCAGAATATATTAATGATATGCAAAGTATAGAAAGTTTTAGCTGACTCATTGTGTGCAATTCTTTTAATTACTGAATTACTTTACAGTGCTAATCACAATTAGTTTTAAAAAATAATAAGAACTTCATTGGTATTGATTTAAAGTATACATTTTTATAACCATGTTTAAAACCAAAACCACATAAACTAACTTTTTTTCTCTTTTTGTTTCTTTAGAGTTAAAGTATGAACTTCAGTGGTTAACATGTTAACATAAAATTATGAAGTTTCTTTTAAAAAACTATATAAAGGGTAGCATAATATGAAATCTAAGGATTAGTTAAATCACCTAACAATAAGAAATCTTTTAAGATAATATGTAATGGCCGCTCTCTTCTATGTAACTGAATATAAAGTAACCAGAAGACAGTATTTTGACCCTGGGCTGTGTAATTATTTCTTTAATAATGATTTACGTCAAGCCAGTTTTATAACACAATTACACTTCATTTATCTGTGTTAACTTAAATAATTTTTTAGTTTGATTTATGAGTTACTATGTTTACACTCAACTTCACTTAAACTCAAAAATGAAGAATACTTCACTGTTAATAATGCCTCTTCTTTTAATATTTATAACTTAAATAATGTTTCAGAAACACTTCCATCCTTACCTCTGAACTTAACCTTTCAGAACTAAATATGGGAACAAATGCCCTTGAAACATGTTCTAAGTTAACACAAGCAGGTAAATTATAATGTGCCGCAGTAACTTATATTCAACTAATATTCGGTCACTTCATTGTACGCAAATCATATTCTACATACAATTATTAAGTGTGTCTTATATTATTTCAACTCTTCATGCGCATTATTCAGAAAGGTTAGCCATAAAGTAACACCTATCCTTCATTATGCTTTAATGTGCACAGATTCTACAAATTTGACTATAAAATTATTCTAGATACTTTATGTATCCTATGGGATTTTTAAATGTTCTATATTGAAATAAAATGTTAAATTATTTCAAATTAAGGTCTGTTTTAATTTTAAAATTATTAAACCACATATTATTATAGAAACTGCTATATTGAAGAAGAATGGAATGAAAAGAATAAAGTATCTGCCTCGATAATCATCTTTATTTAAAATTAAGTACCTGTAAGTATCATGGTGCAATTTTGTAAATGTTGTAAGAGGTACTAAGGAAAAAAAAAAAAAACAAGAATATAAACAAATTATCTTACAGCACAATTTTATTTACTCTTACATGCTCTGTATTTTTCAAGTGGTTACAGTTGTAAGAAAAAGCAAATAAGGATATTATAAATCTTTTTATCAGACAGATTATTTTTTTTCTTGTAGATAGTGTAAATACGGTATTAAAATTATAGTTTTTGGAAACTTTAATGTTATTGCTTGAATTTTAAAAATGATAGCAGTTACAGCAGAACTGAAACTAGTTAAGAATCCTGAGAACTACTGGAAAACATACAGTGGAAATCTGGTTGGTATGTAACTTTGTCAGTCATGAAGTACAGCAGAATCTTAAAAAGTTGTAAAGAAGAAGCAGAATGGTCAGTATGAGGTATATGGAGTAGAGTGACAACTTAGTGCAGCTGGAACTATGATACACTTGTTACAAACAGTGTGACTTGGCACAGTATAGCATGAGCTTAACACATGATGCACTTTGCTTAACATAAGCTTTGTTTCCCATTTCCATTTTACCCTCCTCGTATGGAGGACTTATACCCCAGGACTTATAACTGGTTTTATGGTCAGACATCTGTTGAGGAACAGAAGAACTCTGGATCCGAGAAAATATCAACATGGGGAATCAGCTGAATATCTGGTTTAGTAGATGATATGAAATGCTGGTACATATATGAAAGGAAAGGTGATTATGGAGCAGTTAATGGAACGAATGGCAGGGGAAACCAGAGAAAATCCACACAGATGCTGCTTCCTCCACCACAAATTTCACCTGTAGTCCCCTGGAATTGAACCTATGTTGCCTTGGTGAGAGGTGAGCAGTCAAATCACTTGGCCACAGTGCTACCAGTTACACATAAGTTAATAGGTAAATATGACTGGAAACTCTGAGGATGGTTTGAAAGGATTTTCCTCCTAGTGATAATCATAATGATATGCATTACACCACATTAAGAGTATGAAACTAATTGTTGACTCATTGGATAACTAGCATACCTGTTATCGTGTGCTTATCATGTTATACGTTCTGCACATTCTAACACAAAATGGTGACTGATATGGACATTTGGTTGAAACAATGTGCTGTTATTAAATTCCTCACAATGGAAGGTTGCACACTTTTCCTTCAGTGAGTATGGTCTGTAGATAGATGTGAATATGGATAGATAGGCAAGAAGTCTGAGAGATAGTAAATCAAGCACAATCTTATTCATCCTTACAGCAGATGACCAACAACAAGCTCAGAATTACAACAACCAGAGTTTCAATTGAGCAAGTTCATCACATCATCCATAATTTGTTTAGCTATAGGAAAGTCTATGAGTAATGAATCCCAGAGTGCTGATTCCTAAAAGTGAAGAAACAGATACATCAAACAATTCTTCCTCAATGTGCTTGGGAAGATAAAGACTTCCTTTGCCAGATTGTCACTGGTGGCAAGTCATAGACTTAGCAGACTCCAAAAATTTCTAAGTCACCATTTTTGTAGGCAAAGTGTTTATCTTCTGGACTATGTATGGCATAGTGTACACAAAATGTCTGAAGAATGGTAACACTATCCGTTCTGAATGTGTGAATACTGCAGAAGCTCCATGCCAAACTACAGGAAAAGAATTAATTCTTCATCATGACAAAGTTCAACCAAAGGCTGCACTAGAAATCTTCAATTTCATGAGAGATTACGCATTCTCTGCATATACCTTATCTTGTACCGTGTGACTTCTTCCTCTTTCCAAAGAACATCTTTAGAGTCATCTTTACACCTGTAATAAAAAAATCCAGCACAGCAATCAACTGTGTGGAAGGTAATTTATTTATTTGCACTGGGATGCTAAACAACACACATATATTTGTACAAAGAAATACCAACTACATGGAAAATTGAATCACTTCTTGGTAGGGAAAATTTCAGGCACTAAGCAAATAAAAGTTGTTACTCATACAGTTATTGGTTGGGCAGCAGAATTTTTCAAAACATTTTAAGGTCACCCATTTTACTGCTTTAGTTTTTGTCTGAATCTCTTCTGTTTCTCCTTGGATATTTACAGAATAAAACAACTGAAGCACAAAAGTGTAACTACCGGAAATAAAATAAATTATTGCTCCATGTTTAATGTGTAATCTTTCAAGAAGGATATGAATTATTTTGGTACATGGTAAAGGAAAGAGCTTAAAGTATTCTAATGCTCTGCTTTGTAAATGTACTGAAAATATATGAGAAGCATATGTCATGTCAAATCATATGTCCATCAATGGACACAATGTGTTTGATACATTTCTGTATAGTTTCTGAAGCCATCTTTCAACCAGTGAAGTCAGATTGTAAGAAATTGTATTCACTAATATTTTAAATAGCTACCAGAAACCAGCTGTTGTTTTATATCATAATCAGTCTTCTATAAACCAGTCCAACAAGTACCATGATTGCTCCAATTTACCTACTTCTTAACACACCAACCCTCCATCACCCCACAAACATTTACTCCCTTGACCCATTGTAACATAATTAATAAGAGTTTCTTTGTCCTCATTCACTCTCCCTGCAATATTTGGTAATACCTACATTTGTGAGCAACTATTTTCTTTAATGAATTTTAATAAATGTAAGACAAGATCCTATTTGTTGCCAGAATAATCACTTGAAGCTTATTTGAGAATTTATACATTAAATCTTTAACACAGAGCAATTATTGCATCCAAATACTGCTAAATGTTGCATTAATGAATCTTAATTTTTAATAGAAGATAATACAAATAAACCTTTGGTCAAAAAGATTGTATACAACTCATCTATAAATTAATAATGCTTTTAGAGTTTCAAAGCAGTCTGTGAGATAGGTACTCTTTTAATTCACCAAAGTTATGTATACACATTTTATTGCCCACATTTAACAACAAGCTTCAGTGTTCTACTTACCCATCTACTATTGCCACTGCAGTACACCAGGCCTCTCTCTTGAACAACGTAGCTGTGCAACAGGCTTTAGCCACGACAACTGTGGCTGCTATTATAGCATTTACATTGGACCGGCCTGCTCTAAAGTGTGTATTTCAAATCATATTGTGCCTAACGTTAATACTACATGAAACTGATTTTTTACTTTGTTCAGTTGTTTATACTGACCAATACTATGTGTTCCATAAAGATATTCATTTTTTGTGATAGTATGACAAGGAACAGCAACTGTTTGGAGCATGAAGGAAGGAATTGTTGGTATTAATTCAATAGGAAGCTGTAAGAGGGAAAATAAAACCAAACCTGCCCATGAATTTAATCAACGTTTCCTGCTGACATATATCTTTCTCTGTTCCACTGTCTTCATCTTTTCCCCAATTGGCTAATGCCAATGAGCACATCTTTCAGCAGAGCAGTAATAAAAGCAATATTAGATGCAGTATAATCTGGGCTTGTGGGCCGTGGTCTATTGGGCTCCTTCTTCTTCCCAGACATTAAAATCTCCACCAGAGTACTTCCATCTCGCTACTGCCACTGAAGATGTCTGGCACAGTTGCAGATGAAACGTCTGGGTGAAGAAGGAACCCAGTAAACCAGGCCAACAATCCCATCATACTTTATCTAGTATTGACACTGGCCATGAAAGTCTTAGAACTTAAATAAAAGGAATGTTTATATAAACACTGTCATGACTAGAGACCAGATTTTTATTTACTAGAAACTTTAAAATACTTATATACAAATATAATTTATAACTTAAAACTTCACTCATCTTATAAGAAATGATGATAATTCTTATAAGATAAGTGAAGTTTTAAGTTACAAATTATTATATTTGCATATGTTTATTTGCTTCAATGTTGCTAGCTTCATATTTTACGTATTTAAAATACTTACTTTTTTTATTTGCTAATAATTCTAAAAATATATCCTAAAAACTGACAGATATTTTTAGCAAAATTAGCACAAAACATGAAAAAAATCTGGTTTACAGAACAGTGAATGCTGGAACTCACCAATTTTGAGCTAAACATCACTGGAGTTACAGTTCACAACAAATTTCATCTCTAGATTGTGTATTACATAGCCTATTATCATTGAATAATGCCTTATACTGGGAAAAGCAATATTCTAGATCATGATGTCAACCTTGAGTAGTTGAAGAGGGGAATATCACTAAATGACACATTTTCAAATTCATTTATGTGTTTGCCTACCAGAATTTGAGCCACTTTACTGAGGGTTTCTAAGCCACTGTTTTTCTCATAGCCTGAATTTTTTTTTTCTTACATCTTTTGTTTTGAAACTTGAGATAGTGTAAATTTGTACTTCAACAAACTATATTTATTTGATTGAATTACTTAGTCAAAAGATGTTTCTAGTTTATATTTATTGAATGAATCAAGAAATCAAAATTAAAAATATGAAGTCAAGGCTACATTTTAAATTAGCATCACACATTAAATTCTGGATAATCTCATTGCAGAAGCATCTTCTCTGTCCAGGTTTTTTCTAATGCTGATGCAAATGCTTCAAATAATTTACATAAATAAACCACCACCTTAAGCCATATCCAACATGTGACTACCTGCATAGGATGCAATGGAAGATCGAGATTTATATTTTTAAAAGCATCAATCTCTGATGGGGCTTTCACAAGCACTTTTTCCCCATTGGAGACTAGCTTTTCCACATTAGTGTAAAGGGTTCCGATTCAGTCTCACAATGTATGCAGAGCATGAACAATCAAATTACATACATCACATATGGGAAACTTAAACTTCGGACAGCTTTCTTCATATATGCTGTAGAATGTAAGCAGAAGGAATATACATCATATATAAAACTAATTGGCCACAAGGTTTCTAAAGTTTCATTTAACCCCCACATATTGTTACATGATTTGGAGTTGGTATTTCTTTATAGGCTAGCAAACATTTTTGCCGAAAAAATGTTCCATCATTTTTCAATGCACCTACAATTAAATTTCCCACTGTTCTACCACAGCCAACAATAGTTTCATTAATGAAGATCCAGAATTTTCTCATTTTCACAAATGGACCATATGTGACAATGTTTTCTTATAACTATTTGGAAGATAATTTTTCCACGGTGGTGATTAGTCTGGAAGGTTTAAAGTATAAACTTGAAAGAAGCGTAGGGACAGTGAAGCACAAATTAGTACAAAAGTGAATCGAGAATATATTGACACATTGCTTCACTCACACTGTTTATTCACAGGACATGTTTCAAGAGCTATTGCTCCTATCCTCAGCTGATAATCGACTAGTGCAAGTTGTAGTGGTTTCTTCTTTCTACGTATTGTCAATAGATGGCGTGATGTACTTGTCAAAGATGTCCGGTGGTGGACTCCACTTGGGCCACATAGTCTCAGCAACCGGAGTGGCCACAAACCCGGAGAAGACACAGGCTGTGAGAGATTGGCCTCACCCAAAGGATAAGAAAGAGCTGCGCAGTTTCCTGGGGCTGTGCAGTTATTACCGCCGCTTCATAAAGGGGTTCTCCAACATCGCAAAACCCCTCACCCGCCTGACAGAGGAACACCGGCCTTATGTGTGGACGGAGGATGCCGAAAACGCTTTCCAGCACCTAAAGGAGACCCTGTGCAGTGCTCCAATTTTGGGTTTCCCACAACCGGGTGGCGCCTTCATTGTGGACACCGACGCCAGCGACCATTGCATTGGAGGTGTCCTATCGCAGATCCAGGCCGGCCATGAACGGGTGATAGCCTACTACAGCAAGACGCTATCCAAGGCAGAGAAGAACTACTGCGTCACCCGACGAGAATTATTGGCGGTAGTAAAGACCTTGGAGCACTTCCACAAGTACCTGTACGGTCAGCCATTCCACCTGAGGACTGACCATTCCGCCCTAACCTGGCTATTGAGCTTTAAGAACCTGGAAGGCCAGACAGCACGTTGGGTTCAGAGGCTGCAGCAGTACAACTTCACCTCGGAACATCGCAGAGCGAAGAACCACGGTAACGCGGACGCTATGTCCCGAAGACCCTGTCCAGAAGAGTGTGGCCAATGCACAAGAGTGGAGGAGAAGGAGCGTGCCGCAGCAGTTCGAGTAGTCACGGCAGTGCCTGCGGATGGCTGGGATAGCGCAGGCCTGAAGAGGGAGCAGCTGGCGGACGCAGACTTGGCGCCACTCTTGAGGGAAGTAGAGGCAGGGACGAGACCAATCTGGGCGGACATCGCACCGAGGAGCGCCACCTACAAGTCTTACTGGGCCCAGTGGGACTCGTTGAAGACCAGAGAGGGCGTGCTGTTCCGGGTATGGGAATCACCCGATGGGAAGACGCAGAGAGAACAGTTGGTACTTCCCCGGAGTAAGGTCCCGGAAGTCTTGGAAGAAATGCACGCCAGTACTTCAGGGGGACACCTGGGAGCGAACCGGACGATTGACAAACTACGGCAGCGCTACTACTGGCTGAGGCTCCGAGCAGACGCTGAGAGATGGTGCCGTCAGTGTCACGTGTGCGCGGCGAGTCACGGCCCCCAGACTAGGAGCTGGGGTCGCATGCAACAGTACAACGTCGGAGCGCCATTCGAACGGATCGCCGTTGACATTGCTGGACCGTTCCCAATATCCGACCGAGGCAACAAGTACCTGATGGTGGTCGTGGATTACTTCACTAAGTGGCCGGAGGTGTATGCCATCCCGAACCAAGAGACAAGGACAATCACAGACTGTCTCGTGGAGCAAGTGTTTTGCCGATTTGGGGTACCATTAGAGCTGCACAGTGATCAAGGCACCAATTTTGAGTCCAACCTGATGAAGGAGGCACTAGAGAGACTTGGGGTTAACAAGACCCGCACAACACCTCTACATCCCCAGTCGGATGGCATGGTCGAGAGGTACATCAAGACCTTAGAGGAACACTTGAGGAAGGTCGTGGCCAGCCATCAGCGAGACTGGGACGTCAAGGTGCCACTGTTCTTGCTGGCCTACCGCTCATCAACACACGACACCACGGGGATCACGCCAGCCAGCTTAATGTTCGGCCGAGAGTTACGCCTCCCCTGTGACCTGGCTTTTGGTAGCCCTCCTGGGGTGAAACAGCCAGCGACCGAGTATTTGGAGAACCTGGTGGACCACCTCCACGACATGCACGAGATGGCTCGCCAGAACATCCAAAGGCGAGCGACCGCATGAAAACCCGAAACGACAGGCAAGCCAACAGCCAAGGGTTCCAGCAAGGTGACCTGGTCTGGTTGTACCGCCCGACCCGGACCAAGGGACGCTGCCCGAAGCTTCAGCAGCCATGGCAAGGACCGTACCGTGTAGTGAAGAGGATTAACGACGTGGTCTACCGCATCCAGAAGGTGCCCCGAGGAAAGATGTTGGTGGTACACCTGGATCGCCTGGCCCACTACGATGGCGCTGTTCGGGACGACCAGGCTTGAGGAGGGAGCAGTGTTGCCCAAACGGCAAGCCCGCGATGCCGAGCATTGAATGTAGGCCGGCGGAGGGAAGGGAGACAGGAGGGGTGGCTGGGTCTTCGTTTACCCCTCCTCCTACCGCTCGAAGGTGCACGAAGTTTCGAGAATGTTTTCCCCCCTCCATAAACGGAAGATTCGAGAGGCTTCGGGGCCGATCGAGACAAGCGAGATGACAGAGTTGTGTGAGTGCGAGCCGGGCAGTTGAGTTTAGCGAGTCGCGGCGGGCAGACGTGTAGTCGCGCTGAGCGTACGTGTAAAGACGAACTGGCAAAATTGTAATTGTGTACATTAAATTATAATTGTGATATTGGAATAAGGTGGAAAAAAGAACATTTTGAGTGGTGTAATTGATCTTTTTAATTTCACGAACCCACAAAGTCACAGTATTTTCTCATCAGTGGTTAAAGTATTATTAAACTCTGGTATGTCCTGATGCAAACCATTCACATACACTTGATTTCACTTTTAGCACTTTAATTCACACAGGTACCGAATTAATATGCACAACTGCTCTTGTGTGATCTGGTTGTAGCTAACAGGGTATCTCGAGCTCAGTATATGTTATTCCTTAGCCTGATATTACAAAGGTGTATGATGTAATCTATGTGCATAATTCTCTACTTCTTCTGCCAGCATATCCAACTGAATCACAGATATTAAGTGGCATGACTAATGAACTCTTATAACTTTAACTTAACGAAATAAAATTTTATGTTGTAAATAGATTGAAAAAAGAGGTAAAGTAAAATAACTTGTAGAAAAATTATTCAATACAATATGTAAAAAATATTTATTCACATATCTTTTTTTGCAAATTTATGTTTTGTAAGTGAAATAAAATATTAGAAATTCATTTTTTGGATCTAGATCGGGACATTAAACTTTGTTTTAGGTATGTACACATTAAGGAAGAAATCATTTATTTACATATTGTAACCAAAAGGACATGCAAAGCTCAAGCTCACCTTAACTCATTACATTTGTCACTGGTATCATTAGCTTAATGGTAACTTACAATAATTTTCTCTTTCTACAAATACACTGAAGAAACATGTCTCTTTCCATAGCACTGTTTCATTTTTATTGTACATGTTGCATGCACCAACAAGCTGCTCTGCTTTACCAACACACACACAATGTTTCAACTTTTACACTGCTGTACTTGCTGACTCAGACATAGCTCTGATATTCACTGGTCTGGATGAACTGACTGCTAGGTTTTGCATCGCCTTTTATAACCTGCCAGCCATGGCGAGATGGTTCAGGAAGTAGAATGCTTACCATTTCCGGAGTTTTAATCGTCTAGCATATTTCCCATGAGGTAACAATGCGGCACATGTTTCTGGCTTCACCACATCAGCTAATAGCTGTCTTTGAATCTTGCTTTTATTTATTTATTTTTGTTTCTGTCACTGGGGCAGGTGGAGTAAAACAATTTAAACACCTTAATCGTCACACCAAGTTCACCAAGGCAGGCCATTTCTAGCCATCGTAGACTTCACCTTTGATCCACCACTCCACTTAGTGCAACCTTTCTTTCACTGGTTGGAGCTTGGGGAAACACTGCTTAATCCGGGTAGGACGATGCATGCCTTTCCGCTGGAAACTTCCGTTGTGGGCTCGATAGTTCATGCTGGGTCTTTATCAGAACGCTTGCTATCTTGAGCTGACGACGTTCTACGCAATTTCGTGGACGCTGACACTTTTGGTGCGCTTCTGCACCCGTCTGCTTCTGGTTGGCCCAGCAGTAACTGTTAAAGTTTCGTGTTTTGAGTACAGTTGTATTTAATAACTTGTATGTAAATAGATAGTCAACATGAAAAATTCAATGCCATGGCCGGGATTTGAATCACGGATCTCCTGGTTTACGTCCAGTCGCTCTAACCCATTGATCTAAATACCATGGTCAACATGCCGTCCCGACATTAAATTCTACATTTGACTCGTATATTTCACCAGTAGACCACTAGGTGCTCTCGCATCCGAGATACACCGTTTGTGGCGACTTACCATCGTAAGTACTTCAGTCCTAGGCTTCATCATTTAACTCTTATTATTTTAGTTAATTGATGGAAATTAATCATTTCTTCACACTAGCCGTAGATATACAGCCTATATACGGCTAGTGTGAAGAAATGATTAATTTCCATCAATTAACTAAAATTGTATGTAAACGTTGGCAATACAGTTACGTAAGTGTTGACAATCCTACGGCTAAGCGCCAGTTGTGTACTAGTCGGCCAAGATATCAATGCACTTGAAGGAGGGCGCCACTGTTTTATTTACTACATGAAGCTTAGGGAACCGTGCGGAGCGAGGGGAAAGGCGATATTGGGAATGTACAGTCACTCAATTAAAACAGTACACGCCTGCTGTCTTCACGTTAGTTCTAGGAGGCAGCAAGTCTGGGAATGTTTGTTTCAGGCCCTTCATCTGCTATATCCGTGTCACTGTTCCCTTCATCAGCTGTATCAGTGTCACTGCGTCCTTTTGCTTCAATATTCATATTCTCAAAATAACATTCATCATGATTGCAATCTTTATCGTCATCATTGCTCCTCCACGTTTATAACTATATCTTCAATTGTTTCCTCCATTAACCCATCGCGGCGCTTAAAAACTTGCTCAATTCTTTTCACTTGTCTGCATGCCGTTATCCAATCAGTTTGTGTAATTTGAGTTATGCAGGTTATCATAGCTTTCAGATTACTCAAAGTAATCGATGATACTTCTTTGCTGCAATCTTTGTTTAATTCTAGATAGCTCTATAGGGTTAAGGTTACAGTGCTATAGAGGAAGATGTAAGACTGTAAAATCCCCTTGTTCCATTATTCAATCAAGTCAATAAACAGGCTTTTTAAATTAATTTTCACTATCTCTATAAGCTTATTTTTTGTCAGTTGCGGAGCATGTTTAATTTTCTTTTGTGTTAGCCAATGAATAACTTGTGCCTTTCGAGATGAAGTGTTAGGGGCTTTATTTTGCTGTACGGTATGGTAAAACAATGCTTTCAGGTGGAATATTTGATATTAATTTCTCTTCTGCCCACTTTTTATAATTTTCACTGTTAATTTCATCATGGTTTTCTGCTGTATTGGATGTTGAATCGTAAACCAATTCAGTTCCCTCAATAAATCCCTTGGATCCCCCTGCATGTACAATTACTCTTTGACCAGCAATAGTATTAGTCAAAACACACCTTGTGCTTCCTCATGTTGCCAGCACTTCTTGACGGTTTAGTAAGTATGGACCCAGGCCTCGTCTGTATAAACTACTGGTTTACGTGGCCCTTTTCATTTTCAATAATACCCCTTAAGTACTCTGCAAGTTTTGCAACTATTTGTGGTTTCTCCATTAGCACAGATCGTTTGTTTTTGCATTTCTTAATTTGAAATCCCATTTCTTGCAATATTTTTCTAAATGTTTCTTTGCCACCCTGAAAGTTTATTTATCATTTAGCGAAGTTCAGGAGTTCCCTCACAGTAGGAATTTCCTTTTTCAGTTCATAGTGCTCCAAAAATTTTCTACGCTAAACATACTTATCAAACTCATCAAGAGATATGGTTCTGCGTGATTTTCGTTTTTTCCTCGAAGTTGTAACCTTAACCCCAGTTGATGAAGCATTTTATGTCCATAATGGTTTTTCCAGACCTTCCCACTATTTTGCTGCCCTAACTGCTGCTTTTTCAAGGGGTACGAGCATAGGGTACGAGTAACATTTTTTCCTGCTTTTCTTGTCTACAGAACTGTATAACCTGATATTTGATATGCTTTTCATCAGAATGGGATACTTTTCTTGTTTTTAACTTTGTAGGTGCTTCCGTAATTAAACTTTACACAAGCATACGCCAATTTTATCGCAACGAGCACTGCAACTGCCGCTATACTATTCAAATTTTAACTGCACAAGAAAAGGTTCGAAGAAGCACCTTGTTGAACTACAGTACATCTGCACGTCACATTGGAAGTATCTCGGTATTGTTGATGTTTGCATTATCCGCACTGTACCTGCGTACTCCGCCCACTTGTGACGTAACTGTTTAGCAACGCTTCTCACCGAGTGCATTCATATCGTGGTCGACTGGTAATAATGTGTGTTCTTCAGTTGAAAATAAATCAATGCTGTTATTATGGAATAACGTGTTGTTCCTGAGAAATTTTAACAGGTTATGGGCCCAGGTGCATTATTGCGAAGTTCAAGGCAATTGAAGGAACACAGTTCGTGCACCTTTTTTGCGTAACTAAAGTGAAAACTTTGAAATTAGTGTACTGTAACTTTCGTACGCCATATTCCGTAACGTGTGGATTCAGTTGTGAATTTTGAATACGGATCCGACAAGAGTGATCAATATTCGTTTACTGGAATGGCAATCAAACTGGAATACATGGAAGGATAAAGCAAGTGTGTGTTTACATGGAATTCCTGGAGCTCTTGATGTCATTGAAGGTAGGTTAGTTAAACCTGCACTACTCGCAGAAGGTGCTACAGCTCAAGAAAAAGAAGCATACAAGAACACATTAAATAATTATCTTAAGGCTGATAGCAATGCTTTAATTGTGTTAACTACTAATATGACAGAAGAAACATTGCAGAAAATAATGCGTCTCAATACATCTATAAGTTATTTGACGGTGTTTCTCAAGTTAAAGTGTATGATCCTTGTTTACAATGTTTTGGGTTTGTGAAACATTCAAATAATGATGTAGTAAGTCATACATCAAAGCTGAAAAATCTGTGGAATGATTTGAAGCAAGAAATGGCCAAAGATGTAGAAAATAATCCAGAATTACCCGATTTATTTTTAATTTGCAAGATTTTAGGCACTCTACCTGATGAGTATTTTTCATTCAAATAAAGTTGGATGCTCATGTCGAAAACTGATAGGACTATTGACAACTTGACAACTCAACTATGTGCATATGAGAAAGCCTTGTTGAGTAAAGGAGGAGATTCTACATCTCAAGAGGCACTTATAAGTAACTCATCTACACAATTTTCTAAGCAGGTGCGGTGGAAAAAGAAAATTGTTTGTCATTACTGCAAGAAGCCAAATCACGCAATCAAGAAATGTCGGAAGTAGATTGCAGATGGTCGACCACAAAAGACTCAGAAAAGTGATGTGTCTGAAGTTGAAACTCCAAATAATTCAACGAATATGGTTCTTTTCGGTAAACATCTGTGGTTATGTCATCTGAGTGTGACATTGTTAGCTGGTTTGCTATTTGACAATGGTGCAACAAGTCATATCACCAATAAGAACTATTTCTTCAAGACATTTGAATCATTTTCTACGATACATACAGTTCCATCAGCAGATGGTGACACTGTTGAGACTGTTGGCAAGGGCGACATAGAAGTGGAAGCAGCAGTAAAAGGAAAGTGGCATGAAATCACTTTGAGTGATGTGTGGTATGTACCAAAAATTAAACAGAATCTTTTTTCTGTCTTAGCAGCACAAGGCAAAAATCCAAAGGGTACATTTTTATCCAGAGCAGAAAGGCGTTATTTTAAAATTGGTGTTGTCACTAAACTAATTGGCATTCGTGATCGTTATGGAGGGCTATTTAGTTTATGATAAGAAGTGTGAAGCCTCCTATTCCTACTGAAGTAAATAAAATCAGCCGAGGAAACTTACTACAGTTGTATCATGAAAGATTTGGACACCAAAATAAGCGACATATGAAGATGTTAATCTCCAAGATTTTAGTCGTAAATGTGGGACTGGACTCTGGACTTTGTGAAGGTTGTGTTTAAGCGCATTTGGCGCTTCCATTTGGTACTCGGAAGAGAGTGTCTGAACCAGGAGAGCTCATTCATACGGACGTGTGTGGCCCTTTACAGAAGTCCATGTCTGGTTATCACTATTTTGTATTACTCAAAGACGATTACAGTAAATTTCGTGCTGTTTACTTTGTCAAGGAAAAATCAGAAGTTCCCTATAAACTAAGACAATTCATAACTGAAACGAAGACTGCTGTGCATACAATCAAAAACCTCTTAAGTGATAATGGAGAAGAACACAACAATGAACAGACAAGGGAGATTCTACAGAAGGAGGGCACAAGTCAACGTTTTACTATGCCATACACTCTGCAGCAAAATGGATGCAGTGAAAGTGAAAAATCGAACTCTTGTTGAAAGTGCCAGGGCTATGATGCATGCTCATGAAAACATTCCTCAGTCACTTTGGGCTGAAATGATAAATTCTGCAGCATACATTCTTAATTGAACGGGACCTTCTAGTATTGAGGGAACGTCTCCATACAAAATATGGTATGGAAAAAAAGCCTGGCTTAAAGCATCTACGTATAATAGGATCTAAATATTATGTTCATGCACCAAAACAATTAAGAGTAAAAATGGATCGAAAAGCAGTGAAAGGGAATCTGATTGGCTATGACCATGATGACGGTTATTGAATCTGGTGTGAAGAAAAGAATCAACTAACAAGATCACGTGAGGTTATTTTTGAAGAGAAAATTATGCAACATGAACGTCCAGTAGTTCCTGTGGACCTTGATTTTTCTTGTCAGAGATCTCAAGAGTCGTCAGAAGAAAGTAAGAAGAAAATGGAATCTAGTTTTCCAAGAGAAAATGACTTCTACAGTTATGATGATTTACATGAAGAAACTGAAGAGGCATTAGAACAATCTGACACTGAATTAATAAGCCACAGCTGCGTCAGCGTTCAACACCAAATCGTCCTAAGAGATTTCATGACTATGTAATGCAGCTAATGACCTTAGATGAACCAGAATCTTATTGTGAAGCTATGAATTCATGTCAACAAGATGAATGGAAATCAGCCATGGATCAAGAAATGGCAGCACATCAAGGGAATGGAATTTGGACTTTGGTAGATTTACTTCCTGGAAGAAGAGCAATTCCTTGTAAATGGGTTTACAAGCTGAAAACGAATGCTGATGGATCAGTTGTGAGATTCAAAGCAAGACCAATTATCAAGGGGTTTTCTCGACGGAAAGGGATTGGTTATGAACAAACTTTCAGCCCTGTGGCGAAGGTGGCGACTATTCGAACATTCCTCAGTGTTGCAGCCAACGAAAAAGTTAACATTGCACAAATAGATGTGACTACTGCTTTTCTTTATGGAGACCTGAAGGAAACAATATTTATGACACAGCCTGAAGGTTATAATGATGGTTCTGGAAAATTATGTCAATTACTGAAAAGCCTATATGGTCTAAAACAGGCTGGAATGAGAGATTCACTAATTATATGATGGAATTCGGATTTAAGAGAAGTGAAGCTGATCCTTGTCTCTTTACAAGAGAGAAAGGTTCTTCTAAGATTTTCTTTGTACCATATGTTGACGATGGATTCATTGCAGCAAACAATGATCATGAACTTAAGCAGTTTGTTGAAGATCTTGAAAGAGAATTCAAGATTAAATCAAGCCCCGCATCATATTTCTTAGGACTGGAAATCGACAGAAAAGTAGATGGTTCTATTCAAGTTAGTCAGACCCACTATTCAAGAAGGCTTTGGAGCGTTTTGGTATGAGTTATTGCAGAGCTGTTACAACTCCAATTATCAAGGATGACGATGTAGAAGGGAGTTCTGTCAACACTGGATATCCTTAAGGCAAGCAGTTGGATCCTTGATGTACTTGATGTGTGGAACAAGACCAGGCATAACATATGCTGTTGGAGTAGCATCTAGAAGTCTTGAAAGTCCGACAGAGGGTGATGTAGTAAGAGTAAAAAGAATATTTCGCTATTTGAGAGGCACATACGACTATGGACTTACTTACAAAAGTGGCGAAGACAAAGGCATTCTTGAATGTTTCAGTAATGCCCATCATGGAGGTGATTTAAAGACTGTGTGATATACATCAGGTGTTCTCTGTACAGTGGTGCACCTATTATTTGGCTGAGTCAGCGACAAATTTCAGTTGCAATTTCTACTATGAAGCTGAAGTTGCAGCAGCAAGTGAAGCAGCAAGAGAAATTGTTTGAATCAAGAAACTTTTAACTAAACTTGGCCAGTTAAAGGAATCAAAACCTTACCTACGAGTGGACAATGAGGCAGCTGTTCGACTGGCACTCAATCCTGAATTTCATCGGCGGACAAAACCTATACGTAACAGACACTTCTTTATCAGAGAGTTAGTTAAAGGCTGGTAAAATTGTCATTTCAAGGGTAAATACAGCAGATAAGCTTGCAGATCTGTTGACAAACCATTAGTTGCTGTCAGATTACGACAGTTGTGCAGTGATATGGGACTATGAAAGTTAATAAATAAGGGGGAGTGTTAACATTTCGTGTTTTGAGTACAGTTGTATGTAATAACTTGTATGTAAATGTTGGCAATATGGTTATGTAAGTGTTGGCAATCCTGTGGGTAAGCGCCAGTTGTGTAATAATGTGTGCTCTTGTTCAGTTGAAAATAAATCAATGCTGTCATTATGGACTAACGTGTAGTTCCTGAGAAACTTTAACAGTAACCTGTGCCAAGGCTATCGTGCAAACCTCAGGGTCATCATTGAGGCTTCTGAGAGTTACCTCGTCCAACTCGCAAGATTCTCCTGCCAAACTCCAGTTGCCTCGTGGCCTCCGAGGGCATCCAGACCAAGTATCACCACCTCAACTGCCCTCGCGATGAACATCCACAGACTTACGTTTCACCCCAAGGTCAGCACTAGCCAGGCCTTTTCCACAGGGAAAGTGTCGGCTGATGCAGTCACTATTTAGTAGGGCCCATTAAGCCCTCCACCACGTTGGATCCGATTACAGTCACTGCTGCACTCGTGTTCAGCAATATTTCATTGCACTCTGCCGTTAGCAATGATACCTTCCAACCTTCTGCCCAAGGCATACAGCGTTGTTCAAGGAAATCATCCCCATGTGCCGTATGCCGCGCCAGTCCTTACTCGTTTCCTCTCGACACCTCCACTTGGCGTTGACAGTCCTCCACGTGACAGTCTGAATGCTCGGAATCGCATGAAAACGTACTTAGAATAACAATCGATCATAAAAAAAAATTGTGATCTGTGTCCTTTCCATATAAAATGTTGCATTCTATCTCAACTGAGATTTTAATAGAGAAACAAAGCTCAACACTGCCAAAAACCCTCCGCTTGAAGTACTTATAATAGCGCAAAACACACAATACATTGCGGATAGTTCAAAGTGCAGATATGAGATATCGAGAAGTGCAAGAAAACAATGTACCACTTTACTAAAACCAGGATATCCCATTTCAAATCACTTGCACATTCACAAAGTCCAATAACAAAAGCTACACTAATTACATTTGTAAATGATTATGTGGGTCTGGCAATATCAATAACCTGCATTTCGCCAAGCTTATTGCAAACACGCATATACTTCGGTGCAATAAAATGATTGTAAATGACAGAGTGCAGTTTGATGAAAAAATAATGATGATGCACTTGTGGTTTGGCATGAAATCAGCAATCCTGATATGTAGCTTATATTTCCGAAAGAAGTAAACATAAGGGTTTATAAGTTATTACCAGTGAAAACAACATTTTTTTTCGCTGGTAATAAATGCAGCACAATGCCTTTATTTGGAAAACTTGCATCTAGAAAGATATGATCTGACCAGGAATCACGGGTAGAACTATGTACAGACTGCAACAAACTCCCTAGAGTTTTCTCCTCTGTAGAACAGTGTTGTTTCTGAAGACATTGCATACTGAAATTGACTTTGGTCACTGTTCCAAACATTGCCTTTCTCCGCACCCTCTTCTTTATAAATATACCTACTTCCTCCACAGAATGTTGTGCCTTCTGACCTACGTTATATTATTATCGTTTTCTATGTCCTTACATTAGAACAATGTAGTAAAATACCTTCATGAAATGCCATATCAGGCCTTAGGATAGTCGATAAAGGAAATCGATGATTTAAATTGTCCAAGCCAATCATTTTAGCTTCTTCTAAGCCCACATTTGCAGATGCCAATAGTGAACTTATATCCATGCGTTGTTGCACTATCAAATTGCCATATTACATGCCATTTCACAGATTGTAATTGCAACAGTCCGTTTCCTTTGAATCAAGCTCTTATTCGCCATTTGCTAAAACATAATTTAAAATTAACCTACAATTTATTTACTTTTAATGCTAGTTTGGCGGCTCATTAGTTTGCTATAGAAATAGAGGCCACAATTGTAATAGTCTTCATAAATGTTCTCTAGTACGCTGTCATCAAGAGCTTCTATAAAAAGTTAGTGCGTTGGTCTGTAATACACTGAGCCTCTTCTAATACACTTTTTAAGTGGAGAGAATTCGTACTTACTTTGTCTTGACTGTTCTATTCCTTTGGAAATAAAGGTCGTGTACTAACTGAACAGACACCTTCAGTCTCGCGCACCTCCTCTTCTTCAAAGTCAGTTATATCTATCCAGTGTAGTGCAACATTAGGTATGTGCCATTCCCATTATATTTTTGAATTATTATGTGGTATATATAAATGAACTTTATATCCTCGGTGCCGATGTCATTTCCATATTTAGCAGGTCGCTAATTTTCCTTAATATTTGGATCACATTCGTAGGATTAATTCTCTTTACATCACTGTACTGTACACAGCTTATATAGCGACTCGCATGCGAATACACCAAGAGACACATATGTACTGCAGCTATACCATTCCCCAACTAGAGCACTGGTTAGTAGAGATACATCATGCCATGAGCTAGCAGAGTAGTGCAGAGTGTTGCGTGGAAATTACATTCAACAAAAAGCAACAGTCCACTGTTGTTTTAAGGATAGCATGTTTCCGTGCGCTTCCAAGCATTCTGGGTCAAGGGTGTCCCTTGTAAGACGTCCTCTCAGGTCGTTAAAGAAGTTAAAATATAGGTCAAGTTCTTCCTTCTTTCCCCCAAGCCCTTCCACGTTCTTCTCCATGCTGAATAGTTGTCAAACGATTTTAGTTAACAGCTCTAGATTCATCTTGGTCGTTTCTGTTTACATTTCTTCCACGCTGGATTCCATTTTCGATTCTATCGTTTTTATTCCGAATCCATCGTCATTTCACTTCCCATATCGTCCATTTCCGATTTTACTTCGGTCTCCATTTTGCAAATTTTAGCCAATAATAATTTCTGAAGCATACATGAAGGTCACCTTAACTCACTTTATCGTCAGTCCAATGATAACATATAATTACCTTCTCTTTTCACAAATACACAAGTAAACATGTCTCTTTCAGTAGTACTGTACTTTTCTTATTGTCTCTGTTACACGCACCAACTTGAGCTGTGCTTTTCCAACGCATAGAGAACTTTTCTCCTCTACACGCTCTGCTTGCCAACTCTGGCACAACTACTTTTCCAAAGCATATGGAACGTTGTCCTTTTGAACTATTCTGCTTGCCGACTCTCACATAATTCCGATATTTACTGGTCAATTAATAGTAACCAACTTCTCTGCTTTCACGACTGAATGAACTGTACTTGACTGCTAGGATTTGCACCACCTTTTATAAGCCTGCCGATTGCGTCGTCAGGTTCTGGAAGTAGAGTGCTTTCGATTTCCGGAGTTCAAACTCTCTAGAATATTTCCCGAGCGGTAACAATGTGGCTTGCGCTCCTGCTTTGTGACATTTAATGGCTGTCCTCGAATGTTGCATTTTTTTCTGCTTGTCTTGGCTGAAAATTACAAAAGTGGTGGAATGGTTTGAGTTTCACTCAATTTCTCAATGGCAGGCAACCACCGTCGCCGAGGCAATATAAATCTGGGCCCTAATCATAACTATTGATAAATGCATTCACTAGCAACAATCGTGCTGAGTGGCAGATTTGAAACAAACGATGCTCCTTCTTTCTATTCTGATAAGAATGAGGTAGTTCGTTCTGGTTGAGTTCTGTCGTCACTCAACACCTCATAATTTGGTAATGATGGCGAGTGGGGATTACAAGTCTGGAGATTGGGAACTTGGGGGTTTTCTCGTGGTTCCTTGGCATGAGATATAAGAACCTTTAGTTTGTTTTCACGTTTTCAAAACCCAAATGCATTCAACTATAATTTCCTTGAGTAATTAAACATCTACATACTTACACAGGAGAATTGTTTAATAAATATATGATGATTATTAAATTTTAGATGAGTCGTATTTCTTACACATCTGCTTCACTTTCGTAAAGTGTAGGAAATACGACTCATCTAAAATTTAATAATTTTTCGCTTCACTGTGGTGTTCCAATACAGTTAAATCTCGATATATGATGATTACTTTATGTATGTGTGATAGTAAGCATAGATAAATAACTTTGCGCTTCGGAATGAAAGGGTGGTTTCAAGAATGAATATGCATTTTGCTGATGACTCTTATGGAATATAGTTAATTCATATATCTATGAAAATGCATATTTAAATAATTTATTTGAATATATCAAGATACATCATGTTAAATAAGGGACTAATTTTTATTGCACAACAATCTCTTCCACGACAGCAACCTATGAGAAGAATTTCATAGCCATCACATGACTATCGGTTAAAACCTACTTGTTCCCATATTTCACTTCAAACTACACGAAAATTAGCAATAAGATAATATTTAGCTTGATTAACATTGTTAGATAGAGAAATAAGCATTTGAAGAATAATTTGTACATGAATACAGAAACTCATGAAAGTGCAACACATCAACGTTTTCTTTCCCCCCCCCCCTTCCCCTTTTATTTTTTGTGTATAGTCAATGGATTTCCAATATCTGTGCTGCAAAAGATTGACATTCCATACTTGTTATTTTGTACTGGTCTCCAGGTGATAGAGACCATTGCTACAGCTTGATTTAGAAAAAAGAATGGTGGAAAGATTCAGAAATCTTTTGCTCTTGAAGTCATTAAAATGTTTTCTGATAGAGTTGCAAGCCACTTTAAACCAACTACACTTTAAGCAATGTAACATTGCTTTCCAGCATATTTTGGTATTCAATTTGAGGAAACCTTTTTGGACTCTTGTCATGGTAAAGAAGCTGTTAATGTAATTGGTGGGCAAATAATGAGATGGGTATGAATGGCTGTTACTTTCAGAACTAAGTACAAAGCACAGAACAATTCATTTGTGATGTGAGTAATAAAGCCTGCTTAGAAAATATCCCAGACTGATTTTGAAGAAGTGAAACCACATCTTACAAAAGGTTTTAATATGACCAAAATCATCATTATCAGGCTAGATAAGTGTGCCAAGGATCTTTAGGTTTTCGTACACTGTACTGTTTTTCGATGAACTGGAAAATGTTGTCCTTACTTAATTACAAGGATTAATACTTACTGGCTCCAGTTATTTCTAACCTTTATACAATGAGTACTTTTCCTTGTAACTTCCACATAGCTCAGCTGCATCACCTTAGAATAAAACTAAGTTTATATTAATGATTATACATAAAACTTGGTATTATATAAACTGGCCTACTTTCTCCTTTCTGAATGCATTATCCTTTTTAAATTTGCTGATTGTAGAGATGGATGAAGAAATAGGTAGGCCGAAATATATCACTTTGCTCTTACAAAGGTCCTGCATTAGCCCTTGTACTAGCCTAATCCAGGTCTGCTTTTCCTATAAAAGAGAGTAAATCCCTGAAATTCTTTCCCAATATTTTAGTGCCCAAAATCTTAGAGCAAAAACTGCAAAAGCTGCACATATGCAGTAAGTGTGTTGGGTTTAAGGGCCATGTGCATGAAAGTAAAAGGTCTCATTTGAATCCCATAATTTCTAGATAGTGTATGTAAAGAGTGTTGTAACCTTTTAAAAAGCCAACACCTTGCTGCACACTGTTGCATTCACAAACAACTAAGAGCCTCTTTAATCTGGGGTTAGGATGCCAGGCACCTAGAGAGTTATAACAATTTTTTTGGCACAACTGAAAGTCAAGAAACTCATATTGCCATGTAATGGAAAGTAAAAGATGCACAAATGGTTTGTGCACTGTTCTACATTTACAGAAGGCTAACAGGAGCTCAATTCAACATCTAGCAGCACTACCATTTGAAAATGCATTACTATAGACACAAAAAAAAAGAAGAAAAAATGCTACTTTCCTGATGACAAACACACTCTGAGTGTTCTCAGGCTTCCAGCCAAGTGAGTTTATAAAACATACGTTTCAGGAGCATACATTTCTCCCATCTTCAGAATGCTCATTGCTCCCAAAACGTTTCATAAATTCAGGTGGCTACTAATCTGACAACACTTGGTGATCGTTAAACATTTAAAAGTAGGTTTCTAAGTTCACTTTTAAATTGTATACTGTCACCCAATTATCGGGAAGCACCACAAGCAACAGCTGAGAAGGGACCGGAGGCCACGCCACGCCCACTCATTTGTCTCCTGTCACTAACTGAAGGGCTGGTTAGGAGAGGGATGTCGGGCCCCTGAGCCGTCTCTTTACCCTTCTCCTAGGGTCTGGAAATTACGGGACATTCAATCTAATCGAGAACCTTCTAGATCGGCAAGCGGACCCTATATAAGCGACACGTCGTGCAAGGGGCAGTCAGTCAGTGTTTGACGTGCTAGCGAAGGAGCGCCGTGTTAAGGAACGAGAAGACTGTGTACGTGCATCGGAGTACTGTCCGTAATTACTAGTGCAAGTGAAATTGTAACGGACGAACTGGTGAATCGTAATTGTGTGCATTACGTAATTCTGTGTAATTGGCAAGTGTCAAACTGTAAGTCGGTGGAATTAAAGAACATTGTTGAGTTTGTGTAATTGGACTTTTCATTTCACGAACCCACAAAGTCACAATTGGTGTCAGGAGTGCGACATAACAGAATGGAGGCAGCATTAGAAAAGATTTTAGCGGAACTGAAAGAAATGAAGACGGCAAATGAAAACCTCGCTGCAAAAACAGAAGCGGCAAACAACAACCTCACCGCCGAGTTGAAACAAATGAAGACGGCCAACGACAACATCACCGGGAAGATGGAAGAAATGAAGGCCGAGTTAACCACAGAAATGAGAGCAGCGAACGGCAGTCTGGCCACGGAAATGAAGGCGGCGGACGAGGCTCTCGCCGCAAAGTTTGAAGAACAGTTGGCCGGCGTAGAAGAGGACGTCACAGAGTTAGACGAGCGCGTCGAAGACCTGGCGAGCTGCGTTAATGAGCTGGAAGGAAAGGCCGACAACAGCGTCAAGTCCCTGAACGCCATAGTGGAGGACGTCGTCGGCAGGAGACTGAAGGATTTGAAGGCCGACGCACCGGGACGCGACACAACATCGGCGCGCGTCAAACCTCCGAAATATGACGGCGCGTCAACATTTGAGGTCTTCCGCCGCCAGTTCGACACAGTGGCCAGGCACAACGGATGGTCACTGGAGGAGGAGGCCACACAGTTAATAGCCAGCCTCCAGGGAAGAGCCGCGGAAGTCCTAAACGCGGTGCAGACAACGGCGGCGCCCAAGGACATCTGGGAGGCCCTGGAGAATCGCTTCGGGAACCACCGCTTAGCCGCAGCATACCGCAGCCAGCTAAAGGCAAGGTCACAGCAGCCGGGGGAGACGCTGCAGGAGTTCGCCATTGCGATCGAGCAGCTGGCTAGCAAGGCCTTGGTTGACCTGCCACTGGAGTTCGTATCCCGGGAAGCCGCCTACAATTTTGTCGACGGGGTACGGGACACGGAGATTCGTCAGCGCCTAATGCTCGGGGAATATAAAACCATCCACGAGGCGCTGACAGCGGCATTAAGGATGGAGGCGGCCAAAATTACATCCATCCCGACGTCGAGAACGAGGAGTGTCCGCTACGCCGGAGAGAGAAGACCAACTGAGGGACGCCGGCGAACACCTAGTGGCCTGTGTTGGGGGTGTGGACAGCCCGAACACCTGCAGAGAGACTGCCCACACCAGGAAGAGCAGCCGGAAAACGAGTAAGGGCCGTTGTGGAGAGGGGCACGTCGGCGCCATCACCACCATCCCCTCGAGTGACACTGCGCGCCGTCAGCCGGCGTAAGGATGACAGCCTCATCGCGGACGGTTGGGTAAGAGGGAAGCCGTGCCGCGTGCTGGTGGACACCGGGGCGGCCGTGACCATCATCAGACCTGACGTGGCGAAGGGTTTGCTGAAAAGGAAGCCAAGCCGACCATACCAGCTTGTCACGGCATCGGGCGACACCTTGCCTGTGGAGAAGGAGGCCCTGCTGGAGCTGAACTTGGGACGGAGTGCCGTGCGTCTGTGGGTGTTCGTCGCGAAGGTGGCTGAGGAGGTGATACTGGGACTGGATGCCCTCAGGAGCCATGAGGCAACGGTCGACGTCGGCAAGAAGGTCCTGCGGCTTAACGGAGAAGAGGTTATACTCCGTCAACCTGAAGAGCGCCTTGGAATTTGCAGGGTCGTCTTGGACGAAGACGTGGTTGTCCCCGCGAGGAGCGAGGTGGTGGTGACGGCGCGACTGGAGGGCCAGAGAACCAGGAACATGATGCTGGACCAGAAGACGCCTGTAAACGGACTGTGTGTAGCCAGGGCTTTGCTGCCGTGCCGAGAGGAGGTGCCCGTGAGACTGCTAAATCCTACGGACGCCGATCACGACGTCCAGGCCGGGACGGAGTTGGGAATGTGCGAGCCCGTGGTGAGCGTAACAGCTATCGACGAGACACACGAGCCGGCGCCGAAGCAACACCTGGGGCCCCGGCTAGAAGGCTTGGTGGAGAGGGCGGCCGACCACCTGACCACAGAACAGCTGGAGAAGGTTCGACAACTGCTAAGGCGGTATCAGCGCGTCTTCAGCCAAGGTGATAGTGACTACGGCCGCACGGACAAAGTGCTTCACCGCATCGACACCGGGGACGCCCGGCCTATTCGGCAACCACATAGACGCGTTCCGCTGGCGAAGCAAGGGGCGGTACGAGACATGCTGGAGGACATGAGATCCAGGGGAGTGATTGAAGAGTCTGACAGCCCTTGGTGTTCCCCTGTAGTCTTGGTGACAAAGAAGAACGGCGAGCTGCGCTTCTGCGTAGACTACAGAAAGTTGAACGCCGTCACCCGGAAGGACTGTTTTCCCTTACCCCGGATTGACGACACCCTGGACACGCTAGCTGGTGCACAGTGGTTCTCGACCCTGGACCTGAAGTCGGGCTACTGACAGGTAGCTCTAGACCCGAGAGACAAGGAGAAGACCGCATTCTCGACGGGCCAAGGGCTCTGGCAGTTCACGGTTATGCCCTTTGGCCTCTGCAACGCACCAGCTACCTTCCAGCGCCTTATGGAGTCAGTGATGAGATGGCTGACTTACGATGCCTGCCTGCTATACCTGGACATCATCATCGTCGGGAAGACTTTCGAAGATCACCTCGAGAATCTGAGTAAGGTGCTACAGAGACTGCAAGCGACCAACTTGAAGCTGAACGCGAAGAAGTGCCAGCTCTTCCGCAAGGAAGTTAACTACTTGGGCCACATAGTCTCACCAACCGGAGTGGCCACAGACCCGGAGAAGACAAAGGCCGTGAGAGATTGGCCTCGCCCAAGGGATAAGAAAGAGTTGCGCAGTTTCCTGGGGCTGTGCAGTTATTACCGCCGCTTCATAAAGGGGTTCTCCAACACCGCAAAACCCCTCACCCACCTGACGGAGGAACACCGGCCCTATGTGTGGACAGAGGACGCCGAAAACGCTTTCCAGCACCTAAAGGAGACCCTGTGCAGTGCTCCAATTTTGGGTTTCCCACAACCGGGTGGCGCCTTCATTGTGGACACCGACGCCAGCGACCATTGCATTGGAGGTGTCCTATCGCAGATCCAGGACGGCCATGAGCGGGTGATAGCCTATTACAGCAAGACGCTATCCAAGGCAGAGAAGAACTACTGCGTCACCCGACGGGAGTTACTGGCGGTAGTAAAGACATTGGAGCACTTCCACAAGTACCTGTACGGTCAGCCATTCCACCTGAGGACTGACCATTCCGCCCTAACCTGACTATTGAGCTTTAAGAACCTGGAAGGCCAGACAGCACGTTGGGTCCAGAGGCTGCAGGAGTACGACTTCACCTCGGAACATCGTAGAGGGAAGAGCCACGGTAACGCAGACGCCATGTCCCGAAGACCCTGTCCGGAAGAGTGCGGCCAATGCACAAGAGTGGAAGAGAAGGAGCGTGCCGCAGCAGTCCGAGTAGTTGTGGCAGTGCCTGCTGAAGGCTGGGATAGCGCAGGCCTGAGGAGGGAGCAGCTGGCGGACGCAGACTTGGGGCCACTCTTGAGGGAAGTGGAGGCAGGGATGAGACCAACCTGGGAGGACATCGCACCGAGGAGCGCCACCTACAAGTCGTACTGGGCCCAATGGGACTCGTTGAAGACCAGAGAGGGCGTGCTGTTCCGGGTATGGGAATCACCCGATGGGAAGACGCAGAGAGAGAGCAGTTGGTACTTCCCCGGAGTAAGGTCCCGGAAGTCCTGGAGGAAGTGCACGCCGGTACTTCGGGAGGACACCTGGGAGCGAACCGAACGATTGACAAACTACGGCAGCGCTACTACTGGCTGAGACTCCGAGCAGATGCTGAGATATGGTGCCGTCAGTGTCACGTATGCGCGGCGAGTCGTGGCCCCCAGACTAGGAGCCGGGGTCGCATGCAGCAGTACAACGTCGGAGCGCCATTCGAACGGATCGCCGTTGACATTGCTGGACCGTTCCCAGTTTCCGACCGAGGCAACAAGTACCTAATGGTGGTCGTGGACTACTTCACCAAGTGGCCGGAGGTGTATGCCATCCCAAACCAAGAGGCAAAGACAATCACAGACTGCCTCGTGGAGCAAGTGTTCTGTCGATTTGGGGTGCCGTTAGAGCTACACAGTGACCAGGGTACCAACTTTGAGTCCAACCTAATGAGGGAGGCACTACAAAGGTTTGGGGTGAACAAGACTCGCACTACGCCTCTACATCCCCAATCGGATGGCATGGTCGAAAGGTACATCAAGACCTTAGAGGAACACCTGAGGAAGGTCGTGGCCAGCCATCAGCGAGACTGGGACGTCAAGGTGCCACTGTTCTTCCTGGCCTACTGCTCGTCAACACACGACACTATGGGGATGACGCCAGCCAGCTTAATGTTCGGCCGAGAGTTACGCCTCCCTTGTGACCTGGCTTTTGGAGGCCCTCCGGAAGCGAAACTTCCAGCGACCGAGTATGTGGAGAACCTGGTGGACCACCTCCACGACATGCACGAGATGGCTCGCCAGAACATCCAGAAGGCGAGCGACCGCATGAAGACCCGATACGACAGGCAAGCCAACAGCCAAGAGTTCCAGCAAGGTGACCTGGTCTGGTTGTACCGTCCTACCCGGACCAAGGGACGCTGCCCGAAGCTCCAGCAGCCATGGCAAGGACCGTACCGGGTGGTGAAGAGGATTAACGACGTGGTCTACCGCATCCAGAAGGTTCCCCGAGGGAAGATGTTGGTGGTACACCTGGATCGTCTAGCCCCCTATGATGGTGCTGTTTGGGACGACCAGCTTTGAGGAGGGAGCAGTGTCACCCAATTATCGGGAAGCACCACAAACAGCTGAGAAGGGACCGGAGGCCACGCCACGCCCACTCATTTGTCTCCTGTCACTAACTGAAGGGATGGTTAGGAGAGGGATGTCGGGCCCCTGAGCCGTCTCTTTACCCTTCTCCTAGGGTCTGGAAATTACAGGACATTCAATCTAATCGAGAACCTTCTAGATCGGCAAGCAGACCCTATATAAGCGACACGTCGTGCAAGGGGCAGTCAGTCAGTGTTTGACGTGCTAGCAAAGGAGCGCCGTGTTAAGGAACGAGAAGACTGTGTACGTGCATCGGAGTATTGTCCGTAATTACTAGTGCAAGTGAAATTGTAACGGACGAACTGGTGAATCGTAATTGTGTGCATTACGTAATTCTGTGTAATTGGCAAGTGTCAAACTGTAAGTCGGTGGAAATAAAGAACATTGTTGAGTTTGTGTAATTGGACTTTTCATTTCACGAACCCACAAAGTCACAATACTTTTTTCATGACATTACAAGAAACAATTGTTGAGTAACAACATCTTTAAACAATTTACAAATGCATTGAATTTAAAACAATAATATTTTGGAAATTATTGATGTTACAAAGCATATTATTTGAAATAAATTATATATTTCATAGGCATCTATAATTTTTGTGCAGTAAGCTTTTGGCTAGCTATTGAAATAATGAAACTGCTTCTAAATAAAGAGAACTTCCAAGCTATTTCCAGAAAATTCAAGATATTTTAATCAAAATCATTAAGATCCATTTTTGAGTAAATAAAACATATCAAACATTTTTCCCATTTAAAGAGATTTTCTTTCTCACACACACACGCACGCACACACACACACTCTCTCTCTCTCTCTCTCTCTCTCTCTCTCTCTCTCTCTCTCTCTCTCTCTCTCTCTCTCTCTCTCTATTCTAAAATTAGTTTTCCTTCTTTGGTTTGAGCAAGCCTAAAAACATATATGAACATATAGACCTTTATCTAAAAATGCTTTCTTTGATTTTCGCTGGAAGTGTACATTTGAAGTATAGTCCTGCTGCTGGAATGGTTACCATGGATTTATCATTGTTAGTAGAAACATCTCAGATAATGCATTGATTATTCTTGTAAGAGTGAAAGGGAAACTGCTACACTTCCCGGTCCGGTGCTAAGCACCAATGAATGCATCACTTCAGCCAATGGAATTCACAGGGATCACAAATGACAGGTAAATGTTTACTTCACGTGAAGTAATCAGTACATTATCTGAGAGGTATCTATTACCAAAGATAAATCCATGGTAATCGTTCAAACAACGGAACTATAAATGTACATCTCCAGTGAAATCTACACATCAAATTTTTGGATGGACTGTAATACTTTCTCCACTTGTTGTAGGTACACAAAAGAGAAAATAAAATGACAGTTTGGTTTGCAGAATGTGATAGTCTGTTTTACACAGTGCATATGCATTCATTTGAAATTTCAATAGAAATTTTATTCTATAAATGTACCTCTAAGGTTGCAGATATATTTATGGTCTGTATACTGAAAGAAACACTGTGTTCCTCATGCACTTTTAAACATAATGCATTAGGATGTAATATTAATCACAGATTAAAAGATTTGATGAACTTGATACTCTTAAAACAACATATCTTAGGCATCTGGTATCACTGGTCTATTTCATGAAAGCAAAAACGACAAATTATGGAAATTATTTCTCTCAGTTTCACACAAATATTATTTTAATTGTATAAGTTACATTCATTTTTGCTTCCTTCTGTAATGCATGTAAGAGGATAGTTTGGAAAGTAAGGTTTGATGTTTATACATATTACACCATCACAGATGTTTACAAAATAGTTATTTTATTCAATTCCTTATGTCTTTTTCTATTTTTCTACATAGTTGTCATATTTGTTTGAACATTTGTCACAATGTTCTACAAGCCTTTGTATGCCAACATCATAGAAGTCTGCTGCTTGAGAGAATAACCAGTCTATAACTGCTTCTTTCATCTATCTGCACCAAAGCTCTTGCCACCAAGAAACTCCCTTAGGTCGAACAGCAAGTGAAAATTGCTTGGCACCAAGTGTGGATTGTACAATGGGTGATCCATGTGTACCCAAAGAGCTGGTGAAATCTTGGATTTCTTGGCAAAAGTATGGCATTATCATTCAGCAACACTAGACATAAAAGCCATATAATTTATTCTATACTGCACATTGGAGACTAATCATAACAGCACAGTAAATGGCAGTATTTATTGTTGTCTTTTGTTACAAAAGCTTGATCAGCAACACTCTAAGTCTATCCCAAAACAATGATGCCATAACCTTAAATATTGAAATTCTCTGCTTGGTCCTGATTGACTGGTGATGTCATGTGAACGTCATTCCACTGATTGATGTTTTGACTCTGAGATCATGTGAGAAACCCACATCTCACCTGTGACAATGTGCTCCAATAGTTAATCACTTTCCTCATTTCAGCTCCAAAAATTCGGAGCATAAGCCAATCTTTGCATTTTTGTTCCTCAATGAACAGCCTGGGAATCCAACATAAGCACAATTTGTGACATCGTAAAATTTTGGAGACAATTTTGTGCAAAACTGTTCTACCCACATCCAAAAATTTCAATGCAAAGTGGGTACTGCATTCACATTATTGACCAAATCATCTATGATCACTGATGGCCGGCCTGATCATGGCTCATTATGGACATTGTCCCCTCTGACTTTGAAAGCACTCACCCACTTACACACTCTGCTGTCCCTCATTGCATTGGGGTCAAACACTTCACTGATCTGTCAATGAATGTCCAATGCTAAAACATTATGGGCTGTCAAAAACTGAATCACAACCGTATTCACATCTGCAGGCCAATAGATTATTTTAAACATTCTGAATGACACTAAATGTGTAGTGTTTAACACCCACTTTTACTGCTTGCAGTGACACTGATGATACATGAGATGAAGATGGAACACTGGTGGAATGAATTGCGGGGGAAACAAGAGAATACCCGTCCCAGTGCCATGTTGTCCACCACAAATCTCAGTTTGCGGTTGCCAGGGATCAAACCCAGGTCACCTTGGTGAGAGTCGAGTGGTCTAACCATTCAGCATGGCATGGCCATTTTGAACAACACTATCCACATCACACTGCAACACTACCAATGCAAATGGTGTCATTTTAAATGCAAGGTATGCTGGAGTTGGTGCTCATGCACATTTCAATGTTTGTGCAACATCTGATGACATTCAGCGATTTGGAACTTACTATATGATTTATCCCATATTTTTTTAAGCCACTTTTTAAACATAATGCTATAATATTATTTGAAGCAAAAGGTTAGAAACAGTGATGTATTTAACATTTGAAAGTAATGAGTCGGTAATTCAAACACAAACATCACTTAAATTATACTTACTTGGACACGTTTCGGAGAACGTTTTGTCCCCATCGTCAGCAGTTATCCGACTGGTTGAATCTGTGGTTTCTTGAAGTGAGCTGGTTGTCTGTGGCAGCATCTGTTGTCTGTGAGATGAACTTCCAAAGAGAGTTTTCAGGCGGCAATTCAAAATTTAAAGTATATTGTTTGTTTTCTGTAATTAGCAACTTTTCCCAAACACCAAGTTCGGCTGCACTACTGGCTGGTTTTAATAGTTTTATATTTGGTACAATTTCATGATTGGTAGACCAGAAATGGTGGGCTATTGCTGATTTTTCTATTTGTTTGTATTTCACACATTCATATGTTCCTGTAATCTAATATGTAAACTTCTTTTGGTTTTTCCTATGTAGAACTTATTGCAGTCTGAGCAGTTGATTTTGTATATACCTGATTTCTTGTTTTCAGGTACTGGGTCTTTCAGGTTGTTGCATAATAGGTTTCTTAAACTGAATTTATTTATTGGGGCTAGGGTGATGTACTTCTTGAATATCTTGATGAATTTATGATGCACTCTGGGATGATATGTGAATTTCCTGAACTGTGTCTCGGTTTTTGATTCTGTTTAATTTTGTGGTATCCAATATGTGTTTCTGTTTCTTGAATTTCCAAATTTTCTTTTCTATTAATTGTTTACTGTAACCATTAATTGCAGCTATGTTAATCATGTGGTTATATTCATTCTTTTACAATGGGATGTTGACTAGTCTATATGCTAAGCTGTCCAAAACTGCATGTTTGTGGGGTGTAAGGTTGTAGCTATCATTCTTGATGTAATTATCTGTTTGTGTTGGCTTCCTGTAGATGCCAAAAGATATGTTATTTAGTTCATGGATTATCTTCAGATCTAAGAAAGGTAAGTAGCCATATTTTTCTATCTCTATTGCAAAATTGGATAATTTAAGTGATGTTTGTGTTTGAATTACCGACTCATTACTTTCAAATAATGCTATAAATTTATATTTGCACGAGTGAGTCAATAAATAAATTGCAAGCATCTGTTTTCCTTACACCATTTGTAAGTTATGCAAGCCTTTTGTGCCAGTAGCCAGCAGCTTACCTATGCTTGTTGTAAAGACTGTGTCATATCTCTCCGGCATTCAGTCAGTCAGTGGCAGCCAGTGCAAGATGGCAAGTGTGTTGCACGATTGTACCCAAGCAGGACAGCATGCAGTTGTGCATTTTTTGTAGGCCAAAGGACTGTCCATAGAAGAAATTGCATCATGAAATGCATCATGTTTATGATGACCAGTTTCTCCCGGAAACCTATATTAAATGGGGTTCAGCAGTTTAACACAGGAAAACAAAGCATCCAAAATTGGAATGATTTGGTTTCAGCACTTTCAACCAGAATCAAAAATATCTTCAATGGAATGGAAACATCCCACCTCAAAAAAAAAAAAAAAAAAAAAAAAAAAACACCTTCAATTCAAGGTGATTCCATCAGCATGCAGGTTATGGTCACCATGTTTTGGGACATGCAAGGTGTCAAACCACAAAAATTCCAGCCTCCCTGTAAGACTGTGAATGTCACAACATACTGCACCATTCTGCAGGAACTCCACAAACCATTTGCCTCAAGCAACCTGGACTCCTGACAAAGGGAGTGATTCACCTAAATGACAATACCTGCCCTCACTCAGCAAGATTAATGCAGAAGCTGTTACAAACATTTACACTTTACAGTCCCAACTTAGGCACCAGTGATTTCCATCTGTTCGGGCCTCTAAAAAGTCCTCTGGTGGCTGACACTTCGAAACTGATGATGCCATAATCTGAGAGGTTACCAGTTGGCTGTAACAGCAACCAAAAGACTTCTTTGCCGCCGGCATTCAAGCATTTGCAAAGAGATGTGCAGGTTGATTATGTCAAAAAGTAAACTAAATTTCAGACAGTTACTTTATTATTGTCTTTATCCAGTTTTGTGACTTATTTATTGACTCACCCTTGTACTTTCATGAAATATATCCCAAAAAGCCCACTAGCATACATCATATTAATCCTTTGTTATACATCTATTTACCAAGAGATTTATAAGGCAGTGCATGCGTACATACAGTTGAAACTGATTTATGTATATATCATGGGGAAGAGGGAAGATTTACTTGAAACTCAGAATTACTCACAAATAAGACTTTGAAAATGGATTGTAATTAAAAAATAAACAAATTTAAATGGGCCTGCATGCGTAAAATTTAAAATAAAGCAAACATTATTTAGAAATTGGTCCCACTTTTAAGTATTCAGTTAATTTAACTTATTTTACTTTTCTTGCATTAAATGCATACAACTCATTTTACAAAACATATTAACGAACTTAGCGCTTTTTCATTAAAACTTTTTGCACTGATGTAACACCTACATACATTTATTGCACTTAAAACTTCACACACTTTAATTATTTCAAGATTTGAATCATGATCCGCATTATTGTCAGTGTCACTTGAAGCTGGTATGGTTTTTTTTTTTTTTTTTTTTTTTTTATCACCATGTTTTTGCTATATATCAGCAATGATCTCCTCATCCTGCAGTTCCCCACACACAGCTAGATTATCATCGAAATGCACAAAGGTATCGAAATTTGCATCCTACCATAGAGCTAGTTCATTTATAGGGCACAATTTCACTACTACCATTACCATCATCATTCTTAAGATACCAGATTTAAAGAAACATGTTTGATTGTGGAGGATGACACCTGCCTTCAAGGAGCCAAAATAAATTCCGTGGTTCGTAGTAAGTTAATGGTGAAATTTTTATTTCCTACATCAGTGTTATGAAATGCTGAACCAGCATTTTGCTATAATGAACTTTGAAATTTACAATTATGCACAAATCAAGTGGTTGTAGATGAATGGTAGTTAGGAGTGAAAAATTCCAATGGAACATTTTCCAAAATTATTTGAGGCGAATGGGCTGTACATCAATCTATAAAAGGATGGATCTTCCATTTCTTCTTCATTCAAATATACAGTTTCATTAACCACTTTTCCATTAAAATCATATTCTGTAGCTATTGTTTTCTCATTCTGAAATCACCTCAGATTTCTCAATTCTACTATCACAAGTGGGAGAAGTGAATCCATCTGCATTGGTATGAGGAAATGTTACTTTTCTGCCTTCCAATGCATGAATCAGCCTTTTCAGCTAATGTCTTGTAGATGTTTTGAAGTTGATAATAGCTTTTGATTCCTGGTAGAACCTCTTTCTTCCAGTGCTGCACTGTGGTATCATCCATAACATTAGACATGCTGCAAACAGTTTTCCCTGTAATTCAATAATTTTTAAATCCTTACAACTGTCCTCATCAAGCCTTGAAATCAATTATGATATTTGCAATTTTAGTTAAATCTATTGCTTTTGCTTTCAGCATGGTGCCACTGATTGCTATGCCTGCAGCCCATTTCTGCTGGAACCATGTGAAAAGTGCCATTTCCAAATCAGCATATCAGCATATACCTGCTGTTGGCTGCATTTAGTTGATTTTGCACGTAATTTTAAAAACTCATCCAAGCTAGCATTTCTGTTACTGTTGACTGTACATAGCATGATATAAGCAATTTGTAAGTCTGAAGCAATTTCAGTTTTGGTTTTGTGTGTATTAAGTCCCATCTCTTTCTGATCTAGCACATAACATTTACTTCATCTTTTCCCCATGGCTAATTAAAAGCAATGAGAACTGAACAAAAAACTGCTGTTCAACGGTAAACACCAGATACAAAAATTATCTTTATTTTTTGTTTATTGCTACTACATTGTTGCACTGATTACTTTGTATTTTGTTTCTGCAGCTGAAAGCCGCCCGCTCAGCTTGCGACTTTGTCATCAGTAGAGCTGCGACATCAGGGCTGGAATGTATGGATATCGTATAGAATAGGAAAGGTCAGGTTGTAGCGATGAGGGTTGGCGGAAACTGAAGCGGCATTATAATGTCCAAATGACTATACAGGGAAAATTATGCATGTCTCATGCATATGTACTTTATTTCTGCAGTACTGTTTATAGCATTTCTGCTAACTTATATAACTAAAACATCTTTATTAAATAATTAATGTAAACGTTGATTCACAATTTGCATATGGATTAACTGCTAAGTCTATTTGCTGCAATGAATTACAACCCACTTCTTCAGGTTTTCTAATGAAAATGATTGTCTCTTATTCAATAACACTGACTTATAGGCAGAAATGCTGTGTTCCACATCTGCTGAAACCACAGATGCGTATGTAAAATCTGTTGCACACTTTGTCTACATCAGGTATTTTGAAGCACTGTTATCTTTAAACACGTTGACAATTTTACGCAGTTTATGGTATCCTTTGGTTTTCTATAAAAGAGTTTGCAGTTTCACAACTATTCTTTTTCCCATGCATCTTTAATAGAATTTAGCTTGTCGATAACTTCTTTCATCATGGTTATTTGTTTTATCAGTTCTTCTCCTGACCTTTCTACAGCATGAATTGCAGAGGTAAGAAATCCAAAATTCGAGGTAATGTATGTCCACTGACATTTAATATCAGGGTCATGTAAAAGGATTTGGGCTGTTTTTATAGCAGTTGCAGCATTGCTACAAACTCCTGCACCACTTGTTTAACAGCATCAAAATTCATAGAATAGTATTTGTATGCTTCCAGCCATGTTTCCCATCGTGTTAGAACTGGTGCGGTAGGAAGAGAAACTCCTGGATAAAGATCTCAAAATATTGCCACAACTGAAGGTAAATTTAAAAATACCTTCTTGACAGTCCCTAAAGCTTATCAACAGCAGGAAATTGAGATCACACCTCTTCTGCTAGTCTGTAGCATGTGTAAGCAAAGCACGTGACATGTATTATGTCTTTGTAAGTGACTTGCAAATGGGTTCCTGCCTTTACCATAGAGATAGCTGCATCAGTAACTAATAGTCCTACTCCACTGTGTTTCACACCTGATGGCCATAGTATTTTTATGGCATTGTCAAACATTGCACTTTTAATTTGTCCAATGGGGCCTTCTGCGTTCAGTGCTCCAATAACCACATTTACCACAAATCTCCCAACAGCATCCGTTTTTTCATCCCTTGAAACCCATATGTTGTGGTTATTTAGGTTGATTCTTATACCATCAATGCACTTATCATAATTTTTTTTTACATAGTACCTACATAAGATCATAGGATGTGGTATTAGTTTGTCAGTGTACTTTTCTAAAAACACATGCAACTTTGTATGCTGCAGGTTTGTGTACAGGAATATTGGCAAAAATAAATGCTGTGCCTAGCTCTTCATTAAATGTTTGATTTGATGGAAGTACGTCTTGTTTTAACAATGGATTCTCACATTTTGCAACACAAGGCTAATGTGTTGCTGTACTGACATGTCTTAGCATATCATTGTCATCGTCCTGGTCGTCGTCCTCGTCATCATCATCATTTATTTTCAGTCCTATAGTATACACAAAAACAGTGTTACATAGACCACGTCAGTTTATAATACAAAATAATTTACAATACAAAATAACACTATACATATATAGACAATTGTTCTTAAGACCACATCAGTCATGTGACAAAGAATACAAGTTTATAAAATTGACTTAAATATTGATAATATAAATCTGTACATACCATGTCAAAAACCCAACTATGCTTAGAATGTAATTATTTCCATTATGTTTGAGAAACTCATCTTCATTATAAAAACAATGGGTTAATAAATGCATTTTGAGCTCTTTTTTAAAAGTATTTCTGTCTATCGATGACATCAGTCTTTTTTGGTAATATGTTAAAGTATATTAATCCAGCACAAATAATATTTTTATTTCCAAACTGGTCCCCATATGATTGAAGAAAAAAGTCATTTTGTCTACAAGTGTGGTGTTTGTGTATATATTTAGGCAAGGGAATGTTGATTTTTTTTTTTTTTTTTTTTTTTTTTTTTAAATGCAAAGTGACATAATTTACGTATATACAAAAGAGGAGTAAGATTTTGAATTTCTTCAAGTATGGTCTACAAGATTCAGATTGTGGCAAATTAGCTAAAACTCTAATAGCCCTCTTTTGAACTGAAAATAATCGTGCAAAAGGAGTCTTACCAGCAGAACCCCATAGCATATACCCATATTCCAGAGGTGAATGAAATAAAGGAAAATATATGTTATGAATTGCTTGAGGTAAAATGTTAACTAGTTGACGTAATAAAAACACAGTCTTGTTAAGTTTAGAGTAAACAGTCGAAATGTGATAATGCCTAAGAATTTTGTGTTTTGCACTTTAGATACATTTTCCTTTTCGTATGTCAAATTAAGTAATTTGTTTTATTAATATTTGGGGCAAGATTGTGACTATAAAAGTATTTTTCCAGACTTATGCCCGATTTCCCAACAGATGTTAAAATTGATGTTAACAAATGTAACGTAACAATTGTCACAGCGCTGACACTACTGTTAAATTTCTTGCATTTCACCAACCTGTTTTCTGAAAATGTTAACAAACATGTGTTAACACCAAGAAACTTGTAAATATTACAGCTATAGAAGGCTATGGATAAGTTGTATTATTTTCTGAACGTACTGTGATGCGCTTTTGTTTTCATTTTCATCTGCACACAGCTTAAAAAATGGCAGATAAACAAAATCGTAAAAGCAGTGAAACAAATTTCTCATCGATGAAGAAAGAATTGTTCATTGAATTTGTGACAAAGTATAAGGATATCATGGAAAATAGGAGGATGGATTTGGTGAATGTAAAAGAGAAAGATGTCACATGGGAAAAAATTGAAAACGAATTTAATTCAAATGTATGTGTCATTACTAGAAACACGAAACATCTTCAGTATTACATAAATTTAAAACGAGGTGCGAAGAAGTACAAGTGACGAGTGACTTGAACATTTCAAGATGGGAGGTGGACAGTGTATTATCCACATAATTCAGTGAATTATAAATTGTTAATACTTGAAGCAAAGGCGAGATCGGCACATTCCTTTCGATGCACGTTCTAACTCAGTATTATGTAAATTTAAAATGAGGTGCGAAGAAGTACAAGTGACGAGCGACTTGAACGTTTCAAGACAGGAGGTGGACAGTGTATTATCCACATAATTCAGTGAATTATAAAATCGCAAAGTTATTAGTACTTGAAGAAAAGGCGAGATCGGCATATTCCTTTCAATGCATGTTCTAACCTCTCTTGTACTTCCGCAGTAACCTTCATAGCAACTTGTTTGGACAACCTCTGTAGAAAATTTTCTTCTGATAGCTCCTCAAAATAATTTCTCCTCATAGGCTGTACTCCATTACGAATGCCATTTTCATGGTCTTAAATATAGCAAATCGATAACAGCTGCGTTCATACCTGCCATCTTGACTATTTACAATTGTTAAGGAATTAACATCAGAAATTTGACTTGTTAGTTTAACAAGAGATTTAACACGAGTGTTAAGCTAACACTTGTTGGTGAAATGCAATTTTTGTTATAACTATTGTTAAACCTGTTTTGTCTTAACATCTGTTGGTGAAATCGGGCATTAGTAACACCTCTGTACATTTGCTATTTAACTGCTCTTCGTTTTCTGCTGAAAGAAGTAAAGTGGTGTCATTTGCATATAATGTGGGTATCAGTGCCTTTAGTTGATAGATGTTCAGGTAAGTCATTTATGTATAATAAGAACAGTATGGGACCTAGAATTGAACCTTGAGGGACTCCATATTCATTAGTTTTTAACAATGACAAATGTTTTATGTAACCTTTACTATCAGTCGACCTAATTTCAGTACCTTATTTCCTGTCTAACAAATAAGATATTACCCATTTACCTGCTATTCCTCTAATGCCATATGCTTCAAGTTTCTTTATTAATAACTGATGATACACGCATCAAAGGCTTTAGAAAGATTAAGAAAAAGTCCTGTGACTTTCTTCTTGTTATTCAGTTTATTTATGATACCGTGCGTTCCCTGAGCCTGGACTGCTTCGCGGCGGCCTAGGGCTGGGTGACGAGTGGTGCGCCTGCCGCCAGAGAATAACACTCCTCTACTGACATTGTCAGTTGAGTTGGATCTGTAGTGAGGGAAACAGTTCTGTGTGTGTGTTTGGAGTGACATTGTGTTGTCTCTTGGTGATAAATTGTCTATTACTAATGGTGTGCAGTAAGTGCACATAGAATCATCAGTCCCATATTTTTCGACACAAGTTGATTTACACGTTTATGTAAATTGCATTTTAAATAATTTTTTCTGAAACTGTAACAGGAGATGAACGATTATGTGGGTGGTTTCAGCAGGACTTGGCTACAGCGCACATTGCTGCGAATTCTATGCATGAAGCGAAGTGTGTATGGTGACAGAATAATTAATCGAGGATTGTGGCCATCTCGTTCCCCTGATCTATCTGCATGTGATTTTTATTTATGGGGAATGTTAGAAAATAAAGTGTACGCATCCAACCCACACAAGTTACAAGAATTGAAAGACAACATCACAGGAGTAATACAGACAATCAGGCAAGAGAAACTTCGAGTGAACCAGAACGGTTTTTGGAGAAATAAGGAATGTATTCACGTTGAAGGCCATCATTTTCAATATCTGTCGTGATTTCAGGTAAGCATAATGTAAATTAGTACAGTCGTTAGGGTTCCATACACGTTACCTGCCAGTCCTTTAGGTTTAATTTTGGCGGAGAGCGTGCCGGCCCACACCCATTACGGCACTGCCGTGGGACAGTCCGGTCGCTCAGGGAACACACAGTATTATTGTTCTGGATATTGCATCTCTTGTGGACATATTTTTTAAAAGTCATTTTGCCTATCACACAGTATTTTATGTTTCTTAATGAAACTTAATAATCTATTTAAAAATACTTTTTCAATAACTTTGGATATTGCTGATGTAATTTTAATTGGCCGGTAATTACTAATTTATTCGGGATTGTCCATTTTCCTTATCCTATCCCTTATATAGGATAGGATAAGGAATGAAATAATAAGAGAGTTGCAATTCCTTTCTTGGAAGTGTTGAAAACAGTGTTGTTATGATAAATTAAATTTAAAGGGGGTCGATTAACGACACTAAACAACACTTACTTTAATTTTTTTTTTTCTGGAACATGTTTCAGAGACTGCCTCTATCCTCAGCCGGCCATCGACTGGTTCTCATTGGTGTAGTTGAGGATATTTTGTCATAGGTCTCCTCTGGTGGAGTTGTTGAATGTGGAAAGAAATGTTATAGAAGTCTTAAATGAGAAACGATTACAATGGTATATTAAGGATGGATGATGGCAGATTACCAAAGGAAGTGCTCAGGTGGACGCCAGAAGGAAGAAATAGGAAGGGAAGACCTAATGATCAGTGGATGGACAAAGTGAAAAAGTGTATGAGACAGAAAGGACTACTTGATGTAGATGCATTAGATAGGGAGAAATGGAGGAAAAGGATTGCTCTGTAAATTTTATATTGTGACACAATTTTCTAGTTGACTATTGGTTTGGGTGAGATAACCTACAGCATTGTAGAAAGCACTTAATTAAAAAAAAAAAAAAAAAAAAAAAAAAAAAAAAAAAAAATTGTCCTTTTTGAATACATGTGTTACTTCATCCTTCTTTAGGCAAGAGGGGAAACATACCTTCCGACATAGATGCATTTATGATATCTACATACTTTCAGGATATTACTTGTTATACTATCAAATCCTGTAGATGTGCTAGGATTTAATGAGTCAATTATTTTTCTTATCTCTTGTTTATCAGCTGGATTTAAGAATAATGTATTAGTATTAAAAATTTTAGGTTTTTACTCCACTATGTTACTTTGTTATTAACTGTCCTATTGTTAATATTTATATAATAGTTATTGAAAGCTTCTGCTATCTCTATTGGGTCTCTAACAAGCTTACCATCTAATTCTATTTGCTTGCATTTGATATGGTTAGAAACTTTCCCTCTTATTTTATTAACTATGCCCCAAGCTGTTTTTGCCTTATTTTCTGACCCCGCAATAAGTTTGTTATTGTGCCAAAATTTTGCATTTCTAACTACTTCATTATATACATGCCTATACTTTCTAACATAATATTTAAAAACTTGGTTGTCCGAAGTTCTTTTCATTTCAGTTAACAGTCTAAGCCTAGTTTTTGATGTGCTTATACCTTTACTAACCCAGCTCAACTTATCAATATGTTGACTTAAAATTTTACATTTTTTGACTGGAAAAACATTGTCAATATAATAATTTAGAATATTTTGAAACAGTAACTTTTGGTCCTTGGATTAATTATTCAATTAATTATGTAATATATATATGAGAAGATATTGACACATTGCTTCACTCACACTGTTTATTCACAGGACATGTTTCAAGAGCTCTTGCTCCTATCATCAGCTGATACTCGACTCGATTCACTTTTGTACTAATTTGTGCTTCACTGTCCCTACGCTTCTTCCAAGTTTATACTTTGTGGGATATTTAGCTGTTTGTGAAAGTGAAATTGTATATTTTGATGTAAAATATTGTAACAAACCTGGGCAGATATACGTGAGAAACAATGCATTCCGGGCGACAGCCTAGAAAGGGCGGATATTACACAATTGAGTGGAATGCTAGCTATTTTGCTGTACTGTTACACAGGTCAATATTGTTAGTTTTTCCTTGTGACGCCGTGCTGAGTATATAAGAGGGTAGAAACCCCCATTCAGGCTCATTGCAGTCAAGTACATTGTATACATTCGTCTGGTGTGTCCGACGACTTATTCTTTCACGACGTGCTGCGTCAAGTAAAATGTATTGTAGAATGTCCGCGATAAAAGTGCAGTTAATTAAAGGTGCCCGGTTTCCACACAAGTGTAAGAACAATTAAAGCAGTTCAGAAATTATTGGATGTTTGTTGTCTCAACCTTGACACCCTGAGAACCCAAAAAGAGTCCATGCAGGAGACCGCAGCTGGAGGCATGGGCGAGGCAGGCAGTAGATGACGGCGTGAAGACTGAGGAAGGAGTCCTGACGTCGAACCCAGGTGCGTGCAGCTGTGAGGCTGAGTGAAAGTACGGCCGCAATTTTGGAATTTTGTACATTTCTCATTGACAGTTTCAGCCTTATCTATTTCTTCCTAGCTTTCTTTGTTTAAATGTATAATTAGTACTGGATACCAAGATTTATCATAAACTCTACAACAGATGTACTTACCATCTTCCTGTGGTTTCTTAAACAAGACATGTAACAGTTGACCTTTATGATCAAAAATATTTGTCTCGATAACTTCAGCTTTAAATAAGGACCTTGGAATTTCAGTTATTATGTTGTCAATAAATGTTGCAGATGTCTGGGTGAGCCTTGTTGGTTCACGAATTGTGGAGACGAGATTAAAATCTTTTAATGCTGTGGTAAATTTAAAGTACATTTGTCATTAGATCCAAATTAAAGTCCCCAGCTATAATAGTACTCTTCTTTAATGTGGTTATTTCTTGGTTTACTATGAGCAATTGTTTTATTGCAAGGTTTACAATAAAGGTTTTCATGAACAACAGAGAAAACATGTTCCCCATACTCAAATATATACTTTTGTAAACCTGTGGACGTTCGTAACCTTTTCTTTGGCATTGTGTCTGCGTGAACTCTGTGTGGTGATTACTGTGACTCAACGTACGTACTCAACCTTCTCACTGAAATAAGTTCACTCTCAACAAATGCAACTGCTCCAACATCACTGCTCTAGTCATCAGTCATAAGGTAAATACATTTTGAGTTTCTTTTAAGATAGCGTATGCTGAATGCTCATTTAATTGCATAAAACTCAGTTGTATTTCACTGTAATATAATACATATAACAGCAAATTACGTATAAACGCATTACACATAGATAAAATTTTACTAACATATTTGTAAATTACTCTTTTCTAGGACCGATAAATATTTATTTATAAATGCAAATTACTTACAATTGGGTTATGTACAAAGCACATTCAACTATATATTCTAGTATAAAAACCTGTTTCAATAGTAAGCAATTGCTGCTGCATTATACATGCTTAGGCTTTTACAGCTGGCATTGATCCAACAGAATATAGTTTCTGGGCATGTCCAAGTCAAATGATCATCCAATATTTTCTCTGTAACTCTGTTGGGCATTTTCAGAAAAACTGACTTTTGGCTAGTTTACAGCTTGAATAGTACTTGGGGGAGCACCCATACTATGTATTGACAGGAAGAATTGCCCCTTGTTGGCCAATCCTGTGTGGCTGAAGAAACTGCCACATGATTTAGTAATTTGGTTTTTAGGGTTTTTATTTTCTATTATCTAGCAATGGCATCCAGCTTTGTATATGCATACTACTTCCTCTTTCCTACTCTCCAAAGATGCTTGATAGAGTAATGGATGATAATTTATTGACTGAACCACAGCCTACACAGTTTGTAGGATGCATTCCAATCTGTTGCAACTTTATGCAAACAACCAAATGATGATCAAAACCACAAGCAAAAATAAACTGCACATTTGTCTGCAGTAAATGATTTTGTACTGTACTAAACAGACATCTCAAGTTGTTCCTTAAAGATTCAAAGAAATCTTACCTGTAAAAATCTTCAACCCAAAATTAAGTTGCACGTTAAGCATCATGTTATACAACTATAGGAAGGAAAGAAATTTCCTAAACAGCCAGGTCTTCTTGATGAAATCACTGAATTCATATGATTGACAAACAACAATATAATTGAAAAGCAAATATTTTATTTTATGTATTCAATTATGAGCAGATTGAAATACATTTGCTGTTGCAGAAGCAAACTTAAAAGCAACTCTGCCACAGAGACAAATACATTTCACAGCTGTTAACATCTCAAATTCTGAAGCATCACTGAATTTCACTTATCCCTGAAATAATACATTACTGCAATATCAAGCAATGAATTATAATTATTAAAAATACAAGCCACAAGGATTTAGTTACATCAATTATTACACATTGATTAACGCCAAAATTTGTGCAGCACAGTTATTCACCTTTTCATTCTCAGTTTTTTCACTAACAACCCATTTTTCTAAGAGTATTTTAAGTTCTTGCGATGATTTAATTAAACTGATTAAATCTGCCTGTATACTTTCTGCTTCCCAAATAACTGTTCCAAGGGCTACCAAACAACGGAAAATTGCCTCTGCATCAGAAAGTTTTGGTAAAACTGCAGTTATAACTGAGCTTGCAGTAATCCAGCCTTCACTGTCACAGGTTTTATTAAATGCCACTGCAAAGTTTAAAAGCAACGTTGCAATTGCCACCTGTTGAAAGAAAATATCAAATAAATACAAAGCTCAAAAAATAACTTACTACAAAAATATACAGGGAGCATAATAGAAAGGTTTGAAGCAAAAGCCTGTTAAGTCCAGCTTTAGTCAACAGGCATAAACCTCTCATCATATTTTACAATAGGGCTGTTTAGTGGAATTACCACATCTGTGCAGACTTATTTCAGTGAGCTTTGAAAAGTTACAAATTCACTGCTTATACTTACAGCAAGAATCAAATGTAGTCTAGACTTGCCTGATCCATTCAATAGCAGATGGAGCAGAAGTACAGTAATTTTTTGATAAGAAATTAGAAGCATAAATGTGGCACTACAATAATGTCAGATTATTCTTTATGAAAAATACCTTCACTTTCTATGGCTGATAATAGATTATGGTCCAGAAAAGTTCACATTTTGTTTCAAACAGCAATGATTTTTGTAACTACATCTCATTTAAATAGCTTGATGCTAATGTCAGACAAGTGCAAATAACTGTACTATTATAAATGCTTTGGCATAACATATTAAAATAATTTTCATACATAATATACTAAAACACAATAAAAATTATTTGCTCAGTCCCCCTTTCATTCTTTCTTTCTTCTTTCTCTATCTATCTCTCTCTTTTTTTAAATAAATATTGCAAATGAAAGACTGATGTACGAGGACAAATCAATAAGTAGCAAGCATCAGTCTACTGTAGGAGTTTTAAATTCCATATGTATATTTTTCCAGCAGATAGCAGCACATATATGCATGCCTGTTGTTATGAACACTCGACATTATATATAAACTTGATCAGTCAGTGGCAGTCAAAAGAAAATAGTGGATATGTTGTACAAGTATACAATTGAACTGCATGCAGATGTACACTTTTTGTGGGCTAAAAGACTGTCCACAGAAGTACTTGCAAAATGTGACCTGCATATGGTGAGAATGGATTCTCGTGCTAAGCTGTGTTAAACTGGATACAAATTTTAACACAAGAAGGTGAAGTATCAGAGATTAGGAGCATCCTGGTCATCCTACAAAGGTGTCAAGTGAAGCCAGAGTGCAGCATATGGAATAAATCATTTGCAATGACACACGGGTCAATCAATGACAGCTTCCTTACATGGAACTGCTTACATGATCCCTAAGAAACTGTAGTTTCACAAAGTTTGTGCATGATGGGTGACCAACAATTGACCAGCATTTTTTCAAAACTTGATGGATGCAAAATTGAGTTGTATATAATATCGGCATAATTTTTACCTTCTGCATTGTTCTCTGAAACCATATTTTGCAAAATTTGATTCATGCCCTGTGTAGAGGGTAGGGATATTAGAAATTTTTTCACAACTTGATAGATGCACTTGCTCAGTTAAAGCAAAAGTCGATAGATGCAATTATATGATATTATGATCCAGCATGTAGCAACTTCAATTCTATGAAATGCATGTTGGCATTGACTGCCACCTCACTGTAGCGATTCGTGGAATTCTCAATCATTTCTGCAAGCTTTGTACACTGCTGCACTGTTGGCAATAACTGCAAACTCAGGTTGTGCGCTTGGATTTCACATTCATTTTTGAAAGCTTTGTTATACTTATATGGCATTCTTATTCTTAGTTGAGACACTGCACTGTACTATACGCAATGGACAGGAGCTCAGATTGTGAAACTTTACCAGTTGTACAATGCATAGGAGGCAGGAATTCAAAAACAAGTAAAAGAAATCAAAATGCAAGTCAAGGAAAGCTCAATTTCCAGCAATTTCATGTTCCCATGGTCTCGAGTGCACTCCACGAAATCCTAAAAGTAAAGGGCATAAGCACTGTGATGTAGCTGATTTGACTTATACTGATATAATTGGATTTCACAATTTTTCCGTGCTCAACAAAATAGATCAAAATAGATCAAGATAAATTCCTTATAAAATACATGCATATTACACCTCCTAATTGCAGAGTGGTGAAGAAAGAAGCTGCAAATAGAAAGCAGACTGTTAGCATTAAATAAGTGTGAGAACTAATGATGTCAGTATGCGCTGCAAGCTTCCAAAGAATCACAGGGGAATCAAAAAAAAATATTATCTCTCCTGGCTGGTAATGTGCCAAAGGAAACCAGAGGGGGTGATAGAACAGGAAAATTACAGAAGGGCATTTCTGCTGCCATAAAGCAAGACATTAAGAAGTACAGATGTAGAGAAATCCATTAAGGAAGAGCAAAATCGAGAGGATATTTACCTTCATAATATCAGAAAAATGTGGACCAACTTTTGCAACGAAAGAAGATTAAGCAATCTACCAGTCTGCTCATTGTCAAAATATAAATACATATTTTACAACTTCTTCCATCTTTCATTCCGTACACCACACACTGACACATGCTCAACCTGCAAAATAGGGCTGATGAAGATTAAGACAAGAGGCAGATATGGAAAAGTAAAACAAATTAAGAACAATGTACAGACTGCACAAGCTGCGTTCAAAAAGGTTTTATCAGCTACTGAAAGAGGAAAATGCTGAGGCAATCACTATTTGTTTTGATATGCAACAGAATCAACCACTGCCTAAACTTTCTGTTAGCGAGGTATTCTATGCAAGGCAGATGTGGCTGTATAATCTATGCATAATAATTCCATCTAAAACTCAGAACAAGGACATTTCCTTGTATACATGGTTGGAAACTGAATCTGATAAAGGCTGCAACCAGGTTGCCTCAGCTTTACACCACTTCTTGTTGGAACTGGAAGAACAAGAACATTTCCTTGTATACATGGTTGGAAACTGAATCTGCTAAAGGCTGCAACCAGGTTGCCTCAGCTTTACACCACTTCTTGTTGGAACTGGAAGAAAGGATGTCCAGCAATGTTCCTTCTACCATTCGTTTATTTACAGACTCTTGCTCTAGTCAGAACAAGGATAGTGTGATGATGTTCATCTTATTGCTTTCCTGGAGAAGAGTAAAACATTTTCCCACATTTCACATATCTACCCAATAGGTAGCCACAGTTATATGCCTCTTGATTGAGTTTTCTGCAGAATCAAAAAAGAGTTTAAAAAAAAAAGAGAGAGAATATCCTAAGTCCTGATGAAAACCATCAGATATTACAAAATCACAGCTCTGTAAAAGTGTTGTTCAAAGACTGGAGAATTAAGGACTTCAAAGAAAGTGCAACACAAGCATTGAAGTCAAAGCTTCCTTTCAAAATGAATACGCATTCCAAGCAATAAAAGAAAGACAATAAGGTATATGTAGAAGTTCAAAATACATATTCTGCTTTGCCTATGGAGGTGGATATGATGAAACTGTGCAACAAGTCATGCAGCAAATTTCTGCTTCAATCTCAAAATTTTCCCAAAATTAACAGAGTGAGCAAAGAAAAGAAAAAGGATGTTCAAAAGAAATTCCAGAAACTGCAAAAGAATTTTATAAAGATGTACTAGAAGATACTAATAAATGTTAAAGCTTAAAGCTCACATATTCATAATGTTTGAAATTTCTTTGTATGCATTCAATATGCTTGTTATATTAATAAAACAAAATATTATATTGTTATTTTGAATGTAGCTGTACTTAGTTTCTAAGTTAATACCTAATAAAATATTCCTTAACATGTTGGTTTTATAATACATTATGTATTATGAAAAGGTGAAAATAAATAAAATATAATAAATACACAAATAAAATGTAACAGAAACAATAAATGACAAAAATAACAAAACTTCATGTGTTAATTTCTCGCTCATGTAGAAAAGTTTATCAGCATCTACTTGGTTTTTGAAAAAACTCTGCATTTTCAAACCTCAAATTTGCACTAGAAAAACCATGCTATTTGTTTCTTTTCAAATTCAATAAAGCAGTTTCAGGAAGGAGAATTGAAATACTAATACAGTTTCTGTGCTAACCAATTAGTATTGCCAATAAATAGATAAGAACGTTTTTCTCAGAAACGCATTTTGTGCATCTATCGAGTTTTAAAAAAACGCTCCTCAACTGTCTGTGGAACACAAAATGAATAGAATGGGTCTGTCCTTGCAGCACCTCCATCAGAACTCTGAGATAAGAGAGGACTTCATGTGAAAAACTGTTTAGAGGACAAGTCTTGGGTTCACCAATTTCAACTGAATACAAACAATCCTCCATGGAATGAAAAAAATGCCTGCTTCCCAAACACAAAAAAGTTAAAGAAGATTGCATCAATAAGTACGTTTTTGCTCACCATGTGTTGGGACATGCAAGGCAGTACTGCTAAAATTCCAGCCTTACAGTGAGACTGTGAATGCTGCATTATACTGCACCACTCTACGGGAACTCCAACAGGCCATTTACCCCAAATGACCTGGACTCCTCACAACAGGTGTGATTCTTCTGGATGACAATGCCACCCTCACAAAGTAAGACAAAGCTGTTGTGAACATTTCCTTGCAAGCACTTGGAACTTCCACTATAAAGTCTCGATTTAGCACCCAGTGATTTTCATTTGTTTGGGTTCCTAAAAAATAATTTGGAGGCCCAAGTTTTGAAAATGATGATGCTTATCCAAGAGATCTCTTGTTACATGTGGTAATAGCCAAAATATCACCATTAGCTTTCAGGGACTGTAAAGAGATCAAATAAGTGTCTGAATGTAGATGATGAACATTTATCAAGTGAAATAAATATCAGGAAATTACTTAAAATATTATTGCCTCTATCTTGTTTAGCAACTTATTTATTGACTTACCCTTATATGTCAAACTTTGTTTCTATATTCATTTCAAAAGTGCTTTTCTTGACATTTTGGTTCTTGATAGTCAACATGGAAAATTCAATGCCATGGCCGGGATTTGAACCATGGCTCTCCTGGTTTCCGTCCAGTCGCTCTAACCCAATGAGCCATCCTGACATTAGTTCTTGTTCACACTCCTCAATTCTCATTTTTGTTGAATTAATACACACAGTCGTAGTGTGTTCATAACCATTTTTTCCTTTTCGAAGAAATTTGTCTTCCAAATTCCATATAGAGCTACACTTAAGAATGATTATAAAATTTTAATAATTGTTAAAAGTGGAGAGGCACTTTATTTATCAGCAGGAAAGCAAACAAAAGTCTTCTATAGGACACATTTGAAGTTCTGCAGCAAAAATACTGATATGGAGTATTAAGATTGACAGCAATGCAGAAGAGACTACAAAGCACTAGTCACTCAATTTGCTCCAACTATTTATACTAAATTATAAATTGTGTCCTATCCACTGAATATTGAATGGAGAAACGTTCTTTGAATTTATGCTTTCCAGCAAAGCTTTCCATCTAAGAAAACATTATTCCTACACAAAAATAAACATAATTTATTACATTTTGATATTCCATATAAAAAGGGTCTCATTGAGCAGCATATCCAGTTAAAATGCCATCTACAAGTCACAGGAGGAAGTGTTGAGTGAATCAAGGCTAATAATGAAAAGTCTCTGGAATGTGTTCCAATAAGTTGTGGTGTACAAAGTGAAGTTATAATAAAAGAGCCAACAATTTTTAATATAAATTTCAAACCATATTTATACTTTTCATGTATCTCACACTAAGCTTGCTCTGTAACCAATGAAAGCTTGATAAAAATAGAGGACTTCAGTCAGTATATAAGGGGTCACATGTAGCTAAGACCTCACATGATAAGTACTTAACAATACCTGATACATTCCCCAAGAAAATACTGTAACCAACTAGTGTTTTCAGAACTGATGTTAAAGAGTGCCATAAAGTGAATGAACATCTATGAATACCTCTTGGCCATTACATTAAAAAAAACCAACAACAACAAAAAACAAGAAAATAAGAGGCAACAGAGGTGAATATCTTAACATACACAGTAAGATTTTGGAACTTTTATAACAACAAAGTAGATTAAACATACAAGCACACATCGTCAGCTTATAGATATACCTTGCATTCCAGCAGATGAATATGCAGCTAAGACAACCATTTATAATGTATATGATTTAAATGTTCACACTTTTACTTACCTGTAATTGCTTATTAAAAGGTGGACTCAAGTCCAGAATAACAGAGAGCAAATATTCTTTATGTTTAAGAGCTAACTTTTCTCCATCCGGATGTGATAACATATTGCATACAATTCTGAGAGATAACATCTGATTAACTGATGTACTATCAGGCCGCAGAAAGCGGCGAAGTAAACCAATTAGCTGATCTCCAGTCTGGCCAGAACAGAATTCTTTATTTATTGCTACATTTCTGATAGCTAATCTTGTTACATCCAAAACTGGAAATATTATATCTGGAAAGAAAAAAAAATATATATATACTTTTTTGTTTCATAAACATACATTGTAAAACAGTTCCCTATATTTTCAAGCTTTGACTGTAGCCAAAAATCAAGCAGTTTGAAAAACATCCACATAGAAATGGTGGGGGCAGAAAGAAAACATGAAACTACTGTTTATTTCAAACCAAAGTTCCCTCTGATATAAGCAAAGCATGTGTTTCTGCTTGTCACACACTCTAAGGCCAATTTAAATAGTTTTTTAATAAACATATTGTATCATGAAATATGGGAAAGGCAAGATATAGAAGTGCACATTTTATTGTGGTTACCATAAGAACTTATTGCTAAAGGTAATGGATATATACTACTTAAGATATTACAAAATATAATTTTGTTAATACCATCTATTGCTGAACTAATGTTGAGAGTATCTTGCTTGTGAATTATCAACTGTATGCATGACTGCGATTGTCTTGCATTCTTGAGAAATTCATCAATGAATTCAATTATGTGTGCAGCCATTAACTTCCCCAGAAGGTTGGTGTGGAAGCAATAACTTTACTGCTTTCTGATCTTGAAGATTTGGGCCCCAGTGAAGATAATACCTTCACATTTTCTTGAAGTATGCTGTTGCCTGGCCATCAGCTTGAGTTATGAAATATTCATCTCAGGGTATTCATGGATTTTGGCAAAAGGATAACACTTGTTTTTAATATGAGAATTTTAATGGAGCTGAGCGGTGGCAGCAGCAACAGCAGCAGTAGATATTATACAAATATAACAATTTGTAACAAAAGCTTCACTTCACTTAACATTTTCTTAAGTTAAGTGAAGCTTTTGTTACAAATTGTTATATTTGTATAATGTTCAACGCTTCATTGTAGCTAGCTTCATTTTCTACGTAAGCAGCAGTAGGGTTTAAGGGTGCACAACAGCTATCTATAACTTATTCTTGAAAGGAATATCCAATGTAATACTGTTCCCAGTGATATTTTAAGCTAAGATGATTATTCTACAAAGCGATAAAGAGCTGTTGTGCTCTTTAGGCAGAGTGCTGCAAAATCTGTTCCAAGCAATGAGCCACAATCCAGAAGCAAATTAGTTCTCCTCAAGCTTACAGTTATCAAAGCATAAATTCCACCCTTCTAGCTTTCTCTTATCTACAACAATTCTTAGTTCCCCACTCTAGCTTCTAATGCTATGTCCAATATACTTTCTACAAACCTTAATACTTCCTGCTTTCACTTCCAAACTTTTCCATAATTTTTTCAGAAATCCAACCTGATATTTCAAGAAACTCAAGCTAGTCTTCTGCTACTAACATAACAAACCTGCTTAAGGACCTACTTATGATCAGTTGGTAAATCAAGTGAATACTAAGAATTGACCAGTCTAAATCTAAAACCTGTACTGTAAGTCTTCCACTTGTTACAAACACCTAACTTTCATGAACTGACAATTTTACCAATCTTACCTATTAGGCAACAAAATCCTGGGATATTAATATTTAAAGAAATTCTGTTTGCTTTATTTTCTTATTGATAAATTAATACTATTGATAAATTAATACTATTTATAAATTAATTACTATTTATATCATAAACAAATTTCAAAGTCAATTCATTCAAACTCGTCTCCAAAAATGTTTTAAACAGAAATTCCTAATTAACTACAAATTAGGGACCATCCTACCTTATAATACACAATATTTTTTTTTAAACCAGAGTTCTATGACTTATTTTTTAGCACAATTTCTGTTTGTGCTATTTCTATTCAAAATTTCTTCAATCTTTCTTTGTTTTCATGTGCTTTAGTTTAGGTTGTCTTTAGTGGCTTTTGAATCATGGTCTGCCCACACCCATACTTTCATTGCACTTTTACCGGCTTAGTTAGCCTTAGTCTAGATTTCACAATTTATTGCTTACTCCAATTTTACAATTTCTTAGGCCCTTTTTGGATAAAAATAAATATATTTTCACCATCTCAAATAAATTCTATCCACAACTTATTTAGAGAATTCAAAAGCATCTGACTGTCTCTTGCATAGACAAAAGGAGTTGCTTATGCTTATGTTTTGTATTTCTGGTATCTTTTAAATCAAATATATTTTCCTGAATTTACTGTAATTTCTGCATGATTCTTCCACAGCAATACCATTATATCGAAATTTAACTGTATTGGAACACCACAGTAAAGCGAAATAATTATTAAATATATAGATGAGTCATATTTATTACACAACATAAGTGAAGCTGATGTGTAATAAATACGACTCATCTATAATTTAATAGCAATACCATTCTTCTGTTTCCAGTTTTCAATGTACTTGATAATTTGTGATCTTCTATCTACGGTTTTCATTTGTTTTCTTTCTCTTCTCTTCAATTTTTGTTTTTCTGCTTTTGCTTTTATTCGGTCAACAGCAATTTTGGCTCCTTCACTTTCACTTGAGTTTCTTTAGGCTTATACTTTTCTCATATTCTTTGGAGTATAGAGTAGTATAGGTCATGCTCGTTCAAATTCTGTGGTTATAGTTATGGTATGATTAATAATTTGTTCCTCCATGGCACAATATTTCATCCAATCTTTATGGTTTATCAGTAAGTAGGTACATGAAAATACATCCTAATGTCTTTAAGGACATGCTCAGTAGTGTTTCCCAATGGAAAGTAAGAAGAGCAATAATACAACTTTATTCAATTGTTTCTCAAGGTTTCTTTAAAAAGTTTACAGCAATGAATGTAAATTTATCCATTTGACCATATTTTGGTACATAATCATTTAACACCTTCCTAACACAAGTTCTCCTGATTATGTTCTTCCTAACAGGATATACTTTCACAAATTTACTAAATACATTGTGTTAGACAAAAATATATCTGCAACCAAATTCTCCTATACAGAGATTTTACTGAAAAGCAACACACACAGATAATTACATCAAAACAAATAGTTTCAACCCAATTCCACACAAACATGCAACCATCAACAGTCTGACACACAGATTAGTAAATCTACCTCTCAGCCAGCAAGAATATCAAAACGAATACCATCAAATCTTAAAAACTGCAATTAAAAATGGATATGGAAAAAACCTTGTAGATAAAAAACTAAAATTATTCAAACTTCAAAAGAAATTAAAACAGATCACAGCTCTCACACCAATAAAACAAGAAATTAGATTTGCTAAATTTACTTACCACCCCTGGGCCACAAAAAAGTTCCAAAAAATATTCAAGAAATACAATATAACATTGGCACCAAAAAACAATTACAACATTAAAAACCTACTTCACAGTAATAATACTGATAAGATAAAACCAGAGGAAAAGTCAGGCATTTACAAGAAAAATTTTACATAGGGAGGACAAAAAGAAACATAGGCACTAGAAAGAAAGAACACTTCAGGCACTTAAGATACAAAAATATTGATAAGTCCGCAATAGCAGCTCATTTCTGGTCTGAAAATCATGAAATTGAAGATAGCACAGAATTACTAAAATACGTACAAAAACATAGTGAACTCGTCATATGGGAGAGGATATACATAGAAAAACATAAAAACCAACTAATGAACTTTGAAATCCCGCTAGAAGAGAATCCCACATTTCAGTTCATCACTAAATCAACAGATGGCAGCAACAACCCCAGAATTACCCACACCGCTGGATCTAGCGTCAGTCGCACAAGAGCCGTAGATGCAAACGAAGATTTGCGAAACATGTCCTCAAAATAGGTACGAAAGTGAAGCAGATGTGTAAGAAATACGACTCATCTAAAATTTAATAATCTCCTATACAGATTCTATCAGGAATTCTCCATGTGCAACCATGATACATTTGTTTTTCTTATTGCCCACAATCCCATATTATATTTTATATTTTAAGGTTTACTTAATTTTCTATGTGATTCTAGTTTTCCCACTGGCTTTGATTACAATACAAAGTAGCTTTATAAATTTAGAGTTTGAAATTTCAATAACTCCTTCCTCTAACATAGACTGTATCGGTTTATCTACCTCTTCTCTTATAGCTCAAGGAATTACTTTGCCTTTAAGTGTATAAAGTTTGATGAACATCATCTCAAATGAATGTATATAATCGATACATTGCCCATGGTTTTTCAAAGAATGCTTAATTATTTCTGACCAAAATTAGAAACAATTCTTACCTTTGTACTATATTGAAATAACTAACCCGACTCACTTTTTCTCAAAATAAATCTTCTAACTGTTCAGAGTTTTCCACATAATAGTATCTATTTCAAAACTGACAATTCAATCACAAAAACTATTTGTAGTTGAGATTTACGAAAGTGAAGCAGATGTGTAAGAAATACGACTCATCTAAAATTTAATAATTATTTGTAGTTGGTTTACTGATACCCCGTCACTTTTTTATATTATTGAAAGACTAGTTTCAAAGGCAATCGCCTCCATTTTCAATCTCTTTCCAACCAGCATCTGTTCTTGTCTGCTCTCTCTCTCTCTCTCTCTGGTGGCAGAACTATGACAAAAAGGTTCATAGTTCCACCAACAGAGAGAGAGAGAGCAGACAACAACAGATGCTAGCTGGAAAGAGACTGAAAATGGAGGCGATTGCCTTTGAAACTAGTCTCTCAATAATATAAAAAAGTAAGTGACGGGTATCAATAAACCAACTACAAATAGTTTTTGCGATTAATTTTGACATCACTGTTACTAAATTCTTCCAAACACATAACTGACAATTCAAATTTCCAGCAATATTTTCTCAGCAGTTTCCTCCTACGCAATTATTATGAATTCAGTCTCCCATCATACACCATATTTCCTCAATTTTCTAATTATACTCATCTATGTGCACTTCTGATAAGCTCATAACTCCTATTTTCTTTCACATATTCAATAAAGGTGTCCCCCGACTTCTTCCTTTTTTTCCCCTAAAGTTATTTTTAACCCATCATCTTCACCAAAGGCATCATAACTGTTTCTTGCACCATTTCTAACTTCAAAACAGGAGCAGCTCTGGGGCTAGTGCCTCCATACCATGGCACTGCCTTAAACAGTGGAAATATAATTTTAAATAATTTGCATGCTTCTAATGCGATCATATTCAATGCAGTATTGTTCAAGACACAGTGAAATGTCTTAAATATCAACAGAAAACCACAGAAGCTGAAGGAAGTTACTCTTAAGTTCTCTGTCTGAACACTAAGTACTTACTATTCTATGGATTTGAGCCTTATGAAACTTGGCAAAATTACTCTTTCTCCGCAATGACTCAGGACTTATGCAGGGAGGGGTGCAGCAAACAGGTAAGAGAAATCAGTACCTATTATTTGCTGGCAGACCTATCAATGGCAGCACATGCCATTCAGTATGATAATGGTGCTCATACAAACTAATATGCTATTTTGAGAAACAATAGATAAGCCATTTATCAATAACTGTAGCTATATGCAATAAAAAAAGTTTGTGGAAAACTGAATTTTTATACCATATTCAAAATATCTCCTTGTTCGTTGTTAAAATTAATTTTTTTCTAATGTTGCCTGCTAGTACAGCAGACAATTAAAAAAAAAGTTTGTTTCTGCTGGGAATACTAAAAACTCTTGAGTGTATTATATGCGCATGTTTTCTAGAATGCTAGTTTTACGGTGTGGTGCAGGCAGGGGGTAAAAGCAAGTGCTAACGCACTTTTGTTTCTGCGGTGTGGTCAACCCAGAAAAACACAATTCAGCAAAATAGCATGTAAGATAAGCAAAGATATGCTCCGCAAGTGTGAGATAGGTGGACAAACAGTAAATTGAACTCTATCCGATAAGCTGTATGTTTATATACTTACTATTTATGACTCACATAAAGATAGAAAACAAAAATTTTGACAGCTATAAATACTCATTTCCTTTGTGACTCTTCGATTTTCAATTCCGGTGAGTCACTTTTATCGGTGGTATCCTCTGTATGTTGATAATTTCATCAATTGCATTTTCTGTAACACCATCGTTTCTCCAATATTGCATTTCCAGCTGTTGGACCTTCTTGTAATCCGTCAAGGTTACAGAAGAGAATGCTTCTATAGCAAGTTTCCACAGATTTGTGGCAGACGTATCACCAGTAACATTGCGTTCTCTCAAAACATTATTTTTGCCCACACCAGTTCAATTGCATTCAGATCACAGTTTTACAAAGGTAGACAAATAATAGGAATCCCCTTTCGAGAGCCATAACATCCACAACATACGTTTGTTGTAAACTGGTTAGCTAATTAACCTCAAAATTTCTCAAAACGAAGTATGGCGCACCTGTGAAAGCTTAGCATATTAGCCACTAGATGTCAGAATGTATAGCACATTTCATGTTTCAAAGTTGCCATCTGTATTTACGGAGTTAGACAAAACCTACGGAATAAGGACTTGGAGCCGAGCACTCAAGATATTGTGTGCATATAGTATGAGTACTGTGTTTTGATATTTTATTTTATTTACTTAACACTAATAAAGTAAATGTTTTACTAAGTGGTCCATTTTCTACAATGATCGTTAGTAGACAAGGTAAAACAGAAATACATGGTCAGAACTGCTCCTAACCTACACAAAAATGTATAATAAAAATAGAACAGGCATAAGAATTAAATGGACAATAGATGAAAAATAAATGGTTCAACGGATTTTAGTTAAAAAAGCTTTCTCCAGTTTTCCATGTATTTTGTTTATTGGCAATAGCTCTAGTCTGAAAAAAAGGTTTGTTGAATTGAGTTCACACATGTGGGAACATTATGATACCTATGACAGTGGCTTGAACTGATATTTTGTTCAGTAATTTATTTGTAAACTTTACAATAGTTGGATGTTTGCTTAAGGAATGGGTCCGTGACGTAATGTGGCATTACCAGTGCAACCATGCTTCAATTGCCACTGCTTCAAAAATCTTTTTATGAAATGTATGATGGCTTATATGTGTAGAACCAATTACAGTCTGTTATTATACAACAAGTCTTGGTACAACCAGAAATAAAATTTCTATTACTCTCTCATTTATTACAAAATTTAGCATCACCTAAATTGACTCTTTCTTTTCTCTTGCCAACAACTGATGAACAAAATATCCTACTGGCCAGTAAAAATATTACTTAAGTTCAGTATTTATGAATTCATCATAGAAATTTTGTGAGCATACTGCACCCACATCTATAATATGTAGCATTATATCTATTTTGATTTTGGCTGGATGTATTACTTTTCCATTTTCTTCTAGCCTATTCTTAACTTCTCTATTTCTTTGTATTATCACAATCCTTTTAGTTCTGTAACTATGGACCAAAAAGCTTCTATTTAGTCCATAAATTTCAGCTTTGAAACGCTTCTGGAATACTTCCCAAGATCCCAAGACTTTATAAGGAAGTGTTGAAGTGAGAGAGTTGTCAGTAATGGCTGGCAGGCAATACGTTAGTGAGAATCAGTGAGTCGTGCAAATGTTCTGTGAGCATCGAGAAGCCATGAGCAGCATCAGTTAATATGTGCAATAGAGGCATAAGTAAGCATTAGCGCTACACTTGCTTTTTGTTTTTGTACTTAGCACAATTTGTGTTATTTTCGCCACTTACTAAAGGTGCACCTGACTGGGATCAGCGTTTTACTGCACTCTACTTATTGCTCCGGTGCCAATCATTATTAATAATTAAAAGTTTCTACCATTTGATTAAGATTATTTCCTACCATCACTCTAGTCATATTTATCACTTCATTCCTTTCTATGTTCATAACAGAATTTTTGTCATGTCTTCATTTCTCTTTGCCTTGGCGACCTTGGCCTAATTTCAAATTTGTTATTTCTCCAAAATTCGTTACCAGAATTTCTACTGTATCTAAATGGCTGTTTCCTTCTTTTGTCAACTCAGCCTGTGTTCATACAACTGTCTTGGATATTTCTTCCTGTCTTCTCCATTTCTCTTCCTATTTCTTTGGTTAATATTTCTACCTCTATTTTCCCCATTGGTATGTTGCTGTCCTATGCATCGGACATCCATATTTTTCTCTCATTTCACTGTTTCTGTTTGATGGAACTTTTCTCTTTGTCTGAAAGAATTTAAATTTTCTCCTTCATTTTCCCCTTGATTTTTAGGATATTCCTCATTTTTCAGTTTGTCGTTCTCTAGCACTATCAAATCCATCATGGCTGAAACACTATTAGGTTTACAACTGTTTATATAATGCTGAAGAGTCTCAGAAAAATGAGTAGTGACAATATTAACTCTTTTTCATTCATGGAGGGGACCAATATTTTTGGTTTCCTTGCAATTTTCACGAAATAATTTACTATGGACCTATCTACCATCAGAATGAATTTTCCAGTGCTTAATCCTATCCTAATCTGGCCTGCTTGTTTGCTCTTAAATATCTACTCATGAAACTGATAAAGGTCCCAAAATCATTGCCAATCTCTATAGCTATCTAGTCAATTTGCATTGCTTTTGAAACTTTTTCTAACTATTGCTATCTTATACTCCTCTGGTATAAATTTGATTGTGAAGTACTCCTATAAACCTCTAAACACTTTACAGTCATCAAAATCCTCATTCTCAAAAATTAGTGACACAATTTCACTCAGCTCATTATATATGAAGCATCATTTCTGTCTACATTATTACATCAAATTGGAGGTGCTAGCACCTGTATTTGGCAATGATATGTCTCCTGAAGCATTGAATATTACCTCTTTTTGTGCTGTTAATTTTCTTACATTACATTAATCATAACTAGGCACATTACCACTTACTCTTATGCTTTCTAACACCTTTCACCCCAGGACTTCTGTTGCTACCTCTTTCATTTACTCTGTAATTTGTTTGATGTTTCTTGTCCACCTTCTGCTTTATTGTAGTGATTTCTCTAATCTATTGCTTCTTTCTTCTAATTTCTGTCCTACTTCCTTCCTCAGTTTTCTGTTTTCTTTCACTGAGTTTTTGCTAATCTGTTTGCAAATTTTCTTTTTGGAATTCTCTGTTTCTCTCTTGAACTGTTCTCCATTTTCTCTTACTTCAAATCGAACAAGATTTATATCCCTTCTGATATCTTAGCTAAATGTTGCTAAAAGTATTTCTTGATTTTTTTAGTTTCTTGCCTAGTTCTTGTTGTCCTATCTCTGACTTAAGATTATTTTTTTCTATCTTTTCCTATAGCTTTGATTGCTATCTTCCAGTTTCTCTTCTATTTTTATTATTATTTTCTAGTCATTTTTTATTAGTTTCTATTTTTCCCTCTAAACTCTGACTGATACTTTCTAGTTCCTCTCCTAGTTCTTTTTTATTATTTTCTACCCTATATTCCAAACCTTTTAACATTTCCATCACTGCTCTCAAATATTTCCTTTCATTAGTTTTCTTACTTTTATTGCTTATTGATCCCTCTTTCAAATTATTCTGTATAATTTTATTACCTTCTTCCTCCTGATTAGCTACTTTCTCCATAATTCCAAGCTTAATGTTAGTATTTTCTAACTCCTGAAATTCTATATTTTCTATATTTTTTCTAGACTTCTGACCCAATTTTCTTGCTTTCTCAAATACATTACATTAGCTCACTTGTAAAACAAGAACACTCTATACCTTATTTCTCTACATTTGGTGTTGCCTGACAATGTTGCTGATGATGTTGGTCTTCCTCCTCCTTTCTTAGTGGCTCTGGTTCAACTCCTGATTGGCCTACTCAGTTCCTGGTGGTCAACCTTTCTTCTCGAACTCTGCAATGGAGTGCTAATTTTGTAGCCATTAACTCCCTACAAAACAACTGATGTGGAAGCAATAAGCTTACTGCTTCCCATTCTTGAAGATTTGGGTGCCAGTGAACACACCTTCACATTGTCTTGAAGTTCTCTGTTGCCTAGCTATCAGTTCAAGTTATGAGATACTTATCTGTGAGTATGGATGAATTTTGGCTAAAGGATAGCACTTGTTTTTGATATGAGAATTTTAATGGAGCTTGTAAATACTTTTATCTGAGAAGTTGCATACCAAGGAAAATATTATAGTTCATATGGTTTTAACCCTAACATAGTCCCGAAAGGAATATTTAATATAATACTGTTCCCAGTGAATTTTTAAGCCAAGATGATTATTCTACAAGTCAATATAAATGCTATTCTACAATTTAGGCAGAGTGCTGCAAAATCTGCACCAAGCAACAAATCGTGATTCACTCAAGCCATAATAACAGCAGTAAGTAATTCTCCCCAAGCCTACACTTATCAAAGCTTAAACACCAAGATTCTGACTTTCCCTTCTTAACTATTCTAAGTTCCCCACTCCTAGCTTCTAATGTTATATTGCAACATACTTTATGCAAACCTCAATATCTAATGCCTTCTCTTCTAAACTCATCAATACATTTTTCAGAAATCCAACCAGATATTCCAAGAACCTCATGTTAGCCTTCTCTTGCTGACAACCCTGCTTAACACCTACTTACGACTGCTTGACTTATCAAGCAAATTCTTAGAATTGGCCAGCCTAAATCTGGTGATTTCTAATTGCATGTACCATAAATGGCTTCCAACTGTAACAAACATCTAATTCCAATGAGCTGACATAATTTATCTATTATGGCTTCATTGGTGATTGCTCAGTGGTGTCAAATTTACAAAGTTGAGTTCTCGGCCATTCCAAACTCCTTTGGTCTTCTTCAGGAATTGCAGGAATACAGAGTTTCAAAAGATAGACATTTGTAAATTTGAAATACCCTTGAAGCCATAATGAATTAGCTCACCATGAAAGCATCAAGTCTTACACTTTCACCAATCTTACTTCTATATAACAAAATTCTAGGATATTAATATTTAGAGTGATTCTGTTTACTTTGTTTTTTATTAAATCTGCATTGATTATTGATTACAGTCATAACCATTTATTCATTTATTAATTCCCTTCAAAATTATAAATTATTTATTGACCTATTATTTAGGTATCAGGTGCTATCACAGCATTCAACAAACACTTTGCATAACACAGGAAATATGACAAGCAATCAGTCTTTATAACAGACAAACATGCATATGGTAAGCTAAGGACAGATCTTATAACTTAATCACTTAGTGCTTGAATTCTGATAGCAGAGAAAGGTTTATGTAATGTGAATACCAACTATTCAAACGCAAAAGCAAGAAATTATTAAAAAGTGGTAAAAAATGAATAATACTGTTGCAAACACACTGTTGCGGTGAGGCGGCACGGCCGAGGCATTCAAAGAGATGGACAGTGCAGTGCAGAGATAAAAGCTTGCCGAAACGGTGGGGGGAGGGAACTGGATTTCTGGAGAGTTCCTGTTTCTTTTAATGCCATCCTGATTGATTGAGAATACCTCATGAATTTCCAGAAAAGTGAGTAAGCTATAAAAGGAAGCTGCCGCCCGCCACTGGGGAACAGTTGTTAATTGGACTAGTGTGTGCGAACAGCTGTGTGAACTTTGTGGTCGATGACCTTGCAAGTTGTATTGTGTATGTGACATAATTATGCTACTGCAAGGGTTGACCAAAGTGTGTTTCCACAGAAATAAAGAGCAATTTTTAGTGTTTGTAACCTGGACTCTTAATTTCACAAACCCACAAATTCACAACACTTAATGTAATTCAATGAACATAATCAATGTTATCAATAATCAATGTTGATGATCAATTAATATTAATACTTAATGTGTGTCAACTCACTATTAGACAAATATCCGTCACTTGCAGAGTGCACATTATGAAAATAACGTTAAAGTTTTCTGTGTTTCAATGAAAAGTGTAACTAAAAGGTATATTGGGTCAATCACTGTTTACTTTACTTCAGTTTTCTGACAAATATCCTTTTACTATAACAAGTTAAACAATTCTAGAAGTAGATAACAATGTTTACATCACTACAGAGTTCTGTAATAGATTCTGGTAAAATAGCCCATATTCTGGCTCCTTTATTCTTAATTGACTGTTCTACAACCTCGCCATCCCTCGCTGTCTAACATTTCTACATAGCACATTCTAACTCCTAATGGTATTGCTTTGATAACACCATTCTCCCCAAAGAAAGTTTTAAAATAATTTTCCAATTCTTGTGTATTGATGTTAATTTTTATTACATACTTAAGTTCACTTTAATACTTCACATACCTTGCTAATATTATTTTAAATTAATATCTTAAGTTATTTTTATCTTTATTTCTTCACTCTTATATTTTAAAAATAAATTATAAAAGTTTTTACCATTTAAGTATTCTTGTTTCTAAAGTTTCATCTCCAGCATCAACATTTCCTTCAGGACTTTTTTTTTTTGCAGTCATCAAGCCACTCATCACCTCTTTCATGGACTACCATCCCATCTCCTGCTCTTTGCATTAATAAATTCTCTGCCTCATACTTTCATATAAAACATATCATGTACACAGATATTTCAGTTTACTTTGATTCTAATGCCTGCTTAAATTTATCATTCTGTTTCCTCCTCCTAGTTAAATATGATATAGTTGCCTAGAACACTTTCTTTCGCCTAAAATGTTCTGTAAATTTTCATTGTATTTTTACATTCAGAGTTATTGAAAATAACCTATCTGAATTAAAATTAAGTACCCCAAGGTGTTACATGGAAGATCCTTCTAATGATCAACTTTTTTCATTAGTTATATCTAATGTTTGGCAGTTAGCAATGAAATCATTTACCCTCTTGCACTCCACAGTATTTTGATGGGAGATCTGGTATGTTGATGAAAGCCAGTCAGTGGAGTAGGTAGTTACTCCATATCTTCCAAGATCACAGAAAGGGCCTATAGATGATTCTATTGCGCGGATGTTTCTTTGAGGCAGTCATGGCCCTTATTTTATACTGAGCCTTCAGATTTATTCCACCTTTCCTGCCACTCAGTTGTCTGCTCATGACAGCAGTACTTTGAAGCGAGTTTATCACCAATGCCTCTAGCAGAGCATAGTGAAAGAGTGGAATAGTTTGATATTAACAGTTCCAAAGTCACCTTAGTAAAATGGAACTTTAATGTTCCTTTCCAGTGTTTAATTCATATGCATCTCAAAAACCTGCAATCTGAGCATGTATGTATACAGATCGATCACTCAAATAATTGGAAGGTTTCTGTAGCATAGAGGGTCTCAGCTTAATAACACAACTTTTCCACTACATCATAACCTTTACAGCAGTAAATGAAAACTTAACTATACAGAACAAATTAAGGAAGCAACACATAAAACCAAATTAACTTTATTGTAATGAGAACTTCAAAACAGTTGGAGCATTGTAGAAGTATCTGAAAATCTAACTATGTCTAGTACTGATTAGTACCAATGTCTAACAATGATTAGTAATTTTAGATATGTGTAATCTTTTAATCTTATTTATCATGATTTGTTTCAGGACTTGATGAAATTCTGGTCAAGAACAGAATAAATCATTCATACAAGCATTCAACTATGCAAATTCTGTAATCTGTGGTCACTTCCACCTTGCATGTAAACAAAAAATGTCCTAATGAAAAACAGCACAATCTGAAGTCACTTCCACCCCTCCAATTTTAGTTCAGCTGACTGAACTATAATTACTTCATTTATTTAAACTGATGCTTTTTACTTATGCAATGTAATACCATATACTACTTTTACATCACTTACATGTTAACAGTGCAATTTTCCTTATGTAATATAGTCTGCTCATATTGGTTTGTTGCATAAATTCCTTCGATTCTTGTTACGTGTTTACGACCAAGAACGCCTGCACTGTATGCCCGTATCACAACTACAGCGACGAAGTTGCCTAATTATCTAGGGGTAATTTGTTTACATACGCAAGGTCATCAAAAGTAAACAAGGCAATGAACTTTACAAAGCAAACTTTAGTTTGTGCAGTATGCACCATTATTATCAATAACATATCTCCATTTCTCAGGAAGCTTATCAATTCCATTTTTCCAAAATCTTTCAGCTTTCTGGTTGACGAGCTCTTCTACGGCAAGTCTGCAATCCTCCAAGGAAGTAAGGCGTTTGCCATTAAGGAAGTTTTGCAGGGATCGGAATAAATGATAGTCGGATGGGGCAATGTCTGGAGAATAAGGCGGGTGAGGTAACACATCTCAGTCGAAATCCCGTAATTTCTGACGAGTTACCATAGAAGTGTGTGGTTTGGCATTGTCTTGATGAAAGACGACTCCACCATTAGATGCTAATTCTGGCCTTTTCTCTCCTAGGGCAACCTTCAGATGATCCAACTGAAAACAGTATTTTTCTGAACTGATGGTCTCCTCAGGAGGAAGAAATTCGTAATAAATAATTCCTTTCCAGTCCCACCAAATGCACAGCATAATCTTCTCAGGATGAAGCTCTGGTTTAGGAATTGAGAGTGGTGGTTCCCCTTTCTTACGCCATGACTTTCTCTTTCGGATGTTGTTGTACACAATCCACTTTTCGTCTCCTGTAACCAGCTGTTTCAGAAAAGGGGCAGTTTCACTGCGTCTTATCAATGTGTCACAGATGGAAACGCGCTGAACTAAATTTTGTTCCCTCAGTTCGTGCGGAACCCACACATCCCAAAGATTTACGTAACCAAGTTTCTTCAGGTGCCTGGCTACAGTTGCATGAGATAAGTGTAGCTCCTGACCTACCTCCCGAGTTGTTATTCTGGGGCTGGTCGTAATCATGTCCTTTATCCTTTCCTCATCCCTAACCACAGGTCGTCCAGAACGAGGTTTGTCTTTCACAGAGAGTTCCCAGCTCGAAATCGAATAAACCATTTTTGACATGCCCGATTCGTCACTGCATCTTCTCCGTAAACAGCACAAATTTTCCGTTCAGTTTGTGAGGCGGTTTTACCTTTACAGTAATAAAACAGCATTAAATGTCGAAAATGTTCCTTCTTGCCTTCCATATTAACGTTCACAAGTTACAACTCCACACTGTTGCATCCACAAACTCGTACTGAAGTTTGGTTACCAATTCTTACATAAGTTGACCCATTTACCTTTGGCCGTGAGGTCGCTGTGGTTTGTGTTCATAGCATTCTTTTCAATTATTGTATTTAAAACAAACCCCATATTGTAAGGCAACTTCTTTGATGTAAAAGTAATGGGGGCATGCAGTGTTCTCAGGTGTTCTTAGCCGTAAACACGTAACAAGAATCGAACGAATTTATGAGACAACCCGATACATGCAATACTTCTATTTACATTTTTACACAGAGCGTTAGTAGCCTGTTAGTAGCCTAAAAACTACTGCAGAGGATTTTCTACAGTAATTCTTGCGATTTTCCCATTGTTTTTCTCTGGTTTTTGATACACACACTTCTTTAATTTTTGTATTGTATTTTATATAATTATTCTTTTGATAAGATATAAGATGGGGACCAGATGATTTTATTGTAATTGTACTGCCTTCCAAGGTCTGAAAAGCAATATTTCATTCCAATGAGTAAGCACTATGGTACATTGAAGCACAAATTAATATAATTTTGAGTCAAACTAGTACTCAATGCTCCATTTATTGCTAGTGTTTACCTAGAGCATGTTTTGATAGGACCTTCAACAGCTGATGATGTTAGGAAGATCCTAACGAAACACATTAGCTCGACTCAAAATTATATTAATATTTCATTTCCTCGTATTACATAGTATGAAGGTTTACATTGAGTACTCTGTTTTATTTAAATTAATTTCCGCACTAACCAGCATTTATATTCTATCTTTAACATTTTACCACCATTTACGACACCTTTTGTTGGTACCCTCGGATTTCCTAAGTTGACAATGTAATAGTCCTCAGGTATATGTTTATGAAATATATTTCCTGCCATTTACATAATGCCAGGCAGTGTGTGCAGTAAAAAAATCAAACACTTAACCTTAGCACTAAGCTTTTCCATTCTCCTGCACCAGGCATGTGATGATGCAATCACCCATGTTAACATTTCGTATATAGAGAGGTGACCTTGAGGAAAGCATTTTTCCAAATATAGTTTTAGGTTCCCAAGCATGCTCAGTTTTTCATTTGGCTGTGCTATCGTTGTAATTATCTTTATATATAGTTAAATAATTGTTAAAAAAGTTAATACAATTGCAAATGCTCATAAAAAAATTCACAAAAAATACAGACACAAACACAAGGCAAATAACCATACAAATAGGTTAATATCAAACGAGAGATACAACAAATAACTAGACTAAAATTAGCAAATGAGTCAACCTTGTATATACTTTTCTCCACTTACAAGTTTTTTGATGGACTAGTTTCTGGGAACTTTTTCCCTATCGTCAGTTCTGTGGTTGACTGATGATGCATCCTGTGTCTGCATCTGGCTTGGTGTCGTGCTACCATCGAATGTTCTGGTAAGTTTGATGACTTCATCTACGGCGGGAATGTCAAAATTCATCAAGAAGTCCTGTTTCTTCGTAATAAATATGTTTTCCCAAATCTGTAGTTCCAGAGGTTTCTTTGCCTGTTTGATCAGTTCTATTTCTTCTTTTATGTTGTGATTCTCACACCAAAAGTGATGTGCCACAGAACTGACGATAGGGAAAAAGTTCCCAGAAACTAGTCTTCATCAAAAAACTTGTAAGTGGAGAAAAGTATATACAAGTTGACTAATTTGCCTAATTTTAGTAACAATGGCACTCCACTTTCTGAAATACTTCTTTTTATTATATATAAAATAACTAGACATTCGACTTGGATACCTAAATTTGTAAAATCAACAAGAAAAATGTAAAAATTAAATGTAACGGAACAATGAAAAGAATGTAAAATGTAGGTTAATTGCCTATATTAAATATTGATTTTCCAATAAATAACTACAAATGCAGTAACAGAATTAGTAATCAGGCAAAAAATTTTAGTATGATGAATGCAGTTCACTTAATAATCTCATATCAATCCTCTAATTGGCGCTATCATGAAAGGGATTGATAATTAAGTGGTAATGGTGTGGTAGAAATGAGTGGAGGGGATGATGCATCAAAGCGGTCATCACAACAAGTAGGACCAATTAGAGTTAAGACATATGTGTTTGGAGGAATTTAGTAACAGTGATGTCAAAATTAATTGCAAAAACTATTTTTAGTTGGCTTATTGATACTCGTCACTTTTTTATATTATTGAGAGACTAGTTTCAAAGGCAATCACTTCCATTTTCAATCTCTTTCCAACTGGCATTTGTTGTTGTCTGCTCTCTCTCTCTCTGGTGGTGGAACTATGAACTTTTTTGTCAAATTATCTACTGGTGGGATTTCAAAGTTCATTATGCAATCCTTATTTTTCCATATAAATATGCAGTTGGAAAGAGATTAACTAAAAATAGTTTTTGCGAGAGTTAAGACATTTGCACAACAATGATAAGATGCAAGGGAACATTACAGGTGGATGATGCTGATTATTATTAAGAAAGGAGATGTGGAGAAGTAGTCATGAAACAAAAGGCAACCAAATCCATCATCAATGAAAAAGAGAAGGAAGAATGTGAAAGTGAAGTGATGTCTACTAGTGCTGGGATAGGTGGTGTATGAGCAAGTATAAATTTTGCATAGATATTTACCTTCTGTTATAGTATGGAGGGAGGGTTGGAATTATTGTGCATGAAAATAATTTGGAGAATCTGTATGAATTGACTTGACGATGCTTTGAATAAGTTTTGTATTCTTTTAAGCAGATAATGAATGAGTTATGCTGAACTTCATTCATCACAAGAACTGTTAGCACAGCGCTAATTTACCTTCACTTTTATAAAATATACAGAGTAAACACATCTGTTTCTGTAGTGCTAATCTTTTTTATGAATCTGTTGTACACTAGCTCCATCAGCTCTGGTTACTAAACAAGGAATTTAATTTTGTGGAATATTAAGTTTTCTGCATTTGCAGTTATAATACAACTTAAGAAAAAAAAGTGAGCAGCTACCAAAAAAAAAGTTTAATTCGGATAACATCGGAAGCATTCGATGACGCTGTCTTCACAATATATGCTTGGAAAGATAAGAGTCAGACTTTAACCCTTTCACCGATATGGACGTCATATGACGTCCAAGTTAAAATGCCCCAAACCGATATGGACGTGTATAGACGTCCTGCGCATACATGCATTTAATGCTCATTTAACGCCAATTATTTTAATCTTGCTGTTTTACAATAAATTTAAATTAGTTCTATAAGGAATGTAAACGTATCCTTAAAGGTTTCTTTTTGAATTGTACACCTCCAAACCTGGATAAACACCCAAGGGCATATATGCAGATTCACACCAAATAATATTGGTTTCCTTGCGAACTTCTTTTTCGCAACACACTACACATTTTCGAAATGGTTACAAGTTTTTTGGGTGTGGGTGGTATACTTTTAGGAAAGTGTTTTCTCTCAAGTATGAGGGATGATGTGGTGAATTTTGCTACCCCCTAGTATAAAGAGGCCTCTGAGTATTATAATACTCAATTAGGTTACGAGCTCTTTATACGCGCAAGTACAGGTAGATGAATGTCTTTTACAGCTCTGAAAATTACTAAACAACTGTGCATAGTTACATCCAGTGGTATAAAAATACTTTTTTTACCATTTAACTGTTTTCCGTAAAGAGGGATAGCTAGTAATAGCTGATCCGCATCACCCATATTTGACCCGCCATTTCCCCAAACAATGGAGTAGCTAACATGCCATCTGTAGACCAGTACACGTCACTGCTACATATGTCCTAAAGATCTCCTTCATAATCGTACAACAAATCTTCCAGATTTTCTACAGTAATATCAGAAGCCTGCACACATCATACCCAAGCTAATTTATTTGCTACATTACGGAATTAAGCCATGGTTAACATTGAAATTTAAGAATTTCAAATGTGCCATACATTTAGCTCTTGATAGCTACAAGAAATCACTCTGAACACAGAGAGAGTATAAATAACTGAAATACAGAGCGAAAACTGCTGCATAAGGCTACTAGAAACCTTGGTTGAGAAACACTGTAATAACAGATGCTGACAGAGAGTTTTCATTCCAGTGTGTGAGTGTGTGACGCAACATATTCTCGTCATATTATCGCTTGGTATAGCATAAATAAACTAAACTTGAACCTGAGAAGTCGCCTGCGTAGCTAAACATACATACTATGGCTCGTATACACACAAAACAAAATGATTCACATATTAGGCGCGTTTTTTTATTGTTACTGTAGATTTATACTGCCTTTAATGAGTTTTAAACCAATTTTGGTTTCCTTTAAATAACTTAATAAATACGGAAGATACGGAATTGTATGTATGATGCATTTTTACAGCATTTAACAATTTAAATGTCCTGTTCTGTTTATTGGGTATCCGTTTCCGGCCTCTGAAGGGTTTAAATGGCCATCGGCGAAGCGGTTAAAGTTCAATGATTTGAATCCTGGCTAGGGCATTGAAGTTTTCAGTCTGACTCCTACCTTTCTGTACTTTGGCCTACATACAACTATGTGAAAGAACAATTAATTCTTCCAATATATGCTTTAATACCACTCTGGCTTCATTTCAAAGCTATGCCTTGCAGCTTGGCCGTATGCATGGTATCTGATGAGTAAACTGCATGTGTCTTGTAAGCGACCAACATGAATTTGAATCCTTAATGTGCATGTTTCCATTCATTATTGTTGCCTTAATAGCAAGCAATACCTTATGTTTTTCTTGAAGAAGATACATAATATTTAAACACATTCATTTATAAAAATGCAAATAACATATTTTTGTTGTTTTTAAAATAAATGCAATGTTATTAGAAAATTGCCTTAATAATGGCCTTAATAGGGCTCATTCATCTCTTATGAATGTTGCTGGCATATACTGCGAAGTATCCTCTTGTGAAAATTTCAATAGGCATTTGGTCTCATCCATGCCCCACAGAATGAGGACAGTGATAGAAACAGAGGGTTTACACACCCAATACTAAGTTAATTTCCATTTTTATTTGATTTTACATAAAGGTACTACAAAAATATACTTCAGTTAGTTTGAAAACAGTAGTGTGTTTCGGTTTTTGAGTAAGCAATAAATGCTGTAAAATCAAACAGCAATAATTGGAAGTTATATTACAATGTGTGTAATACACATATCACATTTCTACAACAACAACAAAATTAAAATGATTCAAATAGGTTTCAAACCTTGGTAGGTCTAGCTCCTACATACTTTTCTATAACTGCTCGGTTATCAGTGCATGTTTAGTATCTGAGACTCAATTATGAGACTCAATTTTTTTGCACACATTACAGTGTGCAAAAAAAGGAAGGATTCCTTAAGTGAATATGCACAAAACATATGAAACTATGCACATTCTCATTATTATTATAATTATGAGAGGATTCAGTAGGACAAAGCTAAAGACGTGTTCCATGACACCATTGTAAACCAGTCGTGGGAATGATATGGATTTAGAAAAATATACACTTGTCTGCTCATATACCAGAGTCTGCTCCTTTTTTCTTTTTCTTTTATTGGTCAAAAAGTGTACCTCTTTACATGATGATATGTTTGATGTACTGATAGTAAAACAGGAACTATTTGTGGTTATACCTTGCTTCTTGCCTTAAAAATATTACTTAGAATATAATTATTTTAGCAAACAATATGAAATGAACTTAAAATATGTTTAGACTTTAATTCTGCTAGATAGAAGAAAGAAAAAGCATATTTATTACTTTTATTTTGAAAACTACTCATTCTGTTTCATAGAATGATTTTACAATGGAATATTCACACACACTGAGGAAGCAAGAGAACTGACACAGTTGCATTCCATTATGAATTACAGATTCATTTTAAAGACCATACCAGACCCAAAGATGTATCTTTTTTACAACACAGTAAATTACTTTTAACTTACCTTGTGGCCACTCCAAAAGTTGCTTCAGTATTTCAATGCATGTAGAATTTACAACTGCATTGTCTTCTGCTAGCTTAACTACACCTTCCAAATGACTTTCCTCTATTTTATGCATTCCATCACCAGTTTTCTGATTGAATTCCAACAATTTTTCTGCAAAATAATTTTGAGTTATTCAATAATCAGTAAATTAGGCTTCAAAATAATGAAACAGATTTTCTAATCAACCTATTAAGAAGAATATCAAGAAATAAGAGAATATTTAAAGATCGTGTGATAGAATATATCATAGAGAATAATAAACAGAAATGGAAAGACCATCTCAGCAGAATGGATTCAAGCAGACTACCAAAAAAGGGTGCTAGAATATAAAGGAAATCAATAGGGAGACCATTGTTAACGTGAAGTGAGATCGGAACTGGCCAATGGCCTAATCTATGAAAGAAGGAAGAAGACCTATTTTGTGAATTTAATCATTGGTTTGCCAAATTGAGACAGATCCATAAAATCACTTTAAATATTCTACAATATGGGAATTAACTCTGTATATTCAAAAAGGCTTCAAAGGATTTTAAATATGATCATTATCCCTTCCTCCCCTCTAGTATATGCCAGGAATCTTCCAAAATGGAATTCCTTATCCCAAGTTTCAAATGAGAGTACATTAAGAACTTTCTAGGAGTTTTCCTCTTAAGCATTTAAAAATCAAGAGTATTCACAGGGGAAAAAAGAATATTTCATACAAAGATAAACCTGCTGTCTTGTTTGGATAGGTAGAGTCAGACTGAAAAATTTAATGCCATAGCTGGTATCTGAACCACAGATCTATGTCTGTCCAGTTGCTCTTAACCAGTGATGGGCAGCTGCTGCAGTTTTGATGTAAGAGTCAGTCAAAGACAGTAATTGCAGTGATCATAAGCAGTGCAGTGGAGACTTACTGCTGTGAACACGGCAGGGTACAGTGATGGTTAGTGCAGCAGTATAACGGGATTGATTATCTTGACTATTGTTAGTATATTGAAGTGCAGGAATTAACCATGGCTGAAGTACAAGAGTGCAGTAGTGAAAGGACATCTACTCCCTTGTCTTTTATATCAGTATGGGAAAACTTGTTTTTATTTGTGGAGTATGGAAGAATGGCAAAGTGTTTATCTGTAGCAAGGTTCTTCAGCATATAAAGAAGTTCAATATACAGCGCCATTATGTCATGCCAATGACTATGACAGATATGTGGGAGAAGATCGAAAAGTGATAGTGCAACAATTGAAAGATAAATTGTTAAATGAAGTTGAGGAACATTCTGTCAGTGAATCAGTGCTAAGCTTAAATTATACAATATCACTAGCGATTGCAAAAAGTGTGCACCCCTTTAATGGCGGGGAATTTGCCAAGAATATTGCGATGACAGCAGAGGAGTTATTCCCTAGCAAAGCACATGAACGTCACTCAATAAATTTATCTCGAACTGTCACTCGCCACTTTCAAGATATGGCCGATGAACTCCAGGACCAACTTATAAAATTTTCAAAACAGTTCATCACATATTCACTGATAGTAGATGAAAGTATCGATATATCGGATACTGCCCAGTTGGTTCTATTCGTCAGAGGTGTCAATAAAAATTTCAGTGAGGGAGGAGCTGTTAGACCTTATTTCATTGAAAGATACAACAAAGGCAATGGACATTTTCACATGCATTGAGCAAGCTGTTGACAATGTTGGACGGTCTTGGTTCAATCTTGTGTCCATAGCAAAGGATGGAGCACCCTCTATGTTAGGACATAAAAGTGGATTAGTTGGACATCTAAAGAACAAACTGAAAGAACTCAACGCTGCTCATGAAATAATTCTAGTGCACTGTATAATACATCAACAGAATTTATGTGCTAAACGTGCAACAATGAATAACATTATGAGTTATAAAGATCACAAATTCCATCAGATTAAACTCTTTGGCCCATCGCCAGTTTAAATTTTTTTTTATGAATGTCACAGTCAATATGGAGAATTACCCTATCATTGTGAAATGTGCTGGTTGAGTCGAGGTACTGCACTGGATTGGTTCTTTGAACTAAAAGAAGAAATTGCAGCTTTCATGGACATGCAGAAAAAACCTTTTCCAGAATTACAAGATAGAAACTGGATCTGTGGTTTCGCATTCTTAACAGATTTAATTAGTCATCTAAATGCTTTGAACCTCTCCTTTCAAGACAGAGCTCAAATAATCAGTGAGATGTATAGTAAATTAGCTTACATTTAAACTAGATTTATGAAAACGACAATTAACCAAGGCACATAAGTCACATTTTACAAAGTTATAGACAGTATGTGACTCATACACACAAATAATTATGTAGACCTATTAGAACAGCTGAGCTAGGAATTTCATTGCAGATTTCAAGATTTTGAAAATCTCAAATGTGACATTAGCATATTTGCGACACCCTTTTCAGTTGATATTGATAGTGTTCCAACATCATCTCAACTAGAATTAATAGATTTGCAAAATGATACTGACATGAAAGATCACTTCCAGAACAAAAAAGATTTATCTACGTTCTATAAAAACTTTCCTCAAGCGAAATGTCCTTGCTTGCACATTTTTGCTGCTAGGATGTTGAGCATATTCGGATCTACTTATGTATGTGAACAGTTTTTTTCTTGTATGAAGATCTGCAAACCAGAACATAGAAATCAACTGTCTCATCTAAATTTGAAAAATTTCTTTGTGTGTTAACTCCAAATATTTCAAAATTAGTGCACAAGAAAAGTGGGGGGAAATCTCGACAAAGTGCTGAGCTTGAAAACTAAAGTGACGCAAAATTGTTGTGTTCTTCCAAGGAGTAAATATAAATAGCATACAACTAATATGAATAATATTTTTCAAATTTCAAATTTTGGAGTAGAACGTAATGTTAAAGTATTGGTTAAACCTTATTTGCACAGTTTCTAAGTCTAATTAACATAGTATAACTCTTGTGCATTTTACATTTTATAAGTAATTTACTTTTAATTTAATCTCAGAAACTATTTGTAGTTGGTTTATTAATACTCGTCACTTACTTGTTTATATTTATGAGAGACTAGTTTCAAAGGCATTCGCCTCCATTTTCAATCTCTTTCCAACTAGCATCTGTTGTCTGCTCTCTCTCTCTGGTGGTGGAACTATGAACTTCTTTGTCAAATTATCTACTGGTGGGATTTCAATATATATATATTTCATATTAGATAATTTGACAAAGAAGTTCATAGTTCCACCACCAGAGGGAGAGCAGACAACAGATGCCAGTTGGAAAGAGATTGAAAATGGAGGCGAATGCCTTTGAAACTAGTCTCTCATAAATATAAACAAGTAAGTGGCGAGTATTAATAAACCAACTACAAATAGTTTCTGAGATTAATTTTGACGTCACTGTTACTAAATTCCTCCAAACACATATACTTTTAATTTGCTTAGATATATCATAACTTTAATGCAGTCAGTGTTTACATTATCTAAGTTTTTTTAATGTACAAATATAATATCATTATCACTGTGATTTATTCCAATTTTTATCAGTTAAGAACAATTATTATTATTATTATTATTATTATTATTATTATTATTATTATTATTATTATTATTATTATTATTATTATTATTATTATTATTATTATTATTATTATTATTATTATTATTATTATTATTATTATTATTATTATTATTATTATTATTATTATTATTATTATTATTATTATTATTATTATTATTATTATTATTATTATTATTATTATTATTATTATTATTATTATTATTATTATTATTATTATTATTATTATTATTATTATTATTATTATTATTATTATTATTATTATTATTATTATTATTATTATTATTATTATTATTATTAGTAATGCCGCTATGCTACCTGACGAGTTGGAGCACATTTTGTCATTGCATAATAGCTGAGCCGCCATGGTTGCTATCTTCTTAACGTTTGGCTCATTATGCAGAGAGGGCAGAGCACAGAGTGCAGTTGCTCTGAGGAATGATGTAATAGAGCATGGAACATGCCTATCACTGCTCTTAACCATGAACTACCATGGCAACATGTTCAAGTCCTGGGTATGGCACTGAATTTTTCAGTCTGGCTCTATCCAAACCTCGCCCTACACACAGCTAGTGTGGAAGAACAATTAATTTTTCCATTAATTAACCTAATTGCTATCTTGTGTTTTATCATCTATATACAGAGATAATAAGCATTAACCAAATTAAATAGAGAACTGTTTGTATTGAAACAAGTACATCAGAATATATATATATATATATATATATATATATATATATATATATATATATATATATATATATATTAAAATAAACACTTATAACTTCACTAACTTATGTTTTGCAGGCTACAAGTTCAAAAAGGCAAAAAAGGTCACACGTGTACAAAAGAACTTTCAGTGGCATTGAGGAGTGGATAAAACTCAAAGTCTTATGCAAAGGAATTACAATGGACAATTCTGTCAGTGTGAAACTACAATTCCTTTACTGATCACTCGGAGATAAGTATAGATAAAAAGAAAGACTTAATGAAAACGATAAACTATATTCGTCCAAAAAATACAGTTTTACCTGGACTTGATTGCTTCCTAACTTGTGTTAATCTGTGTTACCAGATAATTCCTGTTTCCAATGTGTTATAACTAGGGACCAGAGTTTTAGGTAAAATATTCCTTCGTTTTAGGTTTTATATTTGTTTAAAATAGGTTTTTTTTTAAGGTTTTTCTTTATTAACCCTTTGCTGCACGAATTATTTTACTACTTATGCCGGTCTTGCTGTACTTGTTAAACCAGTTCTCATTTCAGTTTCTGCGGTGCCTCAATGCAATCGATTCGAATAGCCATGATCGTTAAAGCGATAAGTTTGGACTGGTCATCCATTCAAAGCTAAATGTTGTGAGGTTGAATCTCGGCAACTGCAGTCAAATGTGACTGTGGTAAAGGATGGGGAGGGCCCAAATAAAATAATCAGTGTGATGGCATGCTTGGATGTTGACTGAGTATCATAATTTACTGCAGTTGCTTGGATTTTGCCTTTTTATACTTAAAAAAAACAAACAAAAAACACTACAATGTAATTGTAAAAATGATATAATGTTATAATGTTTACAATTCAAAGGTCTTAAAATCACTCGAATGATCTATTAGCCCTGGCAATGGAGGAAGCTTCTCTTTCATCTAATTCATTGATGACATTTTTAATGCCCTGTAAGTGCTTAACACGGGAACAGAACAGAATTCTGGAGGAACAGAATTCGAAGCTCGGTCGGACTGATTTACCCGTACGTATTTTCCTTAGAGAGATGAATGTCATTTAAAGGTGATTTTACTTGTTTTATTAATTTACCCTCGAATATGACCTTCCAAATTCACTTTGAAAATTGGAAAATAACATTCATTTCAAAAAGGGAAAAAAGCTATTTAAGTTATTTCAGGTATCAAACCCTCATTTAAGTATTTTTATGTATAATTAGCTAAAACCTAAAAATCTGGGCCCTAGTTATAACATTATTTATACTTCAAATTGACTCCAATAACAAACATTATTTTTGTTACAAAATATGTGCTATTATTTAAATATGTTTGTTAGATGGATTAGAATGGAAAAAGTGAAGCACATATATCATTTCTATTTTTATGACTTCAAAGAATGTTTTTCTTCATTGTCTATGTAGCAAGCTAAAGCAATAGAATGATTTTTTTATGTGTGTGGGGTGTGTGGGGTGTGTGCGTGTGCGTGTGCGTGTGCGTGTGTGTGTGTGTGTGTATTTTACGTCCTCCAACGTTAAGTCATATCGGTTGATGAATGGAATGGGTGAAATGATGCTCAAATGGGCCCAGGATCCATAGAGCTTAGAATTACCTGACATTCGTCTTTCAGGATAAGGGAAAACCCTGGAAAAAACCTTATCCAGATAACTCACCCTGACCGAGATTCGATCTTGGGACCTCTTTAACGTGAGGCAGACTCGCTACCATCTACGCTACAGAGGCGGGCACAGTAAGTTTGTCATTAATTTGTAGTGAAATGAATAACTACAAAGAGTTAACCAGTTTTTTTCCCCAGCTCAAAAACATGATTTTGGTACTTACTTGTTACTTACCATGCTACAATATCTCTGACTACCATAGACTTATGAACATTTTCTTCAGCTGTTGCTTGTTGCTTGTGTTATCGTAGTTGCAAAAGTTAAGGCATATGAACGCTGGTCAATGTCCGCATGGAGGGCTATTGCCAAGCATAGTAGGAGTGTACCGAGGAGGTAGGTAGGTAACTGTATGTTTTACACGTCAACCAACGCCTCCACCCATTGCTTCTGGGATTAAACAACATATTAAACGTCCTTAAAACATTAACATCTTAACTTGTTAACCTAGGTCACCACTGGCCTTAAGAGTCTTGCCAATAAGTGCAAAACATCTTTTATCAAAATCATCCACCCAGTAATACGCTTTCCTACTTTGTAAGATTTTCTCGGAGATATAAATACATGCACAATCCTTATTTGTTTTGATGAAGCTGCTTCATTACAAATTTGTAATACAGTATGCACAGTATCTACACCACAAGCTTCCACAGCTAATTCCCAGGTTTTTAAAAAATCTACAGTTGCTCTATATTCTGTAGTGGAGGGTTTTGTTTAAAACTTTGTATGTATTAAATGTAATTCTGCCTTAGAATGAAATACTTTGATTTGCTAATCAACAATTCACTTGTCCAAGTATTGATGAACATGTTTACATAACTCATATTACACTGGAGAACAGAGAAAATAAACAATAATTCAGCTCAAGTTGAAACAATTTAACACATGCCCATTTACTTTTATGATGCAGTAACACAGCACAAACCATAATTTATTCCTTTCCAGATTGCCTGATTTGTATTTTCATAGTACACAGAATGTTTATATTAATTTAAGATAAGGGCTGTGATAAAAGAACAGTGTATGGCATTATTATTTATGTTGAATGAATATTGAATCACGATAACTATGTGAAGATGAAAAGTGTACAGTTTGCATTCTTGGCATCATAGAGATAGAAGTTTTGCACAGCCATGATCAGAAAATAAAATTTTGAGTATTTATAAAATTGTTATATATAATTTTCAAATATTTACCTAGACAAAATTAATAATGTTCTAAGTTCAAGTGCGTAAGATGTGTCACACATTTGGCAAGACTGGTAAGAGGAGCAAGCAAGTCCTTTGTTGGAGCTTCCAGTATGGCCCACTTTCATGTGACTAACTTTTGCAACTACTCTAGTTTCTGAATTCCCATATTTGTTACTACATTTATGTAATATTCATTAAATGTGTTACTTACACTTTCTAGTTCTGATATAACAGTAGTACTTTTGACAATGTTTACAATTTCTACACATTTTGTTGTGTTTTATTTATGTACAGTTTTTATTATATTCTAAGTTTTTTTAGTTCTACAATCCCAATTTAGAAGAAGCTCATGTTTAAGAAGTTTCTCTGCTTCACTCATGACTTTATTCAGGACTTTTTAGTTCTCTATGTGCTTATGTGAATTTTCATAAAGACTGCAAGATTTTAAGTTATTTAGAAACTGCTTTTCTTTAATCTTATGTGGACCAATTGTTAGCTTTAGATTGTTACATACTATCTCATTCTTAAGGACTGATGTTATTGCAGTCATAAAGTTCAAATTTACTGTGTGTACTTGCTATTTCATGCACATTTCTCCATGTTATTTACTTGAAATTAGATCTTAACGTGTTTAGTGTTACTTTATTTACAATTCTTTTAGCATTAGTGAACCTTTCTGTGTTTACCCTCAGCATATTTTGATTCACTTCCTAAAAATGAGCAAAATGTCACTCAGCCCTCTTGATTTGGCAAAATTTAACTCTTCTCTTCTAAAAAGTCAATGAGTGACTGGTTCCTCTGGTTGCAGCTGTTTCTATTAATTTAAAAGTACTTTGTTTTAATGGTTCCTTACACTCTCTACCAAAATATCTATATTAAAATCTATCAAAATAATTTTATTAGTTTTTATCAAATTATTTAGGAATCACTCAAGTTTCCTTAAGAAAAGTTTTTATTCCACTTTTCACAAACTGACTCCCACTATAACAAGCTTTCCTTTTTTAAAGATATCAATTGCTAACAGTTCACAGTGTATTTCCTCAGTATTGATTACAGTTTGTTTTATTATATTTACTATTCTGCTCACTACTTCTCTCTCCCCCATTTGGTGTTTTCCTCTACAACAGCCTGAAGCTAAGGCATATATTTTCATGGCAGTTTGCCTCGAGTTCATTTTTATTTAACCATGTTCTGTAAAACAAATTTCACTGTAGTTCTAGGATTGTTTGTTAAATTCCTGCTCTTTTAATGGAAATTGTTCTTTCACACAGATGTGTGTAGGACAAATTTTGGACAGGTTTGTTTGGGATATATTGTATGTTTTGGTGAAAGATAACTTGAGTATGTTTGGAGGAATTTAGTAACAGTGACGTCAAAATTAATATAAAAATTATTTGTAGAGATTGAAAATGGAGGCCAGGGCCTTTGAAACTAGTCTCTCATAAATATATGAAAAAGTAAGTGACGAGTGTCAATAAACCAACCACAAATAATTTTTATATAACTTGAGTATTTTTGTGTCAACCTATCTGCTTTCTCTAATTCTTTTGGGCTTTTATATTGGGTTAAAATATTGTTTATGCTAGCATAGTTGATACAATTATTTTTCTAACCTTCTTCTGTTCGTAATTAAAGCTTAAGATCTTTCAGCTTTCCTGCACCCCCCCTTGGCTTTAGTTTTCCTCATCCTCATCATCCTCATCGTCATCATCACCATCATCATCGTCGTCATTGTCATCGTCATCGTCATCAGCATCAGGAGCAGCAGCAGCAGCAGCAGCAGCAGCAGCAGCAGTCACTCCGCAAGGAAGCATAGGGCCTTGATAAAAGCAGGCCATCAAACTCTCTGGCTTGCCAATGCTTTAATCTCATGCCAATTTTTTCCTGCTGTTTCGTTTCATCTCTGACTGTGTTATACATGTTGCCCTAGTCTTCCTCTATGTCTACTCAGTCCCTGGGGTTTTCATCAAACGCAATTTTTGTGATCTCACCTTTTCTCCTCTATACATGCAAGATCCATATCCACTTTCTAAATTTAATTTCCTTAGAGATTTTGTGCTGATTAGCTCTTTCATATAGTTCTTTGTTGGTAAAAATTTCCAGCCAACATGTCCATGATATTTCTTAGGCAACAGTTTACAAAGACTTATAATTTCCTTACAATTTGCTTGGTTGCTCTCCAAATCTCAACCGCCTGTGATGCTGCATGTAGTAAAAGCAGGCGTTAAACACTACACATTTCATATTTCCAAGTTTCAAAAACATATTGTGACTTTGTGAGCTTTTATACCTCCAGTCATTGTCCTAGAATGCAGTCGATCGTTCGATAACAATCGCAATGCAGCGAAAGACGGAACTATCCATACATCACTGTCTCTTTCTCTCTCTCAGCAAGCATCCAATTCTGTGCGCCACTATATGTCTCTTTCTTTCCTGCCCGCATGGCACTATCTGTCTCTTACTTCCCTGCGCAAGCGCCCGGCACTGGCTTGTTGCGGCTCCAACACAAAAAATGTGATCGGTGACACTGCTCCCTCCTCAAAGCTGGTCGTCCTGAATAGCACCATCATAGCGGGCCAGACAATCCAGGTGTACCACCATCTTTCCTTGGGGCACCTTCTGGATGCAGTAGACCACGTCGTTAATTCTCTTTACCACCTGGTTAGGTCTGTGCCATGATTGTTGAAGTCTTGGGCAGCATCCCTTGGTTCAGATAGGGCGGCACAACCAGACCAGGTCACCTAGCTGGAATCCTTGGCTGTTGGCTTGCCTGTCGTACTGGTTCTTCATGCGGTCGCTCACCATTTGGATGTTCTGACGAGTCATCTCATGCATGCCATGAAGATCATCCACGAGGTTCCCCACATACTCGCTTGCTGGCTGTTTCACTTCCGAAGGGCTCCCAAAAGCCAGGTCACAAGGCAGGCATAGCTCTCACCCCAACGTTAATCATGCTGGCATCATCCCAGAGGTGTCGTGTGTTGACAAGCGATAAGACCCGCAACAAGTGCAACCTTGACGTCCCAGTCTCACTAATGGCTGGCCACGACCTTCCTCAGATGTTCTTCTAGGGTCTTGATGTATATCTCAACCATGCCATCCGACTGTGCATGTAGAGGTGTAGTGCGGGTCTTGTTCACCCCAAGTTTTTCCAGTGCCTCCTTTATCAGGTGAGACTCAAAATTGGCGCCATGGTTGCTGTGGAGCTCTAACAGGACCCCAAAACGGCAGAACAATTACTCCAGGAGGCAGTCTGTAATTGTCTTCACCTCCTAGTTCGGGATGACATACATCTCCGGCCACTTGGTGAGGTAGTCCACGGTTACCATCAGGTACTTGTTACCTCGGTCGGACACTGGAAATCGTCCAGCTATGTCGACAGCGATGCGTTCGAAAGGCGTTCCGACATTGTACTATTGCATGCGAATCCAGCTCCTAGTTTGGGGATGACTCGCCACGCACAAGTGACATTACGGCACCATCTCTTAGCGTCTGCTCGGAGCCTCAGACATTAGCAGCGCTGTTGGAGTTTCTGGACCGTTCTGTTCGCTCCCAGGTATCCTTCTGAAGTACCGGCGTGCACTTCCTCCAAGACTTCCAGGACCTTTCTCCTGGTAAGGAGAAGTACCAACTGTTCTCTCTGCATCTTCCCATCAGGTGATTCCCATACTCGAAACAGCACGCCCTCTTTGGTCTTTAGCAAGTCACATTGGGCCCAATACAAATACGCAGCGCTTTGAGTGTGATGTCCTCCCAGGTCGGTCTTGTCCCTGCTTCCAATTCCCTCAAGAGTGATCCCAAGTCGGCGTCCGCCAGCTGCTCCCTACTCAGGCCTGCGTTATCCCAACCATCTGCAGGCACTGCCGTGATGACTCTGACAGCTGCGGCACGCTCCTCCTCCACTCTTGTGCATTGTCCGCACTCTTCTGGGCAGGGTCTTTAGGACATGGAGTCTGCGTTGATGTGGCTCTTCCCTCTACGATGTTCGGAGGTGAAATCGTACTCTTGCAGCATCTGGACCCAACGGGCTGTCTGGCCTTCCAGGTTTTTAACCCTTACCGGTCGAATACGCTGGTAAAAATTTTCGCCAGCTGGTCGTAGGGATTTCCACATTCCTGTGCGAGGGATTTCTAAAGGAAATGTTTGTGCAATAAGGACCTAAGTGGGCTGACCTTGCATCCCCGAGAGCCAGGTAGACGGAAGGAACATACAATGCGGTAACTCTCATGCAGCTTTCAACACATGCGTAAATATTAGCAGAAACTAAGATAAAATTGTACTCACATGTTTCTGAGGCAAATGGTGCTCGGCGATTTCCTTAGGAAATCCAGAATTGTTTGTCGCTGCACTGTAATGTCTAACTCATTTTTGTCCATATCTAAAAGTATATAAGTTGCACGTTTGTAAATGTACGAAAACAATCCTTGAAGAACCAAAGTTTTTGTATGTCTACACTGTAATGTTTGGTCAATTTAAACGTATGCATATTTACACTTATATAAATGGTTCACTTTTTTAAATGTACGTGAACACTAAATATGGGAAATATATACTGTAAAGGGGCTGAGGAAATGACGAACAACCTTATTTGCATTTATATTCCTGTAATGTATGATACCGTTCGAAACATTGGCCGGGACACAAAGCAGGCTGGTTGGAACATGTTTTGCAGTAATAATATGTTTCCTTTCTTGCTCCTTTTACCTTCCTGTTGCTGCAGACAATACAGTCTTTGTGTTTCTTATTTTCAAAATGGTATATAAAATGATTGGTATGGTTTAGACGTTCTTCTGTTTCCGCCGTACCGGGGTGACATCTCTTCCTTGGATTTCTAATATTCCCTACTAAACTTTGAACCAGAGAACGGCGAAACTGAAGGTGGCTCATTATCTTGTTGCTGGATTGCAAATTTTGTTTATGGCAGCTGTAAAGGATATACGAATTTACGATGCTCACTTCAAGACACCAAAAGAACAGTTTTCTCCACCATTTAAACGATTTTCGTAAAAATGCATACGTTGCACAGTAATGGTCATTTCGGTCAACCCCGCCCATGTTCTTAGTGTAATTTAACACACAAAGTGGTTTCATTATTTCTTTTTCTAGTCCTCCTTTTTGTATTGTGCTAACCTTCTCCATCGAAGTATCGTGATAGGTGGAAATCATAATGACGGGCCTTTTATCTTTCCACCCTAAAATGAGAACTTCATTTTTACGAAAACCAGACACATCCCCACTCTTCAACTTCTTGAAGGCTCCTTGCCTAACAGGTCGTGGGTTCCCAGCTCTGCCAGCAATTATTGTGCCTGTTGAATGACATTTTCGCTGATAAAGTTCTTGTGCCAGATCAACACTACTGTAATAACGATCTGTGAATAAATGATACCCTGTTATGTCATTTGTACAGTTCTGAAGGCGTGACATTAGAGACAACACAATCCTGGTTGTGAAACTTTTATTTTCAAACGGTAAACTACAAACATCGTCGGTTATTTTGCCATAATATGGGATAATACTATGAATATAGCCCGTTGCACTGTCAGCTAAAACAAACAAACGAAGTCCCCATTTTGTAGGCTTCTTAGGGTTATATGTTTTAAAAATTATATGTCCTTTAAAACCAACAGTAGATTCATCTATGGCAATGTTTTGACCAGGTACAAAATGCTGCTGGAATTTTTTTTCTATATGCTCAACAACTCCATGAACTTTTCTAGTCCGCCTCAGTACTGCATTTGTTTCACTTACTGTGTCATTTCCCACGTGAAGCATCCAAAATATTTGTAGAAAACGATCCCTAGCCATTACATCACGAAAAAATTTAATTTCAGTCTTCCAGTCTGAAGAAAAATAATCTTTTAATTCTGGCATTGGTACCATTCCCATATTAATTATCATGCCCAAAAAGGCTTTCATTTCGCTTAAACTAACACTCCTCCATTTCAGCCAAATAGAACGAGGGCTCATTTCTATTTTTGAGATTTTTTCTTCCGCATATCTATTTGTTTCGGCAACTATTTCACCAATCAGTTCATCATCGAAAAGCAAAGTAAAATAGTCATATGGAGTAGCATCATAACCCAAATTTACCTTAGGGCCTGAACTTTTGCTAAAATTATGCTTTACATGCGTTAAGTCATTTGCGCTTACTGCATACCACCCATCTCCGTCGGCCTGGCTATCGCGAACACCGGTACCAACTGCACTTAGCCCGTTGTTGTCCTCACAGTCACTGGACGCGCTACTTGAAGCAGAACTCGCAATTTCAGCTTCTTCCGCAAAATCCAAATCGTCATCACTGTTATCATTTAGCACTTCCTGTAGAAGATGCCCCAATGCTTCATCATCTTCAGGATTTGATACCCTATAAACACGTTTAGCACGCACAGGTGTAACACTTGTTGAAGCCATGATGAAGTTCAAAAACAACTATTTTCATTTCCCTCTAGAAACACTATGAATTAAAATTTACTCACCAGAGGGCATTTCAGGACGAACGTAATAGTCTGTACTACTAGTTCGTGCCGCCCTCTGGGAAAAAATCTTCGCACTTCATTGAAAAAAATCCTTGTAAACACCCTCCCAACGTTGTCGACTATATGTCGACATACGACCGCAGCGGCCGGCTTACCATGTCGACATAGTATCGACATCCGACCGGAAAGGGTTAAAGCTAAGAAGCCAGGTTAGGGCAGAGTGGTCTGTCCTCAGGTCGAATGGCTGACCGCACAGGTACTTGTGGAAGTGCTCCAAGGTCTTCACTCTCACCAGTACTCTCGCTGGGTGACGCAGTAGTTCTTCTCTGCCTTGGACAGTGTCTTGCTGCAGTAGGCTACCACTCGCTCGTGGCCGTCCTGGCCTTGGGATAGGGCACCTCCAATGCAATGGTCGCTGGCGTCGGTGTCCACAATGAAAGCGCCGACTGGTTGTGGGAATCCCAAAATAGGAACACTGCAAAGTGTCTTCTTTAGCTGCTGTAAAGCATCTTCGGTGTCCTCCGCTCACGCATAAGGCCGGTGTTCTTCTGTAAGGTGGGTGAGGGGCTTGCCGATGTTGGAGAGGTCCTTTATGATGCGGCGGCAATAACTGCACAGCCCCAGGAAACTGCGCAATTCTCGCTTATCCTTCGGGCGAGGCCAATCTCTCACGGCCTGTGTCTTCTCCGGGTCTGTGGCCACTCCAGTTTGTGAGACTATGTGGCTCAAGTAGTTGACTTCCTTGCGGAAGAGCTGGCACTTCTTTGTATTCAGCTTCAGGTTGGTCGCCTGCAGTCTCTGTAGCACCTTGCTCAGGTTGTCGAGATGGTCTTCGAATGTCTTGACGACGATGATGTCGTCCAGGTATAGCAGGCAGGTGTCAGAAGTCAATCCTCTCATTACTGACTCCATGAGGCATTGGAAGGTAGCTGGTGCATTGCAGAGACCAAAGGGCATAACTGTGGACTGCCAAGGCCCTTGGCCTGTCGAGAATGCGGTCTTCTCCTTGTCTCTCGGGTCTAGAGCCACCTGCCAGTAACCAGGCAGGATCGACAACCACTGCGCACCAGCAAGCATGTCCAGGGTGTCTTCAATCCGGGGTAGGGGGAAGCAATCCTTCCTGTAGTCCAAGCAGAAGCATAGCTCAAAGTTCGTCACCAGAACTGCAGGAGAACACCAAGGGCAGTCAGACTCTTCAATCACTCCCCTGGATCTCATGTCCTCCTGTCCTTCAGCATGTTCAGTACCGTCGCTTTTTTGGGGGGGGGGGGCAGCGGAACGCGTCTGGGCAGTTGACGAATAGGTCAGATGTCTTCGGTGTCGATGCGGTGGAGCACTCGGTCCATACGGCCGTAGTCGCTGTTACCTTGGCTGAAGACGTACTGGTATCGTCCCAACAGTTATCGAACCTTCTCTAGCTGCTCTACGGTCAGGTGGTCGGCCGCCTTCTCCAGTAAGCCTTACAGTCGGGGTCCCAGGTGTTGCGTCGGCACCGGCTACTGGGTCTGGGCGATTGGCGTTATGCTGACAACGGGCTCGCACGTCCCCAAATCCGCCCCGGCCTGAATCCGTCGGGTTGAGCAGCCTCACCCCTCTCGGCACGGCAACAATGTCCTGGCTAGTCCGTGCTCAGGCGTCTTCTGGTCCGGCATCAAGTTCTTTGTCCGCTGGCCTTCCAATCACGCCGTTACTACCACCTCGCTTCTCGCAGGGACGTCTCCTCTCAGAATGGCCCTCAAGATTTCAAGGCGTTCTTCGGGGTACCGGAGCATCACCTCTTCTCCATTGAGCCGCAGGACCTTCCTGCCAAAGTCGACCGTAGCCTCGTAAATCCTGAGGGCATCCAGTCCCAGTATCACCTCCTCAACCACCTCCGCGACGAACACCCCCAGACGCACGGCACTCCACCCCAAGGTAAACTGCAGCAGGGCCTCCCTCTCCACGTCTCTCAGAAAGACCCTCCAGATTTCAAGGCGTTCTTCGGGGTGTCGGAGCATCACTTCTCATTGAGCCGCAGGACCTTCCTGCCTCATGGCTCCTGAGAGCATCCAGTCCCAGTATCACCTCCTCAGCCACCTCCGCGATGAACACCCATAGACGCGCGGCACTCCGCCTCAAGGTAAACTACTGCCTGCGATGCCGTATGTAGTAAAAGCGGGCGTTAAACACTACACATTTCATTTCAAGGTAAACTGCAGCAGGGCCTCCCTCTCCACGGGCAAGGTGTCACTCGTTGCCGTAACTAGCTGGTATGGTCGACTCGGTTTTCTCTACGACAAACGCCTGGCTACGTCAGGTCGCATGATGGTCACGGCTGCCCCGGTGTCCACAAGCACGCGGCACAGCTTCCCTCTCACCCAACCGTCTGCAATGAGCCTGTACTCCATACGTCGGTTGACGGCGCGCAACTCGTCACTCGAGGTGGTGGCAGTGACGGCGCCGACGTGCCCCTCGCCACGCCGGCCCTTAGTCGTTTTTCTGGCTGCTCTTCCTGGTGTGGGCAGTCTCTCTCCAGGTGTCCAGGCTGGCCACACCCCCAACACACGCCACTTGGTCTTTGCCGGCGTCCCTCGGCTGGTCTTCGGTCTCCATTGTAGCGGATATTCCTTGTTCTCAAAGTCGGGGTAACCGTCACTTTGGCCGCCTCCATCCTTAATGCGGCCGTTAGCACCTCATGGATTGTCTTGTAGACGCCGAGAATTGGGCGCTGACGTATCTCGGCGTCGCGTACCCCGTCAACGAAGGTGTAGGCGGCTTCTCGGGATACGAATTCGCGTGGGAGTCGAACAAGGCTTTGCTGGCCAGCTGTTCGATTGCCAGGGTGAACTCCTGCAACGTCTCCCCTGGCTGCTGCGTCCTAGACTTCAGTTGGCTGCGGTAGGCTGCGGCCAAGTGCTAATTTCCGAACCGGTTTTCCAGGGCCTCCCCCAGATGTCCTTGGGCGCCGCCGTAGTCTGGACCGCGTTCAGCACTTCTGCGGCCCGTCGCTGGAGGCTGGCTATTAGCTGTGCGACCTCTTCCTCTGGCGACCACTTGTTGTAGTTGGCTGTGTCGAATAGGCGGCGGAAGACCTCAAAAGCTGAAGTACCATCGTACTTTGGTGGTTTGACGCGCGCAGATGTGTCGCGTCTCGGCGCGTCGGCCTTCAGATCTTTAAGTATTCTGCCGACGATGTGCCCCACCATGGCGTTCAGGGACTTGGTGTTGCTGTCGGCCTTTCACCCTAGGTCGTTAACGCCGTTCGCCAGGTCTTCGACGCGCTCGCCCAACTCTGTGACGTCCTCCTTCACGCCGGCCAACTGCTCTTCAAGTTTAGCCGCCTGGGCCTCGTTTGCAGCCTTCATTTCGGTTAATTCGGCCTTCATTTCTGTGGCCAGGCTGTCGTTTGTCGCTTTCATTTCCGTGGTTAATTCGGCCTTTATTTCGGTCATCTTGCCGTTTCCAACTTCGCGCCAGGTTATTTGCCGCTTCCGTCTTCGCAGCGAGGGTGCCATTCGCTGTTTTCATTTCTTTCACCTCTTCTAAGATCTTGGCCAATGCAGCTTCCATCGTCGTGTTCCATTCCTGACATCAACTGTGACTGGGTTTTATACCTCCAGTCCCTGTTCTAGAATGCAGTCGATCGTTCGATAACAATCGCAACGCAGCGAGAGAAAGACGGAACTATCCAGACATCACTCTGTCTCTTTCTCTCTTTGCTTCTCTCGGCAAGCGTCCAACTCTGCGCGCCACTGTCTCCTTTTCTGCCTGCGCGCCACCATCTCTTTCCTGCGCACGCACCCAGCACTGGCTTGTCGCGGCTCAAATGCAAAGAAATGCGATAGGTGACACTATAGTAAGCCAGCATGATCTTTTTTGGATGAAGGAATATATAGCTTTGTTTATTCTGGCACTAACATTTTCATCTGAACTACCGTTTACAGAAGCTATACTCTCAGGTACCTTCCATTTCTTCTCCTAACATAAGAGCATAATCAGCTCTATTATAAATTCACATCTTTTTCGTTTTTGCTTATTTAATTTCAATCCAGCAACAGATGCAAATTTATGTAGGTCTTGAAGTTTACCACTAATGTCTGTGAATCTATGTGCTAGTAGACAAATATCATGTGCATATTCTTAACTTTCTGGTCTTGTATTAGTTTTCCTGACCCTTAACATGTTTATTAATTGTTTCATTGTTCTTTCTAACTTGGTGGCTCTCCTATTTAAGTGTAGTTACCTGTATCTAAACAATCTATACCTAACTGCTTGTTTATGTCTACAAATATACTTTTCCACAAACCCAGTATATATTTTCATTCACCTCATCTAAATAAGTCTACTTTATATCCTTTCTTCTTACAATTCCATTTACTAGCATCAGAGTTTTGGGACACCAGTGTTAAGGGATGCTTTTCTTTAGCATACCGTATCACAGAATAAATTTCTCCCATAACTTCTTCACCTTTTTAAGCCATTTGTTCTGACATGGAGGCAGATGAGCTTTGATCCACTATGTTTCATTACTCCTCGCTTTTCAATCAGATTTTCTAGTTGACTCAATTTTACACTGCAGAGCTCATTAACAGAGGACAACTTACTCAACATACTCTACAAGTGTTGACATGGGTGTCCAAGACTGTTAAGGCATGGACTCACAAACAAGAATTCTGCATGAATGAGAAGACCTTCTTCACTAATTTTTCCCAATTTTCATTTCATGTATCACCAGTGTCACTTACCTATGGTGCCATATGAAGTAAGAGCATGTGTTCAACACTATTAAACACAAAGTTCATCAGTAGTCCAGCAGAGAAAACTCTAGATACAAGACAAGGAACAACATTTTCAGCAGTCAATCATTGCTGGGGATGCATGTCAGCAAAACATTTTTATAGCAACAAAAATTAGTAAACCCATCTCTGTGGTATGGGGTTAGCATATCTGTTTCACATTCATGAAGATTCTAGTTTGAACATTGGTTAGGATTGTTCTGGATTGTTCTGGATAAGGTTCTTTCCAGGATTTTTTCTTATCCTAAGAAAAATATCAGGTAACTCTAAGCTCTAGTCACTCTTTAAGCATCATTTCAACCATATTATTTATTCAATGTCAGATATGACTTGACCTGGATAAATGACATTAAACTAAGTAATATAAAAAGAAAAAAGAAGTTAATTAAGCTGGTTATGTTTATAAATTCAACTTACCTTAAGTGTACAAAACTATTATTTTGCTTCACTGTGTAGTTGATCTGATTTGACCTTTGTGCACAATTTCCAGATCTAAATTTATGTTGTAATATTTCTTCCAAGACCTTTTTCATGGAATTTCAAAATGAGCATTTGCATTAAAATTATGATGTCAAATTTTTGGATTTAATGTAATATTTACTCCATCACAGACAAGCAGCAGAGAAAATAAAGAAGTGTGGTTCTTTAATGAAATTAAAGAGTTTTAAAATATATGCACTAATGAGTTTAATAATGATGCTAATGGGTACTAAAAATTGATAGCTCCAGCTTATGCTATCCCTTAATTATTATTATTATTATTATTATTATTATTATTATTATTATTATTATTATTATTATTATTATTATTATTATTATTATTATTATTATTATTATTATTATTATTATTATTATTATTATTATTATTATTATTATTATTATTATTATTATTATTATTATTATTATTATTATTATTATTATTATTATTATTATTATTATTATTATTATTATTATTATTATTATTATTATTATTATTATTATTATTATTATTATTATTATTATTATTATTATTATTATTATTATTATTATTAACCTCTTTATTTGCTAAATGTTACAACACCTGTTCTAATATCAACATATAAACACAAGGAAAAACAGAAGGAAAAAAATACTTACCAAAAATGGCTTTTAGGTTGGCCTGATCAAATCGCAGGTATGTTTTCTGAGGGAAGTAAGGTTTAGTAGGACACGAATCACTGCTGACAGCTTGAGCTGTTCTATGGGGACCTAGTAAGAGAAAACATTACCTATAGACAACTGGAGCTTGTTTAAAGTTTCCCAGTGAAACACATAAATATGCAATCAAAAGGAGTGAGAGCAAATATTTTAGCATTTTTTAATGAAACTAGCCAAGTAATATTCTATTTATGTTGTTTTAGCTGCTAGTGAAACCTGATCTCCACGAAGTAGTTTCACTTTTTACTTGTTTCTCTTCGCATATGCTTTATCAGCTTCAACTTAGATCACATTGCTAATGCAAAAGGGAAACAAATCAAAACTTAATTTGAAAAGGTAAATTGGAATTAACACTAAGAATAATGTAATATAATAATTAAAATTATATTATTAAATCAAAACTTAGTATCCAGCCGCACCATGGCTGAGTGGTTAGACCACTTGGCTCTCACCAAGGTGGCCTGGGTTCGATCCCTGGCAACCACAAAGTGAGATTTGTGGTGGCGCTGGGACGGGTTTTCTTCCGGTCCTCCGGTTTCCCACATCAGCATTCCACCAAATGCTCCATCATCATCTTTCCTATCATTCATCTTGCCCTCATATATATCATCCACTTCCTTCACCTTCACAGCAGGAAATGGGCTGATCACCTATCCTGGTTCTCTATAGTATCCAAAGCTTCAGTTCCTTCGGCCTGACCTTAAAAAGGGATAGAGGAACAAGAATCTCCTAACACCACAACAGTGGTACAACTAAGGAAGTTAAAGAAGAAGAACTTATTACTTTTACGGATTTACACAGTGCATACAGTAATCAATATTTTAATTTAAAGCAAAAGAACTTGAAACATTATTTTATTAGTTAACAAACCTGAAGTCCGGAATGTGACTATTATGTGTCTACTGGCAAATGTTAAAAGATTATATAGCACAATTAATTACAAGGTCCATCCAGAAAATAAATCCCAATAACCGATAAAGCGAACAAAAACATCACTAAGAAATATTTATTGGAACAATTACATAGCTTCATTGCTACTTTTCAACATAGTCCCTACCATTGTGGAGGCATTTATAGTAACGGTGCACCATCAATTGTATGCCCAAGTCAAAGGAGTCCGCCACCAATGTCTGGAGCCACATAGTCACTTCATTCTACACTTCAGTGTCATTGTGGAAATGCTTTCCTGCATTTCCTGGAAATGCTTCATGAGACAGAAGAGATGAAAATCACTTGGGGTGAGGTTGGGACTATAAGGGTGGATGCTCGAAGATTACCTAGCCAAACTTATTCAACACATTTTGTGTGGTGTTGGCTGTATGGAGTTTTACATTATGATGCAATAGCACAATGCCTCTTGTCAACAACCCACATCTCTTTTTCTAGATTGTCCTCCTCAGTTTGATACAATTGACAATAATGATTAACAGTTACAGTCTACCCTCATGGTAGATAATTCGAAATAAAATGCTTTCATACTAAGAACATCATGAATTCCAAAAATGAATTACCTTACAGATCTCAGCAAACAGTTGCAAATTAGATGAGGGGTAATGGTACACAGCATGGCTAGGCTAGCATACCATTACCCCAAGTTGCGCCAATTAGTATTCTTCTCTTTTACCACAAAACGGAACGTATAATGAAGCCCAGCAAGCATATTGTGGCCTACAGTTCATAGAATAACATTACGCACTTTGGTGCACAAGAAAAGAGCAGCATGCTACTAATCTTGCTAAGAACTCAGAAACCTGCTTAGAAGAATGTGTAGCAAAACAAGAATTCAACCACAACTCAACCATCTCTTACTGAGGCAACTCCCAACTAACTGCCGCTAGCTCAGGAAAGCCATCACTAGATATCACTGTACTCACTCTCTCTGCAGTGAAAGAACCAGAGTTTTCATAGTGAATGCCATTCCCTGCTGCATGCCATTACCCTTCTCTTCCCTACATTTCAGTTCTGAGTAATTACAAATTTGTGTATACACACACACAAACTAATAATAATGGTCATTACAGTGTTTACATTGCAATGCATGGTTATAACACATTGATATTTTATTTATTTGAATTATGAAAAAAAAAAATCCTAAAAATTCTTAATAAAAAATCTGGTATTTATCAATTTAATTGTTTCGATTGTGATAAAGTTTATATTGGAAAGACAAAACGTAATTTAGAAACCAGAATGAAAGAATATTTTTGTAACATTATAGACAGACTGATAAATTGGCCATAGCAGATAATTTTGGTCATTTAACCATGAAATAAATCCAGAAGTTAAATAATTTAAAACAATTAAACGGTCCAATAGATTTAATGGTTTGGGAAAAAATATTTATTTTAAAAAACAAACATTGCATAATGAATTAACTTTAAAGAGAGTCGATTAATGACACTAAACAACACTTACTTTTAAATTTTTCCGGAACATAAGTGTTGTTTAGTGTCATTAATCGACTCTCTTTAAAGTTAATTTATCATAACAACACTGTTTTCAACACTTCCAAGAAAGGAATTGCATAATGAATTGATATACTGGCAGTCGATTCTCTTTTTAAATTTGTTTCATTTTTAAATTTTGGTAGTACTAACAAGAACATATTAACATCTAGTGTTTGTAATGCTGACAGTTTTGTTGGTTCCGGCTGACAATGTGGAAGAATTGCCATGAAATTGCGATCCCGAATAATTTATAAGAAAAGTTCATTATTTCTTATAAGTTTTAAGTTACAAATTCTTATATTTGTATATATATTTGTTTGCTTCACTGTTAATAGCTTCATATTTTACATATTTATTAGTATGAAAAATTAAAGACAAAGTTAGTCAAAAATGACATATTCATTTCATTTGATATTACATGCTTATTCCCAAACACACCAAGAAAAACTACACAAACTCAGACACTTAAGAAAATGGTTAACTACAATAGAATGGAACCAGTAGAAGTAAAAGAATACATATCATTAACAAACCTATTAAGTGAACAAAATTGCAAATTCCATATTTAAAAGAAAACCTACAACTAAGAAACAACCTTCTAGAACTCTTTGAAATTGAATGCAATCTTAAAACCACTGTCACTGGAAATAATAAATTTATAATATTCTACCCCGAAATGGATACATATTTTTACTGATGGATCCAGTATACCAAATGATGGAGGCACTGGTGCTGGAGCAACATTCACACTCTTCTCTTTTTATTTAAAATTGGATATGTATTCAACAAATTTTGAGGGTAAAATTGTGGCAAATTTCTGAAGTTTACAGAATCTCTTTTATCATCTAAAAAATTTTGAAAAAAACTGTAATGCTATCTGATTCAAAAGCAGCCATCATTGCTATAACATGAGATATAACACCCAAAGCCTTAAGATTCCAGAATGTCGTAAAATAATGCAATTAATCTGTTTACATAAATGAGTGGTAATTCAATGGGTTGAACCCATTGTGGAATAATAAGCAATGAAATGGCTGATTTGTTGGCTAAAAAAGTAAGTATAATTATGACTAAATCAACACCTGGTTTAATTCCATTTTGCTCTATCAAGAATAAATATAAACAAAATTAATGAAAAATACATACATAACATGTGGAAAACAAGGGAAAAATTTATAAGATAACATTAACAATATAGCTACATTACCACGAAAATCTGCAGTAGCAGCCTTCAGACTACTAACAGGCCATGATTGTTTACAAAAATATCTACACAGATTTGCAACAGTGGACTTCTAAATACCTTTTCTGTAACTTAAATGAGGAAATGGATCGTGACCATCTACATTGTCTAGCTTTTCAACCTTCCAGCTAAATATTGTAGTGCAAGAGGATGAATGATTTCATTATCATTTAAACATTAGATACCAACCATCCATATTATAACTACTACATTTTGTAATAACTTATACACCATAAGTTACAAAAATAAAACTGAAATGTAAATGTAAATACTAATTGAAATGAAAACTGTAAAAGTTATTTAACATATAGAATCGAACATGTAGTATTACTAAATTTGTAATGTTGCTTGTGCTAATGCAGGATTAAAAAAATGCACAGAGACTTCTTGTGTATCATGATAGCATCATATGATATAATCAGTACAATCTGCAAATGTAGCAGATATGTCACAAGAAGGAATGTCCAAACAGTTGCATTAATATTTTGTGGACCTCCCTCCCCTCAAATAGCAATACATGCATGTATTCATGCAGGGAGATAATAGCACAGGTGACAAATAGCACCCTTCCATACACTGTCTTAAGCATCTTGCACCTTTTGTCGTAATTCAGCAATGGTTGTGGCCAGCTGTGGAGAACCAGTCATGTCCCATGCATGCTCAATGGGAGAAAGGTCAGTAGACTGTGCTGGCAAGGACAGTTGACTTACACCATGAAGATCATGTTGCATTGCAGCAAGTGTATGGAGATGTGCACATTGCCTTCCTGTTGAAATGGTAGAAACACAGGATTTGTCTCACCAGCTCTATGTCACATGTGTACCGACCATCACTGGTGTATAGAGAGAACCTACTCTCATTACTGAAGACAGAGTCATTCTATTGTCAAATTAACCCTTTCTCAACACCAGAGGAGACGTACATGACAGTGCTATCATGTAAGAGGTACCTTAGCAGAGGCACACATGATTTGAGTCCTGCTGCAAGCTTCCAATAGTCTGTGCTGACACATCCAGGAGCTACTTGTGCCCAAATTGCTTCCCTGGTTGCTGTTTGGGTATTCAATGAAGTCTGTACAATGCTCAATACAGATGTGCATTGTGACCACTCAGAATCTGGTATATGGTAATGAGAATGTTCCAAAGATCATTGCTGAAAACACTGATGCACCACTGATACATTGTGCCCAACACATGCAGCAGTTTGTCAATAGATCCATTCAGCTTCATGCAGACCAACAATTTGACACCGTTCAAATAGCTGTAATTGTGCACAAGGAACCATTTGCTTTGTTGAGGCATGGCTTCACCAGTGTCTTTTGACACGGCTATTCAACTGTGATGGTATCACAATGACTAAGTGGACACAGAGATCAGACAGAAATGACTGAGCAGTGCAACTATTGCCTGTTGATCATGACACTACAATCAGCAATTTTATAACCCCTCAATATTCACATACTATGCCCATGTTTCAATGAACACAGTCCTGAACGGTGTTGCAATTTTTTTCCCACCTGTATATGCTCTAAATGAAGAGATTATACACTATTCACAAAATATATACATGTTATCAATTGGGCAATTACAGTAAAAATATGCTGTTTTAATCAAAATCACAAGAGCCATTTAGAGCGTGAACAATTTATTGAAAATCTTCACATGTTTGCCGTGCACATGCATACATGTTCTTTCTTATTTTGTGTTCAGAGATCTCAAAACTTGTATTTTAGTAAAATCTTACCAAATTTTTGGATGGTATACAATACTATAGGTGTAATACAGAAGTAAGAAATCTAGAAGTCTAATTTGGCATCTCATGAGGTATTATATACCTGACATATTCAAAGTACCCTTCTACATTTATGGCTAATCATTCCTAAAACTGAAAATTACCTATTAAATGTTTTATGAATTTCTTTCTGATATTAACACTGTTCATTCAAATGCAAGTTTTGTTTCATGTAAGACCATAAAAACCATGTTAAATTTGGTAATTCACAAAGTAAGGTTGACTTTCTATGTAATTTAAAAATATCTAGTCCTATCACAATTTACTGAGGCTAAGTCAAAGTATTTCTGAAGATTTTGGACAAGCATGATTCCAGTAAGAATTAAACACTCACTTTTCACTTTATCACACTTTTTTGAAGATGCCATCTGTCAACGCTTTGGAAAAGTATTTGGAAAAACTTGAAATTGATAAAAATAAGCCATTTCACCAAGTTTACTGAATCAACTTTTCTTATTGTATTTGCATACCTGTAGCAGACTCCGTCAAACCATTTGTGTGAGGCTGATTTGCATTGGAGGGCACATAACGGGAAGCTCCTGTAAATGGATCTGCAGTACTACTGACAGCATTAATACCATCACCTGCAGTGTTAACTGGGATATACCTATTCCCTCCTAAGAAAAAATGCATAATTTAAAAAGTACATGTAGATAATAACATAAAAACATTGTATTCTAGATAATATACAAGGTGTTAATGAACTACACCGAAATATTTTTAGAGCAAGTGGACATATCTTAAAACAGGTAATTTGATATAGGATACTTATGGCCTATTGGTTCAAATGTGGAAGTTACGGCTATAAGTTTCTGAAGTGCCAGTACACCACTGCTAATGATGATACCATTTGAATGCACAACAACGAAAATGAAGAGACATGTCTGAGCACTCTCTGGAGCAATGGGTATGACGTTAGCTTTCAAGTGAACGGTACACGAGTTGTCTCTTTCACTTTTTTGTCCTTTTTTTAATGTTTGGTTGTTTTTTAAATATGTCTAAAATTTTAATTCTTGTATAAATGTATGCATTTTATGAAGTAATTTCACCTTGTCAATGGAATTAATTACAATTCTTTCTAACACAGGTTGAATCATGCTTAATACTTTCCCATGCTATACAGTCTAAAGGGTGGTCTAAAGGGTGAATGAATTTACATAAAATAAAAAGTAAATGCAACTCTTTATGTCAGGTTTATAGGAGCTGCTAGAAATGGTGACCTGCATTTTCAATACAAGCGGCAAAGGAACAACTGTCATACTCTGTCCAAAATTCTTTTTATGCAATGAATAACTTCATATGCTGCTATTATTCGGACAGTTAGGTAGTCTTCTGAGGTAACATGTGTTTTGTACACCAGAGACTTGAGGTCACCCCAGAAAAAGTGGTCAAGAGAGCGTGCTGACCAAGCTAAAGTTGGACTACCCCTTTCATTGGACAGCACAAACATGGTTTAAATCACAGTAGTGTTATTGCACTGATCAATCAGCTTCATGTTTTTAGTTATGAATCATGCTATTTCTTCCTATTAGGATTTACGTCTTAAAAACACAAAGAAAAAAATTAACTACACGAGAGAAACCGTACCAATGACCTTTAGAACACCAGTTTTCGGCATTACAGATTGGGCCACCAGAACACTTACAGAAATTCCCACAAAGTAGGCTACATGATCGAGAAGGACTAAGTGCTGTTCAGTGTCGCACTGGCAGGTCACTAGTTCGAGATTTAAGAGATCTTTGAGGCATTAAATCTTGAGAACGCCAATAACGAGCAACTAAAAATCAATATTTCTATACTCAGTGAGGCAGTTATAAAGACATCCTATTTCAATAATTTCACCCACCTTATGTGTGTTTGGAGGAATTTAGTAACAGTAACGTCAAAATTAATCATGAAAACTATTTGTAGTTGGTTTATTGACACTCATCACTTAATGGAAATTAATTGTTCTTTCACATTAGCCGGCTATGGCTTTGAATTTTTCAGTCTGGCTCTACCCGTTCATACTCGTCACTTACAAGTGTGATAAATGACAAATGTCAATAAACCAACTACAAATAGTTTTTACAATTCACCCACCTTGTTTAAATACCAAGACCATGCATTGCCTATCTCAACTTGCTTATATTAGTCACGTCTACAATTGCTGAAATTATTTTAGTGTAGTTCATTAACACCCTGTCTAATGCAATGCTTTTCCAAATTTTACATCATTTTAAAATATGTTTACTGTCCTGTTTATAAAACAATTCAACCATGGAAAAGTTAAATAAAGAATTCAGAGATGTAATAATTTATCTTGAACTGACTATACAAAGAAACAAATATTTAACAGCAACTATTCCATGAATTTAGATATTTAAAGAAGTTCATAGTTGATATATGGACAAACTAATTCATGCTACTTTTGAGTTATTAGTGATCATTTCACAACATTTAGACTGATAAATAGGAATACGTTTCCGGGACTGTCCATTTTCAACTAATGTTCTACTACATTGAAAAAGAAGATAACTGATCTTCAAAATTATTTTAAGTTACTACTTTAAAAAGTGTACAATGTTCATTAATCATTTCAAAAGCACTTTAAATTGCACCATTGCCTTTTAACTCTAAAAAGAAGGTTTATAAAGCAAGTACAGTAAAATCACTAGAGTTCACTTTCAAATCACAGCTGCAAGCACACAATTATCGTGTCCTATTACCTTCCAGTCATCTATCTTTATCTGTTTATCGGCAAGCCTTTTATCTCTGTGCTGCACTATCTGTCCCTTTGTGCACACCGGCTGCGCCAGTTGCAACAATACGATTGGTGACAGTATCATCGCCTATTTGTGATTTAAATTACATTTTAAGTAAAGATAATGGTAATTAACAGCAGATTAAGTACAGATAAGCAGTAATATACAAAATATAATGAAAAAATACAACACATCCTCATAAAAACCTGTTAGAGATAGAGAAAAACAGACTCTAAATTCAAAATCAGCGCATGCCAATTAACTAAAATCACCTATTTTCATTTCTGCGAGTGCCAAAATATTCAAATTTGTTGTTGATAGACACAAAAATAAAGTTATAGGCAAGAGTGCTACTGTTTTCTTTTGAGCTGTTTCAATGATATGAGGTATAAGGTATCACTAGACTGCTCTCTTGTGCTAATTATGTTGCCATCCTGGTATTCTGTAAATTATTCCAGTGGTGAAAATAGTAATGACCAGCAGTATATAATATGCTCACATGGATGCATAAATTATTACACACATGACCAGATATATAACAATCTTTTTCAAGCAACAAATGTATACCTACATTTATAATGAATGCAATATTATAATGTCCTATTAGCAAAATAATTTGGATTATCTTATTATGATCTTTCCGTAAAATGTTCTTTACAATTTCAAAGCTTTCATTTCTTTTTATCAATAATCGCAACACTTTGGAAAATATAAGATACTATTGTTTGTGGTTCACATACCTGTAAATGGATCAGCAAATTCTCCTGATGGTGCACTAAATGAAACACCTGCTTTGCTATTTGTTATTATAAAGTTGGCAACTTGATCCAGGAACAGCTGGCTTAAATTATTGTCATGTATAAATTTCTGAGCAGCAAACCAAGGATCCTCATCTGCATTATAAGGAAGTTTGAGTGGTGGTTTGCCATCCTCAATGTCTACACTGAATACATAGTCATATTCCTAAATAATAAGAAAGAGCATTTAATAGTTAACTTTAAGAATGAAAATAAATCTAGAGAGGAATTTATTCATTCCAAACTTTACTAGTTTACACAAGGTGTAACAGAAAATGTAAGTCCAATGATTTTGGAGCTTATTTCTTTCAAGAAGAGAATAAAAATGTTTTTAGATGAACATAAATACAAGGACACTTTACTTGCTCTGCATCTATGTAAAATTATTTTTCTAATTTGATATATTGTGATGAAGTAATTTTATGAAGTTCCCCATTGTTGCAACAGCCGATGCATGAAGATGGTATTTTTCAGTTATGGTCTCGGATGGATATCTTCAGGACCTAATTTATCTATTGTAATGAAAGAATTATTCAATTTCTTTGTTTTAAATATTCCAATTTTTAATTCTGGATAAAAGTTACAAAGCATATCATGATATAAATTGATAAATAACTTTAGAAGCGTCCTTTTTCTTTATGATATTAAATCAAACATTTTTTTATAACTTTTCACACTAAAGCTTGCAATCGAGTTCTGTCACAACTATCTTCATAGTATTCAACAAGTGGAACTATGTTCCTTAAAGTCTGACTCTCATTGCATTCTCACTTACAATCATTTACCTCTGTCTTTTGCAACATTACAGCTTAAAATGGCCTTTCCTTTTTGCAAAAATGAAGATTATTGATTTTGCCGTCACTATGTATACTATTTCTTATATCGAAATTTAACTGTATTGGAACACCACAGTGAAGCGAAATAATTATTAAATTATAGATGAGTGGCATTTATTACACATCAGCTTCACTTACGTACCTAATATGAGGACATGTTTCGCGAATCATCGTTCTCATCGACGGCTCCTGTGCGACTAAAGCTTGATCCAATGGTGTGGGTAGTTCTGGAGTTGCTGCTGCCATCTGTTGATTATGTGATGAATTTAAATGTGGGGTTATCTTCTGGCGGGATTTCAAAATTCATTAGTTGGTTTTTATGTTTTTCTATGTATATTCTCTCCCATATGACGAGTTCACTATGTTTTTGTACGTATTTCTGTAATTTGGTGTTATCTTCAATTTCATGATTTTCAGACCAGAAATGAGCTGCTATTGCGGACTTATCAATATTTTTGTATCTTAAGTGCCTAAAATGTTCTTTCTTTCTAGTGCCTATGCTTCTTTTTGTCCTCCCTATGTAAATTTTTTCAGTCTTTACACTTAATTTTGTAAATGCCTGACTTTTCTTCTGGTTTTATCTTATCAGTATTATTACTGTTAAGTAGGTTTTTAATGTTGTAATTGTTTTTTGGAGCCAATGTTATATTGTATTTCTTGAATCATTGCCAAACGATAGAGGATCATTGCCAAACGATCGACCAAATTTCAGCAGCGACAGAAATCAGTTGGAGCTCGTGCCAGCAGATTTTGAGGGAGGATTTGCACATGAGACATGTTGCTGCTAAATTTGTTCCGCACCTTCTCACACAGGATCACAAAACCATCCGCATGAATGTGTGTCAGGACTTGAAAACAGAGATTGCACGTGATTCAAACTTCTTGAACAAAGTCATTACAGGGGATGAGAGTTGGTGTTATGGGTATGACCCAGAAACCAAGCAAGCATCAAGCCAGTGGAGGACTCCCAACTTTCCCAGACCAAAAAATGCAAGGCAAGTGAGGTCAAATGTGAAGACGATGATCATTTTCTTGTTTGATATTCGTGGTATTGTGCACTTTTACTTGGATGTTTTAAGGTGTCTGCGAGAGGATGTGAGGAGGAAACGTCCGGAACTTTGGCAATCAGGTGACTGGTTTCTGCATCACAACAATGCTCCAGCACACATGGCCTTACGAGTGACCCACTATTTGGCATCTCAGAGGTGGTCTGTCATTCGCCAGACCTAGCCCCTTGCGTCTTTTTCCTATTTACACGTATAAAAAAACGCTAAAAGGGGAGCATTATGATGATGTGGAGGCGGTAAAAACAGCTTTGCGAAGGGCACTGGACAATATCAAACTTGAAGAGTTCCAAACATGCTTTAAACAGAGGGAAAAAAGACTTGACAAGTGCATCGCATGTAATGGAGATTATTTTGAAGGTGACTGAAGTAATTTTGTAAAAAGGTTCATCAATTAAGTTTTTATGGCAACAATCCTGTTTCTTTTGGGTCCCCCCTCGTACACATTTTCAGCCGGAAACAAAGCTGTCACCATCGTTACAAACGCTAAATGTTGATATGTTCTTGTTAGTACTACCAAAATCTGAAAATAAAACAAATTTAAAAACAGAATTGACAGCCGGTAGTTCAAAATTCATTATGCGATGTTTGTTTTTTAAAATAAATATCTTTTCCCAAACCATTAAATCTATCAGACCATTTGATTGTTTTAATAATTTAACTTCTGGATTTATTTCATGGTTAAATGACCAAAAATGATCTGCTATGGCCGATTTATCAGTTTGTTTATACTTAATGTTATGAAAATGTTCTTTCGTTCTGGTTTCTAGATTACATTTTGTCTTTCCAATATAAACTTTATCACAAACGAAGCAATTAAACTGATAAATACCAGATTTTTTATGGTTTTGGGACTGAAATTACACAAACAACTGTTTAATCTGGAACACTTACATTGCTAAGGTACAATCAGCCTTTCTTTTACACAAATGCAACACTTCGAAATGTCTCTACTATGTTCGTTTAAGTCCCTGTAGCAGCACCCTTTGTGCTTCTATAATCTTTCTGATCTACACATGGATCCACCTCTAGCAAGGAACTACCACCACCTGAAGATCATGAATAGGATTTGGCATATAAACCCGCAAATTCGAAAACTAATATATGAAGGTATATTAAAAGCAAGAAAGATGGTACGCAGCATAACAGCAAATGGGAAAACGATCAGAGATGGAAAGTAAGAGATTAATCTATGTCATTGTAAACGAAGATGGAGGTAAGTTAACTGAAGACAAAATAAACCTAATGACAAACCTGGGAGTGATGTAAAAACTCATCAGGAAAAATGTAAGAACACTAAACATATAACCACAAAACAAGTAGAAGTAAGTATAAGGAAAGAGGATATCCAAATATCAATGTGCCCGCCTCGGTAGCGTGGTTGGTAGCGTGTCTGCCTCACGTTCAAGAGGTCCTGAGTTTGAATCTCGGTCACGGTGAGTTACCTGGATAAGGTTTCTTCTAGGGTTTTCCCTTACTCTGAAAGACGAATTTTGGGTAACTCTAAGCTCTATGGACCCTGGGCTCATTTAAGCATCATTTCATCCATTCCACTCATCGTCCAATATGACTTAACATTGGAGGACATAAATTACGAACAAACAAAAAAAATCAATGTACAGTACAAAAGAAAGTGAAAATGTTACTCAAGAAAGCCAGAAGGTGGAAGTTAGAAAAAGAAGGGGAAAAGAATGAGGATACAATAATTTTGAAGCACATAGAGGAGAGCATATATGCAAATATCATTAAAAATGCGCAAAAAATGCATGTTTAAACAAAGAAAAGGAGGTATATTAATCAATTAGAAGAGCAGAGACCAGACAAGGAAGTGCTCAATTAAAGACTGAAGTAACCAAAAGACAAGCTTTTAAATTTGGATAAATAGAGTCAGAACCACGTATCTCCCGGTCTCCGTCAATTGCTCTTAACCAATGAGTTACTATTGCCAACGTGTCATCATGACATTAAATTCTCCAACTGACACATATGTTTCCCGGTGAACCACTAAGAGTTCTCATATACAATGAGATACACACCTTTTGGAGTGACTTACTAACTTTTTAAGTACTTAAATCCCAGGCTTTATAGTTACCATTATTAGATTATTTGATGAAATTTTTCAGTCTGACTCTAACCAAAACTTAGCCTTCACACGGTTAGTGTGGAAAAATGATTAAATTTCCATCAAATAGCCTAATAGTGGTAACTATAAAGCCTGGGATTTAAGTACTTACAGAGTTAGTAAGTCACCACAAAAGGTGTGTATCTCATTGTATATGAGAACCCCTAGTGGTTTACCGGGAAACATATGAGTCAGTTGGATAACTTAATGCCATGATGGCACATTGGCCATGGTAGCTCAATGGTTAAGAGGGACCGGACAGAGACCGGGAAATCCGTGGTTCAAATCCCGGCCATGGCAATGAATTTTTCACTCTATCCAAATCTTAGCCTACACACAGATAGTGTGGAAAAACAATTACATTTCAAAGCTTTTACATCCTCCAATGTTAAGTCATATCAGACGGTGAATGAATTGGGTGAAATGATGCTCAAATGAGTCCAGGGTCCATGGAGCTTAGAGTTACCTGACAATCGTCTTTTAGGACAAGGGAAACCCCCGGAAAAACCTTATCCAGGTAACTCACCCTGACCGAGATTCCAACTCGGGACCTCTTGAACGTGAGACAGACATGCTACCATCTACGCTACCGAGGCGGGCTTCCAAGCTTTTAAATATCTGCTAATTGCAAAACTACAGGAAATTTGGATTTTCTATAATAAGAGCGACTGTAAGAGCAATAATGTGTGTGATGCAGTTGTATAGTTTTGTACTGTTCCACTGTGTATATTATGTATGTAATCCACATATTGTTGATATTTTCTTTTCAGGAAAGTTATTAAGTTAATACAACATTACACTTCAAACTATCCAGAATGCCACACAAAATTGGTTATGTGTAAGGTGCTTTGTGGAAGCCAAAGGGAATCATTTTGAGCACTAGCATTGATTATGAACATTCGCGTGACAGTGTCAGTAAAATATAAATGAAAATATGTGTGTCCACTCATATTACAGACTAAAATAAATTTCCTGCTTTTTTTGTGGGGCATCCTGTAGTAAACATCATAGAAATCCAACAGAAGACAACAAATCATACAATTATGATTTTGGATATCAACAAAACTGTACAGTAGGTATAATGAAATAAAAGCAGAGTGAAACAAGAATGAATACAAATGAAGAAATCTTAAACCTGAAAATGGTAGAAAAAGCCAATGCACAATGTTTAGTAACGACCAATTTAGAGGCTGCGAATACATTGGTAAATAAGAGAAAAATAGGAGATGGTTGGAACAGGTGGTGAGTAAAGGCTACAAACATCTTGAGAAGACGTTACAAATGTAATAGGGTGGACCACAAGATAAGCAACTGCTCAAAGCAAAAAATGGAACTAATATGCCATAACTGTGTGAAATAGGTTATAAAATTAAAGAGTAAACATTTAACAAAATGTTATCTATGTCAATCAAATGAACACAAGGTGGAATCAGTGTGATGTCCTGAATACAGGAGAATCATTGAGGCTCAAGAAAGGGAGAAAAGGACTATTTACACCAACTAAAGACAAATTAATGCAAACAAACCTCAACAGGAGAAAACAGGCTACGGACTTTCTCATACACAAATGTGTAGTATATAGAGTGAACCTAGCAATAATTGCAGAACCAAATGGAAACATGGCAAAACTTAATTCAACTTGGATAGCAGACAAACATATAGATGCCACTATCTATATACTTGGAAATGGCTTAAAAGTAAACAAAACTGGAAAAGGAAAAGGGTATGTATGGGTGGAAACTGACAAAATGGTTATATATTCATGCTATGTTTCACCCAGAATAAATGAGGAAGAACTCCAACACAACTTGAACAAAATACTATGCAGCATAGAGCAGTGAAGGTAAAGGAGAAAAAATGTGCTTACTGGTGGAGGCTTTAATACAAAAGCATATCTCTGGGGATCTCCAACAGAAGACAAGAAAGGAAGCATTTTGGCAAAGTGGATCAATACCAATAATCTTTGAAAGAAACAATGGGTGTTCATTTATAGATGTCACTATATGTTTACGTTCAATGGAAATAGGAAAACTGGTTTGAAGTTATATTGAGGACAAAGAAAATCTAAGATACCATAAGAACATGTATATCTAATTACAGAAACAAACTCATACAGAACACAACAAAGGAAAGGATGGATGGATGTATAAAAATGAGAACAAAGAAGTACTGCTAATAAAGGTGGAACAAGAAATTGAAAACTGAATGCGAGTCATGATCCAAGTAAATTGAAACAATAATGGAAATTGAGTGTAACTTTGCAGTTAGTAAGAAACACAGCTACCAGAAACATAAGGCAGCCTACTGTTGGAACGACAGTATTGCTCAATTAAGAAGACAAAGTACCTAGACAAGAAGGAAAGTGACAAGAGCAAATCGTAAAACTAATAACTGACAAGAACAAAAATCATGAAATATAAAACTGATATCGACAGACTACAAAGAGTACAAAATTGAATCGAGAATATATTGACAAATTGCTTCACTCACACTGTTTATTCGCAGGACATGTTTCAAGAGCTCTTGCTCCTATCCTCAGCTGATACTCGACTAGTGCAAGTTGTAGTGGTTTCTTCTTTCTCTGTATTGTCAATAGATGGCGTGATGTACTTGTCAAAGATATCCGGTGGTGGAGTTTCAAAATTCATGACTCTATGACGATTTTTGTTAATGAAGATTTTTTCCCATGCGGAAAGGTCTATGGGGAAATTTTCCGTATGGGAAAAAATCTTCATTAACAAAAATCGTCATAGAGTCATGAATTTTGAAACTCCACCACCAGACATCTTTGACAAGTACATCACGCCATCTATTGACAATACAGAGAAAGAAGAAACCACTACAACTTGCACTAGTCGAGTATCAGCTGAGGATAGGAGCAAGAGCTCTTGAAACATGTCCTGTGAATAAACAGTGTGAGTGAAGCAATGTGTCAATATATTCTCGATTCAATTTTGTACTAATTCGTGCTTCACTGTCCCTACGTTTCTTTCAAGTTTATACTTTGAGACTACAAAGACTTTAAAACTGGCCAGGACCAACTATATACCAATATTGAAGTAGATATCTGGGGCCTAGAATATAAAATAGCCTAGTTCACCACTACAAGTTATAGAAGAAGAGCAGCTAAGAATAGTGAAAACACTTCCCTGTAAAAAAGGTAAAAGTCTGGTTAAGAGATAGAAGTAAGCAAGGCAGAAATACCTCTATGAGATACGATAGAAACCGCAGAGGCTGTATACTATATAAAATCATGAAAGCAGTGGGACCTCATGAAATCCCAACTGAAGTCATAAAAGTGACTGAGAATATCAGCCTGATATATTTGTAAATACAATAAATAGACTGCTTCTAAAGGGAAACTTCCGGATAGTGTGGAGTACAGTTAGACTTGTACTAATTGAAAAGCCAAGAAAAGGAGATGGTACTAGGGCACACCAACCGCTGGGCTTAATAAATGTTATAGAAGTTTTTGAGCAGATAATCAATATGCAGCTCATAGATTAAATTGAGCAAAAGGGGTGGGTTCACTCAAACACAATTTAGCTTTAGAAAGGACTTATTAGGCCATATTCATAGTCAGTCTTGGTCCGGACCAACTTGCTACTTCTGGTGGACTAACAGTGGACCATCAATTTTCTTATTCATAAAGCAGGATTAGCGATACTCCGGGGACCAAACACGTTGGTCCGGCTCAAATTTTGATCCGCCTCCGAGGGGTAGATTAAAGGTAGGACGACAATGAAGTGATGAATGTAGTTGTGGTGCATAGAATTTGTGAAATAAGACGATGGAGGAAAACTTATCTACCAAGAATAGAAATTATTGCAAAGTATGACAACCTAAACTTCAAAAGCAGATACAGGTTTAGTAAAGCAAATGCCAGAAAGCTGATATAAATGATTCGTCCTAACCTGTATGTCATGGACGATAACCGAGGCCTGAGTATCTCAATTGACACTCACATCCTAACACCACTTCGGTATTATGCAAGAGGAAGATATGAAAACAACACTGCTGACCTGCAGGATATTAGTCAGGCATCAGTAAGCCACATTATCAGCAAACTCGTTATAAATTTCCCTCCATGCCTCCTCCTTTCTCGCATTTGTATTCATCGACACGGATTTATTTTCTATAATGTTCATTCTTTTTTGGACTAGAGAAAACATTGGTCTTCCTCTGACCAATTTATACCACGCTTCTTCATTCTATCCATATTCACAGCACACCAAACTTTGTTACCAAACTTCAAACAGCAGCAGCAATCGTAAGAATGATTAAGAAACAGCTGTGAAACTACCACAGAGATTTATAAACTTGTAGGTACATTGTGGTTTCTTTAACACTCTATGGGGCTTGCACATGCGCAGAAGAACCATTCTACGTCATGTAACATTTGTTCCGTGCTGGTCCATGGCTTTACTTGGTCCAAGGCTTTTTATCGTCTATGAGTGATAACTATGAATATGGCCCATTGACGCTAGATGCTGTGGAGTTTATACAAAGAACTATAAGGGCTGAAACTAAATAAAAGAACAAATATGCTGTCATGGTTACCCTTGATGTCAAAAATGTCTTTAACTCATTATCATGGGAGGGAGTAATAAGTGAGATGAACAGGTAGAAATTAACTCCACATATAATCAGATAAACGTATCTTAATTGGAAAAAATACAGAGATGATTATGAGCTATGGGATACATCAAGAATCTGTTTTAGGATCAACACTATGAAACCTTCATTATGATTAGGGTATTAAACCTAGAATTACCAACAAGAACTAGAACGACTGGATACGCTGACGACTTGGCACTACTAGTTTTTGGAAACACAAGAGAGCTAGTGAAGGAAAATATTGCTTGGTCCATGAGCAAAATCGATATCTGGATGACCCGGATCCTTTACCTATTTTAGCATTTATAACCCCCATTATTATATCATTCTTAGGTATTGATTGCCAAACTCTTTAATTTATTATAGTAAGAATTCTTCATATCTTCTTCCTTGTCCTCAGTTGGTGCATGAGAACATAAGAGGGTTATATAAAAATTATTTGTGGTTGGTTTATTGACACTCGTCACTTACTTTTTCATATATTTATGAGAGACTAGTTTCAAAGGCCCTGGCCTCCATTTTCAATCTCTTTCCAACTGGAAAATGGAGGCCAGGGCCTTTGAAACTAGTCTCTCATAAATATATGAAAAAGTAAGTGACGAGTGTCAATAAACCAACCACAAATAATTTTTATATTAATTTTAACGTCACTGTTACTAAATTCCTCCAAACACACATATGAGGGTTATGTTACCGAATTTTCCTTTCAGTCATGCATAGCATAATCGCTCATCAATAGGCATCAAAGCTAGTAGTTATCTTTTCATCTTTCTATTTATTATAAATCCTCTACTAAAATTTTTATGTCTATTACTATACTAAGGCCGCACCATGGCGGAGTGGTTAGACCACTTGGCTCTCCAAGGTGGCCCGGGTTCAATCCCAGACAGCAAAGTGAGATTTGTGGTGGACAACATGGCGCTAGGGTGCGTTCCTCCGGGTCCTCAGGTTTCACCCACCAGCATTCCACCGATTGCTCCATCATCATCTTTCCTGACACCTTATCTCTTTGCTACTTTCACTTCTGGCATTGGGCTGATCACTCATCCTGGAATATCTTTGATTTCTGATCCTCAACCCATTGCCTACAAGCCTTGAGGTTGGGCGGTTCAGCGGTCCCTATGTTCCACTTAAAGGAAATACAGGAATTCATTCATTACTACACTATAACACACTGCAATCCTATCAAATATTCCCGATCTTGCCACCTGAACTCTTGGATTGTTGCTATCATACTATATTTCTTCAGTTGATTAGTTAGGTTTCTTAATGAATCCTGCTCTATAAAGACTCCTAAAATTTCAGGTTGCTAGCTACCAATCATTCCTTAGTTTTTGTGTAATCTTTTGTATTGCAGGTAGCCACCGCCATCATCATCATCATCATCATCATCATCGTCGTCGTCGTCGTCGTCATCATCATCATCATCATCATCTATCAGTCTGACTTTCTACCATTCAGGGTTTCTCAACAACTCATTTTTTGGATGTGGAGTCTCTTGCTCTCAGTAAGAAATTAAAGCAGATAGTGGACCATCCAGTTCAGTCAATTTATCACTCAAATTATTTCACATATTTTAAATAGAATGCTACTTGGGCCTCAGTTTAACTGGCAGCTAATTTCCTGGTGACGTGCAATTTATGAAAAACAGTTTCTGTAACCAAAATGTTAAGGTATATTTTGATCCACAATTTTATTTACTTAGTCCATCGGACTCTGTCTTCCTAAATTATTTTGGGAGATGTTATCCATTGCTGCTACATTATTAATTACAGCTATGTAATAATACTGCTTTTACATAAAGAATTCAACCTACATACCTTTCCATTATAAAGTTGCTTTCCTGAAGAACTTTGAGATCCTCCACTAGCTCCTGTTACATCACCAATTCTTTCCCATTTGCATTGAGCTACAGACCACTTGTAACAGCCTACTTTGTTGCCATCTTCTCTCACTAATTTTGTTTGGGCATCTTTACGTCCTGGTTCATATAGAGCTTCCTTTCCTGGAAGTCTAAAATCATATACAATTGCATTAAAGGAAAATAAGTCTTTAGCCCCTCTTATTTCAAAATAATGTCATAAAAGAGAATTCATTAATTTCAAGGCAAATGAACACAAAGGACTTTTAATTATACATCACAGTATTCTCACAGCAATAGAGCATGCCTACCATGGAGAAATTAAGCTGAGTCAAACAATTGCACCATCTTTGTTTGCAAGGATGAGATGCAAAACAAACCGCAACTGTCAAGACAGCCATTAACTGACGCCATGAAGCGAGCCACACTGTTGATGTGCACAATGCCTTTTTTGAGCAATTGAACAACAAAACTTCTAGCAAGCAATATCTTCCAGCTCCAAAGTGATGAGTAGGCAGGCAGTGCAAACAGTGCAGTAGAGTGGTTCATAACTGAATATTGGAGTTCTTGTATCAGAGTCAGTGAACAATACAGTGTAAAAGAGAAAAGTAGTGTAAACATCAAAGAAATCATTAGCAGCTGAAGTGGTGCATGCAAGAAAGACAAAGGAACATTAAAGAGTGTGTTAAGCTGAATATATGTGTTAAAAGAGATAGTGAATGCATGTTAGCATTGCTAACGATTTTAGTGACAAAGGAGCTAAGGTGAATGTTACTGTGTTGTTTTAGTCACAGGAGTCAGATAAAAAACCATGAAGTAGAAATGGTTCCGGACTTATTGGATAAAATGGAGAAATAATGACAGAAATGAGTGAATGGAAAGAAAATGAAGAGAGGAATTAAAGTGAAATAAAATCCTGGGTAGTGAAGATTAAGAAGATAACAAATGAAACCCAAAAGTGAGAAGATAGAATCAAAATTGGCAAGCAACTAGCTGGCATGGAGAAATATACTTAGTGCTTGAGCGAAAGGAGGAAGACCTCTGTCATATTAACATCCTGGCGAATCTGAGTGGACGGCTTAAGGTTCCAAAAGGTAGAATTGAGAAACAGCTGGTACTTATAGATGGGAGTGAATAGCTCCTGGCTTGAGAAGGGAGCAGCCGGCAAACAATATGATAGCTCTCCATCTTGAACATCAGGAGTATGTAGTACATTGAAAACAGTATCAGCACAAGGATGTTGGTGACCCCCCAGAGACATGTATTGGGAAAGTGGCTACCTAGAACATGTGGTTAAGGACAGTCAATGCCAAGTACACGAGCCGACAGAACATGAATAAGGAATGGCATGGCACATGACACCTGGGAGCCGTATCCCCCAGTGATGCTGTATACCTTAGACAGAAGTTTCGAGGACATTGTTGCAGAGAGCAGGAACAGGGAAAGCAGTAGCAGTGACTGTGATCAGACCCAATATGGCAGAAGTTTTGCCATCAAGGAAACTCAATTGCCCCTATCAAATAGTGATGGCATTAGCCGACGTCTTGCCTAAGAAAGAAGGAAACCTTATGAAGTTGACCATGGGGTGGAGCATTATAAGCCTATGGGTGTTCATTGTGAAGGTGGCTGAGATGATACTTGGTCTGAATGTCTTCAGGAGCCACGAGGTTTAAGTCGATGGTCCTGCAAGTTGGACAAAGCAAGATAATGCTCCAAAGCTCCAACGAACATTCTGAATTGGAAAAAAAAAAAAAAAAAAAAAAACCTGCAGTCAGTTTTAAACACTGTCACTTACATTTTTATTTTCGCAGGGACTAGTTTTGGAAGCTGTTGCCTCCATTTTCAACCTTGAAGGTCCGACTATCATCTGTTGTTGTCTGGTATATTCTGGATACATTTATTGGTGGGATTTCATCTTTTGCTTTAGAATTCAACAATTTTAATAATACATATTTATTTGTAGGTGCCAATATGATATTTTGTTTTTTAAAGGTCTTTTTGAATTTATTAAATGTTTTTGGGTGGTACATGAATCCATTAAACTGCTGCTTTTTTTTTTTCTTTAGTGAATATGTTTGCTTCCTTAATGGTTTATTTAGCTTAGCTTTTTTAATTTTCATATACCAAATAAGTTGTAAGGATTGTTAAAAGTGCCACGTAGGGCAAACTGAAAGAAATCTAAAAATCACAATCAAAGAGTATTTTAGAAAATTGAAACAAGGGAGTCAGCAGTAGCATTTCACTTTTGGAATGAAAATCATGACCTTGACCCAAATCCAAAATTATTAAAATGGGTAACAAACTAAAACAAACTGGCAATGCTTCAGAACATCTTAATATGGAAAAATAAGGACCAAGTAATGAACTTTGAAATCCCAGCAGTTGATAATTTGAAGTTCATAATTCCACCACCAGAGAGAAGATAGCAAACAACAGATGATACACGGACCTTCAAGGTTGAGAATGAAAGCAACAGCTTCCGAAATTAGTCCCTCAAAAAAATAAAAATGGAAGTGAGAAAGTGTTAAAAACCAACTGCAAATAGTGTTTTCAATTAATTTGACTGTCACTGTTACTAAATTCCTCCAAACATGCAAACATCCTGAAGTTTGCAAGGTAGTCCTGTTACAGGCTATGGCTAGAACCACCGAGAGTGAGACAGATGCAGAGGTGCACCAATAGGGCCAGAATTCACGGAAACCCCTGGAGCATCATCAGCTAAGGTGACAAACAACCCAGCATGACTCAGAAGCAAAACCCAGCAAGAACAGCAAGCCTAAAACCAAGCTTCCAGCAGAAAAGCATGCATCGCCTATATAGACTAAAGGATGCTTGTTCCATTTATATCCCGCCTTTAACTACTATGGTCATATCGGCGGCCATTCTCCTTTGGAACATATTGAAGGTGTTAACTCGTTATCTTTGGTTTTTAATTATTACATCACGCACACATTCACACTCTCATTCATACTTCATGGGGAATCATATTGGTCGGAGAAAAATCCCCACCCCCACTTCCGGGAATCGAACCCGGGACCCCTAGCACGGCAGGCAGGTGCTCTACCGACTGAGCTACGGGGCCAGCCGACTAAAGGATGTTTCCCCAACTCCAACCAGTGATGAAGGATACCCTAGGTGGAATGGCAAATCAAAGAAAAAGTCTACTACATTCAGAGCTTGCCCCAAGCAAAGATACAGATGGTACAAGACTGGTCCAGTCAATCAGCCCTGAGGAAGAAGCAGTGTCATGGCAATAGCAAGTGCCTACAGTGGAGAAATTGTGATCAAACAACTGCAAACATCTTGAACACCTTTGTTGTATGTTGGCGCAAGAAGGGAAAAAAAAAAAAAACTGTCAAAAGCAGCCACTAGCTGATGTCACAAAGCTAAAAGCGAGATGCATTGTTACTGACTATAAAACCTTCCATTTGAATAACAGAATTTGAGAATATTCTACTACCCGAATTTTCTCATGCACCCAGCAGAGTATAAAAGGAGGTGCAAAACCTAACAGTTGAGTGATTGAGCTGACAGTGCAGTGCAATACAGAGAAGTCGTGAATTGTGAGAAGGTCTGTAGAGATGCAGTACTCTCCAGCTCTATGGTGACGAGTCAGCAGGCGATGTGAGCAGTGCAGTAGAATGGTTCACAAGCAAATATGGAATCCATCTTCCATAAGATACAATCCATCTTCCATAAGATGGAATCCATCTTGCCAATATTTTTCTGTATCCAAGTATCTTTATCCAATGGAATGGGTAATTTCCAACATTTATACCTACAAATGATATAACCTCGGCAACATCCTTTCCATAAGCTCACACAGGGCTGGAATATTTATGGTAATCATCAGAGGTTTATGGCTTTGATTTTCCACTTGATACAACCATTTCAAAACTACTGCTCTTTATTGAACACTTGGGTTTTACTCAAAGTAGTATTACTGAACTACTCAATTTCAGACCTTAATTCATCTCAAAATGAATAACATATTGCACAACAGATGTTGGTACTTTCTGTTCATAATGATACTGAGTAGACTTGTGTGAAGACTGTAGGCATAGTTACCACTAACAAATCCCTAATCTGTTACGCTGCTCATATCACTACATGAGTCTAATGAAAACAAAATCTGCCAATAATGTAGCAAATTGAGTAATATGAGTGTTTAACCATGATTCACTTTCCATAATTTAATTATTTACTTCTGTGTGTGAAAGTTTCAATGATTTTAATTTTGAAACATCATTGTTTCATTAAAATGTTTCAAGTAGCTTACTCGCTGATCTTCACACCCCCAATTTCTTGCTCTGCGCTTTTGTTTGTACTGGCAACCTCTTCTTCAAATCGCTGGAGCACAGCTGGTTCTGCTTGTCGGCTTGGATCTGTTGTAAACACTCTTAGCAATCCATCACTAAAATAAAAGAGATCAAATATTTTTAATTGTATAATACCCAAATAACAAAGAGTGCACCTAAAATCCAAGAACTAAAGGCAGATTCAATTTAAACAACTATTAAAAAAATATGCAAGAACTAGGTACCTAAATCTACAGTCTCTTTATTGCCATAGATTCTTGTTTTATGGGTGCTAATGACATTGCAGCTGAGTACCCTAAATACACATCTACTACTGCCTCAGCATTTCAACTAGGGATTTAGTCTGTGAGAAATATTTATTTTAATGGATGAAAAAATACATTTTTACTATTCAATACAAGAAATAACAAGAAATAACAAGTAAAAAAAAAAAAAAAAAAAATTGGTTGAGTGCATACACACTATTCAAAATGCCACCTTCCTTAAACAAAAAACAAAACAAACCATTATGGAAAAGTTCTTTTCTTCCTTGGGCTTTTATTGACTTTAGTTGGCTCGATTATGAATTCTGTAACCATCCTTTTTTTTTTCCATTTAACTGTAGTGGTCATATTGGGAGCCGTTCTCCTTTGGAATATATTGATGGTGCTAACTCATAATCGTTGGGTTGTATCATTAAATCACGTACACATTCACACTCTCATTCATACTTCCAGACTCTGCGGGAAATGGGGAATCATCATCTTGGTTGGAGAAAAATCCCTGCTCCCAGTCGGAAATTGAACCCGGGACCCCTAGCACAGCAGGCGGGTGCTCTATGGTGCTCTATGGCCAGCCATTATCCATTTTGCTCACAGAAGTAATATGAATAATAATTATTCATATATCACCTATACTCTAACCTAGGTATAAGCAATAAAACTTTATGTGTGTTTGGAGGAATTTAGTAACAGTGACGTCAAAATTAATATAAAAATTATTTGTGGTTGGTTTATTGACAACTTTGAAATCCCGCCAGTAGATAATTTGACAAAAAAGTTCATAGTTCCACCACCAGAGAGAGCAGATAACAACAGATGCCAGTTGGGAAGAGATTGAAAATGGAGGCCAGGGCCTTTGAAACTAGTCTCTCATAAATATATGAAAAAGTAAGTGACGAGTGTCAATAAACCAACCACAAATAATTTTTATAATAAAACTTTATTAATGATATCAAATTAATGTAAGGTATAACTTCTTTTTGTTCTTCTTTAACTGCCCTCTTATACCACTATTTGATGTCAGGGTATTCTCGTTCCTCTTAACCCTTATGCCCATAGGCGGTGGGTTAAGGAACAGAATCTCCAGATCAATGAGAGAAAGAATTCAGGATGGGTGATCAGCCTGATGCCTGGTATGAGAGTGAGGGAAATGGATGATAGTAGAAGGGCAAGATGAAATGATAGGAAAGATGATATAGCATCTGGTAGAATGAGGGCGGGGAAACCAAAGGACCCAGAGAAAACCTGCCCCAGCGCCATGTCGTCCACACAAATCTTACTTTGCAGTCGTCTGGAATTGAACCCGGGCTGCCATGGTGACTGCCGAGCAGTCTAACCACTCAACCATGGCACAGCCATATATATAACTTAATGTAAAATCATCTCAGTTTATATATGATTTATATTTTAACTTATGTTTTAAAAATAATTTATTGTATCCTGAAAAGGTACAACAATAATAATTATTACTTTCTTACATAGTATCCTTAATTAAAAATGCACTTTTCACAAAGAACTGTCAATTTTATTATTTCTTTTTTGAAGAAAGAAGACAGAAGTGCCCACAGTACTTACACAATTGTGTCATTACCCACTCTCTTCCAAGTGTACTTTTAAAAACTTATTCAAATAACCTGAGAACGAAAGCTGAGCAGAAATGAGAAGAAGAATGCATATCAATGATAATAGCAGTTGATTTTGCACATTAAAACATCATTTGTTTTATCTGACCAATACTTTTTCACCTTCTTCCAATTCATCTAACATAATGCAGGATTACACAAATAAAAATATTTAGTAAATATTTTCCACTTAACTTAAGAAGCCGATGACAATACCTCTATTATGTTTTTGCAAAATTAATTTCGTGGACATTTAGCCACATCTTCAGTCAAACACAATTCGTTGAAGATGTGGGCAAATGTCCACGAAATTAATTTTGCAAAAACATAATAGAAGTATTGTCATCGGCTTCTTAAGTTAAGTGGAGAATATTTACTAAATATTTTTATTTGTGTAATGTTTGTTACTCCACTGTAAATAGCTTCATTTTCTGTGTAAACAATGCAGGATTGCTAACTTACAGTAAACATTTTCTTAATGCATTACTATTTCAAATTTTCTAGTCATAGTCATGCCAGTTTTATCCTTTAAAAAAATCCTTTATTAACAGCATATATAAAACTGTTTGTTGTCTGTTTATTTCTACTAGTTGTTGCTCTGTTCTTTGTAGCTTTCACTATTGTTTCTGAAGTCACAGCCAGTTTTTAGATGCTCTCGTTTGAAAAATCAATGTTCAATATATCTGAGGGAGCCAGAATCTATGGCCCAGCTTGCAACATGAGAGCTTTTAGTGATTCTTTCAAATCACAGCTTCCATGGATAATTCATACAGTGAAGAGTCTAATATGCACAATTTGAATCTAATATAACGTGCTCTTCCCTTCCTAAGACTCAAAAAGCTTTCCATTAATTGTGAACACTAACATATGAATGCATATTTTAACTTTGTTGTTCTAATTCTGGTTACATTTTGGTTATCATGAAACAGCTTTAAGTGGTCTGTACAAATAACAGTTCCAGGGGAATAAACCTGAACAGTGGACTAATTCCAGACTTCGGCAGTCAATTTCTTTCATCTTTTCATGCTTTAAATGAATCACATGTGTAACAAAGATGAATGTCTCCAATGAGTTGTTGACATCATTTGCTATAAGTAGCATTTACTGCTTTTCTTTTATGAAGAAAGCCTACCATAAAAGCTCCTTGAAGTCCCAGAAAACAATTCTGAGAAACTCCCCAGCCAACAGACATCCAACAGAATGATTGTTTTCTGTGGTCATTCATGGGTCTCATGTTCCACAGTTTCTCATCCAATGAAAAGTTTTTCTCACTACTACACTTCAGCCTCAAAACACACTTCTCTAACTGGTGCCTGCAATCTTCTCAAAATTTCAGATGGCTTTATGTCTTGGCGAAAAATTTAGAATAACACAGTGTCAACACATTTCTGATCACTCACTGTCTACTGACAAGAGAAACTATTTGCAGTGTGTGACTGTAATGAACAGAGGGATGCCTCAGATATATCCATACTAATGCCCATTCAAGATAAATCAGTTCACTTATTGTCTGAACCACTACAGGAAATTTCTTATTCTTAGTAGGTATGGACAATGAAGCATAAATTAATATAATTTTGAGTCAAACTTGCACTCCATGCTCCATATATTGCTAGTGTTTACCTAGAACACATTTTGTTAGGACCTTCCAAGCATCCTCAACTAATGACTGGAATTTTGGTTGTTGAACTCCATGGTGGCGATTGGAACATCTCTGTTGGTGTCTTGATGAACTTGAAGTTTGGGTTCTCATCAAAGGTGTTCTCGAAATTGAAGTTTTCCTTCATATTTCTTTATGTCTTTTCACACATGGTTAATGCAGTTGGAGTTTTTGTTCTATATATTGTTCTATAACCATTTATTTAGGGTCCACTGCATTGGCCATGTGGAAATGATATTAATAAATAAATATGAAGGAAAACTTCAATTTTTTGACACCACCTTCAATGAGAACTTGGAATTCAAGTTCATCAGGACACCATCAGAGATGCTCTAATTGCCACGAAGGAGTTCACCCAATAGAAATTTAAAAGTCGACATTAGCTGAGAATGTTAGAAAGGTCATAAAAATTGTGTTCTAGGTAAACACTAGCAATATATGAAGCATGGACTACTATTGTGAGTTCAACTGAAAATTATACTACTTTTCTTTATATTTGATTAACCCTCATGTAAATCAAAAGCTTACATGTGTTTGGAGGAATTTAATAACTACTACTAGTATCTACTGTTATAATGGTAACTGGTTATCACTGAAGAAAATAGGATTCAATATTTATTATCACATCCATTGAAAATATGGCATTTGTGCTATTAAGTGTTAAAATGATGTGCAAATTAACCAAAATTCTAATACTTAAGGTAGGTACTACGTGATACATATTCCCATTAAGATCAACTTCCTGAAATTGAAACCCACTAAACTTGACCTCATCAAGAAAAGGATAATAATTTTGTAATTACATTAAAAGTAAAAAACATTTACTAAATGTACAAAAATTACATGTAAAATGAATGAGAGTTCCATTTTACAAGAATCCTTGAAGACCTGGTAGTACTGCTTCTTTATGCCACATGTGCTAAACTTTGCCCTGAACCACAATAAACACATATTAAAGAACACCACTTTCTTGACTATACATATATCGCTAATCTACCTTTCATTCTTAGTAACAAATTATAAACAGAAATTGGCTCATAAAGTGGAAAGCTTAAGTGAAGGGGAGCTCTGATTATGATGAAGGATTTTTTTTTTGTTTTGTAATTTACGTCCTCCAACATTAAGTCATATCGGACGGTGAATGAATTGGGTGAAATGACGCTCAAATGAGTCCAGGGTCCTTGGAGCTTAGAGTTACCCGACATTCGTCTTTCAGGATAAGGGAAAACCCAGGAAAAAACCTTAGCCAGGTAACTCACCCTGACCGAGATTCGAACTTGGGACCTCTTGAAGGTGAGGCAGACATGCTACCATCTATGCTACCAAGGCGGGCAGATTATGATGAAGGATAGACACTAGATTAAGTTTTTGCCTATCACAGGACTGTATACCAACAAGCAGTATACATTCAGTCTGTATCTTAAGTTATAAATATAATGTAACAGAATTTAATTCTTTGTTATTCATGATGAAAATCTGTAACACTTTGAATCTGCTCACAAAGCTGTTAAAATGCCTTCTTTGCTATAAAGCCATAAACCATCTCTGGTCCAGTACATTTTACAATGAAACTATAGAAGTTGGAAAGTATGCATTTCATTTTGAAAACAGCAAAGTATGTGATATGTGTGCTCGCATATGCTACAAAACAATGCCAATGTTTCGAGATTCAACTGTATTGGAACACCACAGTGAAGCGAAAAATTATTAAATTTTAGATGAGTCGCATTTTTTACACATCTGCTTCACTTTCGTACCTATTTTGAGGACATGTTTCGCAAACCTTCGTTTGCATCTACGGCTCTTGTGCGACTGACGCTAGATCCAGCGGTGTGGGTAATTCTGGGGTTGTTGCTGCCATCTGTTGATTTAGTGATGAACTGAAATGTGGGATTCTCTTCTAGCGGGATTTCAAAGTTCATTAGTTGGTTTTTATGTTTTTCTATGTATATCCTCTCCCATATGACGAGTTCACTATGTTTTTGTACGTATTTTAGTAATTCTGTGCTATCTTCAATTTCATGATTTTCAGACCAGAAATGAGCTGCTATTGCGGACTTATCAATATTTTTGTATCTTAAATGCCTGAAGTGTTCTTTCTTTCTAGTGCCTATGTTCCTTTTTGTCCTTCCTATGTAAATTTTTTCACAGTCTTTACACTTAATTTTGTAAATGCCTGACTTTTCCTCTGGTTTTATCTTATCAGTATTATTACTGTGAAGTAGGTTTTTAATGTTGTAATTGTTTTTTGGTGCCAATGTTATATTGTATTTCTTGAATACTTTTTGGAACTTTTTTGTGGCCCAGGGGTGGTAAGTAAATTTAGCAAATCTAGTTTCTTGTTTTATTGGTGTGAGAGCTGTGATCTGTTTTAATTTCTTTTGAAGTTTGAATAATTTTAGTTTTTTATCTACAAGGTTTTTTCCATATCCATTTTTAATTGCAGTTTTTAAGATTTGATGGTATTCGTTTTGATATTCTTGCTGGCTGAGAGGTAGATTTACTAATCTGTGTGTCAGACTGTTGATGGTTGCATGTTTGTGTGGAATTGGGTTGAAACTATTTGCTTTGATGTAATTATCTGTGTGTGTTGCTTTTCTATGAATGCCAAATTCTAGTTTTTCATTGCCTTTTTTGATTTTAAGGTCTAAAAAAGGTAGAGTACAGTCCTCTTCAGTTTCTACTGTGAATTGTATGCTGGGTTCTTGCAGGTTGAGTAGTTTCAAAGCATCATCTATTAGTTTGTAGGGCACTATTGCAAAGATGTCGTCTACGTATCTGTACCATGCTTTAAACATATGAGGGAAGGCTTTAGTAATATGTGTTTCGAAAAAGCTCATGTATAGATTGGCCAAAAATGGTGATAGCGGGCTTCCCATAGCTAGTCCTGAAATTTGTTTGTAATATTTTCCATCGAAGACAAAATAATTTTGATGTATACATAATTCAGTCATTGCCACATATTCTTCTATTGCATTGGCATCCAGGTTTATAGAATTTAGCCATTTTTTCAGTTGAATCAAAAGTTTGTCTAATGGAATGTTAGGGAAGAGGGAGCGGACATCAAAGGATACTAAAGTGTCATGAGGTTTTAGTTTAAGATTTTGAATTTTTTCTACCAGGTCTAAAGAGTTTTTTATACTCAGAGTATGGAATTGTGGAAAGGACTGAAATTTTTTGGTTAGCCATTTTGCCAGAAGGTAAGTAGGAGTGTTTATATTATTTACAATGGGTCTCATGGGTATGTTGGGTTTGTGTATTTTAGGCAAACCATATATTCTTGCAAGGGTAGGGTTGTCTGGTTTGATAGTTTTTTGTTCTGTAGTTGTTAAAATTTTACTATTAATGATGGTTTTTGTACATCTTTTATGCATCGGTTGAGTGGATTAGAATCTATTTCCTGGAATTCTTTTTGTTGTAGTAACTCTAACATTTTTTCTTTTTATGTAGCTGTATCTAAGATTACTATTTTGTTCCCTTTATCAGCCCTTGAGAAGATTACATCCTTTTTCCTTAAAGATTTAATTATCTGAATTTGTTTCAAATGTTTTATTGGCTTTTTATTTATTAAGTTTTCCAATATAGGAGCGGATTTTTTTCTAATTATATTTTTGTCCATGGTTTCCTGAAAATCATGAAATTGAAGATAGCACAGAATTACTAAAATACGTACAAAAACATAGTGAACTCGTCATATGGGAGAGGATATACATAGAAAAACATAAAAACCAACTAATGAACTTTGAAATCCCGCTAGAAGAGAATCCCACATTTCAGTTCATCACTAAATCAACAGATGGCAGCAACAACCCCAGAATTACCCACACCGCTGGATCTAGCGTCAGTCGCACAAGAGCCGTAGATGCAAACGAAGATTTGCGAAACATGTCCTCAAAATAGGTACGAAAGTGAAGCAGATGTGTAAAAAATGCGACTCATCTAAAATTTAATAATGCCAATGTTAGTTGAAGCTTCAGGATGGAACTTAATTCCTAAATAATTGACTTATATACAAATATGTCCAGTATCAGACTGAATGATTACATGAAATCTTTGCAAGGAAAACATGAAGTGAATAAGAATGCCTTTATCTAAGCTCAATATAACTTATTATGTAGGAACAATGTTAATGAATTTGTGTTAAATCAGTTCTCCTTAAAAACACTAGAAACAAAACAATAACCAAGAAATACACAACAATTAAATTATTACTATGCATGACCATCAAAATGGAGAGGTTTAAAGCCAACAAATAAAAAAGCAAGATAAGGTCAACCAATGTTTGACAGCCCCAGAAATTTGCAGATAAGCTTGTACTATTATAGTAGTTTTAGCAGTTTTGATAATCTCAGTTTTAATGTGTTTTGAAGAAACATTTTAATTTGAAGTACTTTCTTCTTTTTGAAGTAAAGTTACTTCCAGGCTTGTAGGCTGAGGTCGAAAAATAGTAGTCATTGCTACTATTACTATAAATCTTTATTTCAAATGGAGACCAGCCATGAAAGTCTAAGTACATAATTAAAACATTTAATGTCCCAAATTTCAAAGTCAATGTTTCTCAGTTTTTGAAAATTACATTAATATATATTCAATACAAAGTTATGAATCTAACCTGCTTCCTGTGACTATGTCACCATTTGGAAGAAACGCAACTGTCCAAACACTCTCAGCGGGCAATGTTATAGTCTGTTGACATTCACCACCCTGCCATAGTCTAACAGTGCGATCTTCTCCACAAGATGTAAAGCAGTCTAATCCAGCTCCTGGGAATACAGCTATGCTATGGAAAAGAAAAAGGTAGGGGTACCATATGTTTATTAACAAATATTTATTTAAATATTCATTATTAAAACTGATGTAATCTTAGCTGTCACAGTGGAACAAAGTAAGACACCAAAGCAGTGCATGTAAGAAATTAGTCCCATTTTAATAATTTAAAGTGGTCCTTATGTAGCAAACCATATTCAAATACATAAATATTCTTCTCTCACTCCTTCACTCTACTCCATCTTTGTGTATGCGCATGATATAACATTTGAAAAAGCAATAAGAAATTATGTTGTAGTGTGATACAAAAAAAATTAAGCAATTAGAAAACATGTAATAGTGCATAACCTCTGCCTGTTGCTTATGTGCCTAAGAATTAAAAACAAAATAATATAGTGACAGTGTGTACATTTGCAGAAAATTTAGCTGATTTTTCAATTGTCAATTTATTCAGTATGGCCTGCTGTAACTTATGACTGAGCCATTATATTCTGTTATATGATTCACTAACCCCTTGATCGTGACCTTCGTTGTTTATCTCTTCTCTTGAAGCAAATTATGTGATCTCAGAAGCCACATTAAACATTACAAATCTCTCTCTGTAACTTATGACTGAGCCATTATATTCTGTTATATGATTCACTAACCCCTTGATCGTGACCATTGTTTATCTCTTCTCTTGAAGCAAATTATGTGATCTCAGAAGCCACATTAAACATTACAAATATCTCCCTCCCCCCTCCCTCTCCCTCTCTCTGAAGTTTCCTTCGTAACTAAAACCATGGTGTAATGATGTATTGTATAACCATGTAAGATTGTTATATTGAAAACAAGCTGGTTAATTAAACAATATATGAAAACTGTGATAGTATATTTGTTGAAGATTAATGAAAAACAAATGACTAAATACAGAATACTATTATGGCAAAATGGGTACCTACCATGTAGAAATTAAACTCAAGTCAAATCATTGCCACCTTTGTTGTTTGGTGGTAAGAGAAGCAAAAAAATGCAACATTCAAGGATAACCAATAGCTGACGTAATGAAGTCAGAAGCAAGCTACATTGTTATTATGTGGATTTATTCTCAAACATTCAAAGAAGGCAACTCGAGAACATTCCACTTCCAGAACCTTCTAGCCATGTCCACCAGGATATAAAAGCCAGTGCAATACCTAATAAAGCTCATCCCAGCTGAGTACAGTACACTGCAAAGCAGTGCACAGTTCAGTTGAGTGTGTTCAGTTTTAGGTTGTTAATGAAAACAAAGAAGACGTGTTAAGGTTACATGCCACTTGTATGCAACAGAGGAGCACATGTTTAGTGGCAAACAATGTTTTGTATCAGACAGCAAAAATGGCACACAAAGTATATACTTAATAAGAAAAGACTATCATACAGTGAAGCACAAAATTATATGGATAGAGTCAACATGAAAAATTCAATGCCATGGCCGGGATTTGAACCACGGATCTACTGGTTTCCGTCCAGTCGCTCTTAACCTTTGAGCTACCATGGCCAACGTGCCTTCCTGACATTAAATTCTCCAGTTGACTCATATTTCCCCGGTAGACCACTAGGGGCTCTCTCATCCGAGATACACCGTTTGTGGCGACTTACTATTGTAAGTACTTAAGTCCCAGGCTTCATCATTTAACTCTTATTATTTTAGCTAATTGATGGAAATTAATCATTTCTCCACACTAGCCGTATATAGGCTAAGGTATTTGATGGATAGAGTCAACATGAAAAATTCAATGCCATGGCCGGGATTTGAACCACGGATCTACTGGTTTCCGTCCAGTCGCTCTTAACCTTTGAGCTACCATGGCCAACGTGCCTTCCTGACATTAAATTCTCCAGTTGACTCATATTTCCCCGGTAGACCACTAGGGGCTCTCTCATCCGAGATACACCGTTTGTGGCGACTTACTATTGTAAGTACTTAAGTCCCAGGCTTCATCATTTAACTCTTATTATTTTAGCTAATTGATGGAAATTAATCATTTCTCCACACTAGCCGTATATAGGCTAAGGTATTTGATGGATAGAGTCAACATGAAAAATTCAATGCCATGGCCGGGATTTGAACCACGGATCTACTGGTTTCCGTCCAGTCGCTCTTAACCTTTGAGCTACCATGGCCAACGTGCCTTCCTGACATTAAATTCTCCAGTTGACTCATATTTCCCCGGTAGACCACTAGGGGCTCTCTCATCCGAGATACACCGTTTGTGGCGACTTACTATTGTAAGTACTTAAGTCCCAGGCTTCATCATTTAACTCTTATTATTTTAGCTAATTGATGGAAATTAATCATTTCTCCACACTAGCCGTATATAGGCTAAGGTATTTGATGTCAGGAAGGCACGTTGGCCATGGTAGCTCAAAGGTTAAGAGCGACTGGACGGAAACCAGTAGATCCGTGGTTCAAATCCCGGCCATGGCATTGAATTTTTCATGTTGACTCTATCCATCAAATACCTTAGCCTATATACGGCTAGTGTGGAGAAATGATTAATTTCCATCAATTAGCTAAAATAATAAGAGTTAAATGATGAAGCCTGGGACTTAAGTACTTACAATAGTAAGTCGCCACAAACGGTGTATCTCGGATGAGAGAGCCCCTAGTGGTCTACCGGGGAAATATGAGTCAACTGGAGAATTTAATGTCAGGAAGGCACGTTGGCCATGGTAGCTCAAAGGTTAAGAGCGACTGGACGGAAACCAGTAGATCCGTGGTTCAAATCCCGGCCATGGCATTGAATTTTTCATGTTGACTCTATCCATCAAATACCTTAGCCTATATACGGCTAGTGTGGAGAAATGATTAATTTCCATCAATTAGCTAAAATAATAAGAGTTAAATGATGAAGCCTGGGACTTAAGTACTTACAATAGTAAGTCGCCACAAACGGTGTATCTCGGATGAGAGAGCCCCTAGTGGTCTACCGGGGAAATATGAGTCAACTGGAGAATTTAATGTCAGGAAGGCACGTTGGCCATGGTAGCTCAAAGGTTAAGAGCGACTGGACGGAAACCAGTAGATCCGTGGTTCAAATCCCGGCCATGGCATTGAATTTTTCATGTTGACTCTATCCATCAAATACCTTAGCCTATATACGGCTAGTGTGGAGAAATGATTAATTTCCATCAATTAGCTAAAATAATAAGAGTTAAATGATGAAGCCTGGGACTTAAGTACTTACAATAGTAAGTCGCCACAAACGGTGTATCTCGGATGAGAGAGCCCCTAGTGGTCTACCGGGGAAATATGAGTCAACTGGAGAATTTAATGTCAGGAAGGCACGTTGGCCATGGTAGCTCAAAGGTTAAGAGCGACTGGACGGAAACCAGTAGATCCGTGGTTCAAATCCCGGCCATGGCATTGAATTTTTCATGTTGACTCTATCCATCAAATACCTTAGCCTATATACGGCTAGTGTGGAGAAATGATTAATTTCCATCAATTAGCTAAAACAAAATTATATGTATATACTGTTGAGAATTGGCCAAAATACATAGCTAATAATTTAGATGACTATTTGAATGCAGTGATTTTAATGATATAGATGAAATGAAAGATAAACAAATTTGAAGGTATGTTTTGAATATAATTTAAACAAACCTAGAAGTTTGAAATCATATTTCAAAGAGAAAGTTTGTGTTCATTATCACAATGTTAATGAGTCATACATGTTTATTCAAAATTTTATGTTAAATCAAGTGCTGTATCATAAAGTAAAACCTTAAATATAGATTTGGTGTAATGATTTCTTTTAAAATCCATACAATCGACTGATTTTGGGAGAGAAGTACAGTAAATGAGCGGTACAGGGAGTGTTAATGAACATAATGAGCATAAATGAATAACTTATAACATTTGGTAAGCTTACCATTAGGTTAGCAATAAGCATTATAATTGCTTCAAAATGCATGAAACACCATAGAGCATCTCCAGACACCACACCTATTTTTTCATGTTCATAGCTTCCATAACTGGCAGCATCTGTGACAAACTTACTGTGCAGCCAAGTCTATAGCTACACATCTATTACACCAATGTACACCGTTAGCACAAACTAAAAGGTCTTTCAACAAGAGTGTCCTATCTTTGAACTTAAATAAAACAGGTTCCATAAATGATAAGAGTATTATTTATTTTTTATTTTGGAACATAATTAATGTCATTACTTGAGGAAGAGAACATCAGTTAAGTGATCGCCACGACTTCGCAGGGTTGAACAATTTTCAATGACAGAAGAATGTAAATTAGGTCCAATTTCACGAATAACATATGTGATCATTTACTGTTTCTGGCTTGTTGGCATAAATTTGAGATTTAACATAACCCTACAAGAAGTAATCCAACAGTGTTAAATCACATGATCTCAGAGGCCAGTTAACATCATCACCATGGGAAATGATGAAACCTCTGAACTTCTCCTTCAAAAGATTGATGTTTCTGAGAGCCAAACCATCCAATTGAGGCTAAAAATAGTCTCTTATAAGAACCTGGTATCATGCAATACACAGAAGGTTTGGCGAACAGATGATCCATTTTGATAATACATTTTCACAATTTCTAGGCATTGCTGAATACTGTAACGTCCTATGGCTATTTGTCAATAACAACTGTAACCACATGAATAAAATGACTGCTGTAACTCAATAACAATGGCAGCTATCACATGTTAAAGATAGGACACTCTTCTTGAAAGATCCTATATTTAAAGACAGTGGACTATGCCTAAGCAAGAAGATATGTTTAGCTGTAGGATTTCATCAAAAAAATAACAAAAATTTAAATTTTCTCAAAATCCAGCTAGAAAGACTAAATATAAATTACGCAAATACATAAACATTTCTAGGAATATCTATTGATGAAAATCTGAGCTGGAAACTGCATATAAACAAACTAATGAAAACACTAGGTCAAATCTGCTTTCAAGTTAAATATACTGAAACACTGATAGAAAAACATAGTCCTGTACTTCTTAAAATTTCATCAGCTAATTTCATATGGAATATCACTGTGGGGAAATAGTAGATAGATAATTTATTCATCTTGTAAATCATACATTGTACATAAGTACTATGATATAAGACACGTCAAATTGTGAATTTACAGTGCAATTAACTATAATTATGAATTAACAAGTCACATCCAATAAGCACAAGTCAGTGTTTGTACAAAATAATGATTTATAAAGATATCTCAAGAATTTTATAATATACACAATTAATTCAGAAATGTAACAATATTATAAACTTTCCATAAATTCACTAACAGCAGCGGAGAAGAGAGAGCTAACACGCTTTTGTTTATGCAAAGTGGTCAACTTACAAAAACACAATTCAGCCAAATTGCGATAAGATAAGCAAAGATATGCACCGAAGGTGTGAGATGTGTGGACAAACAATAAATTAAACTTCATCTGATAAGCTGTATGCTTATATATTTACTATGTTATGAAACACATAAAAGTAGAAAACAAATATTATGTCAGCTATAAACTCTCACTCACTCACTCACTCACTCACTCACTCACTCGCTTTGTGATTCTGTTGCGTCTGTTGCATCTTTTCATCACTGGTACCTCTGAAGTGTTCATGATAATTTCATCAATTGCATTTTCTATTACTCCATGGTTTCTCAAATACTGCATTTCCAGTTCTTGGACCTTCTTGCTGTAGCCTTCACAAACTGTGGCTTATATAGCAAGTTTCCGCAGATTTGTGGCTTTCCAGTTAAACATTTACATTGTTCACTTTTGTTCACGCCAGCTAAATGGCATTCAGATCACAGTTATATTGTGACTTTGTGGGTTCGTGAAATGAAAAGTCCAATTACACCACTCAACAATGTTCTTTATTTCCACCGACTTACAGTTTAATACTTGCGAATTACACAGAATTTCGTGCTGCACACAGCTACAATTTACCAGTCCGTCCGTTACAATTTCACTTGTCCTCGCGATTACATAAACTCCGATGCACATACCAGTTACGTGCAGTCTTCCGTTGCACAATCCTTTCGTTCATTAACACGTCACTGACTAACACTGCCTTCTTACACCAAGAACTGTCCTCACTCACACACTAACCAACTGACTGACTGACTCAACCAAAACCAACTCAACTCACTAACTCCGTCTGTCTGTCTGTAGCTCTCTTTATATAGGAATATCGCCGGTTTCTCGTGTTTACAGGATTGTTCTAGTAACAGAAAGATCGAGAGACAGGTGTAGAGAAAACCGGCGACACAGTCATGTTTTTTCCCTGACCACAGTCTGTCACCACCACAAGACAAACGAGGAGGAGGTGTGGCTAACCGAACCTCCCCTACCTTCCGCTGCCAGCTGCTTTACAGGGTGCTCCAGCGCCCGCGTTACAATATGGAGGCAGACGAATAATAGTGTGTCGCCTTTTGAGAGCCATAACATCCACCACTACATCTTGCTCTTAGATTTGTTGTGAACTGGTTAGTAATAATTAACCTCAAAATTGTTCAAAATAAAATGACGCACATATGAAAAAGCTTAGCATATTAGCCACTAGATGTCAGAGTGTATAGTGTATTTCATGTTTCAAAGTTGTCATTTGTCGAAATTTCACTGTATTGGAACACCACAGTGAAGCGAAATAATTATTAAATTATAGATGAGTTGTATTTATTACACATCAGCTTCACTTACGTTGTCATGTGTTTACAGAATTAGGTGAAACCTGCCGAATGAGCACATGGGTCTCAAATGCTCAAAAAATTGTGCGTATATAGTAATTTGTTCAAACTGGAATTTGTTTCTGCCAAACTAAAAGGGTTCAATACAAAACAGATGTCCATGACTGATACAGGATCAGCATGGTACATGCACAACACAGTTCTGAATGATGGAGGTAACAATGTTCCTCTGCATGAATTACATACGTCAAAGAACATTCAGAAATCATCAAAATCCTCTAATTCAACAAATGACAATCTACCACTGTACCACCACTTAAAAGTTTCATGTTATTTAGTTGTTAATAATTTATGCACAGCTGTACTGTATTCAATTTATAAAATAAAGTTATATTAAGAAAAATGAGAAGAAAAAAAGAAAAAAAATAGCTTATATTCATGATTATTCAAAATGCTTAATAAGGACACTATATAAAAGTCAAAGTAATAATTATATCTCACCTATAAATATAATTTGAATGGCCATAAAATGTGCCAAGACATGCACCAGTGGTAGCATTCCAGTGTTTTATAACTGCATCATTTGCACAAGACAAAAACTCATTTTTCGAAGTAGCTGCCAGGTCTCTCACACAATCTGTATGACCTGTAAAAAGATCACATATAGAATAAAATAAATTAGTTCAAGTAGAAGCGTCATTATAATTTACCAGGCATCCATTGATTTTCAAGTAAGAACATATTCTAAGAAAGTGCATTTTTAGCAGACTTAGAGCAAATGAAAAAGGAATATGCAAATTTTGTGAAGCTGAACAAAGTGTAGAACATTAACTGAGTATCAAAGTTTAAAAAAAAATGAGAGAGGAAATCTGGAAAAAGAAGTGGAATAAAATGGGGAGAAATTTAGTTCAATTGAAAATATTAACTAATCAAGAGAGAAACAAGAAGCTAGGGGATTTTTCTAATAAAAATAAACGAAAAATGGAGGAGGAAAGTCAAGAAGGAGAGGAGAATGAGGAGATAAAATGATTGTACAACAAATTTAGAGAAGGGAAGTGAATGCTCCACAAGTTATGAAGGCCAGGAAACCATACGGGATGTGTAACACAAAGGAAGGTGCCAGACATGGCAATATTAAAATATTGCTGAATAAATGTGTTAGAAAATTATAAACCTAAGCTGAAATTGTACAACAAATTCAATCCAATTCAGTTCAAATAAGTTACATATGCCTGGAACCACTGTACAATGGGTTCCATCTAGGAGTAATTTGATGAATTTCGGATGGTGAAAATAGCTCAAAATTCATATTATGTGCCTTATGCTTTCAAATAAAAATATTTTCCAAATAGATTGTTCAATGCTTCCAAATATTCAAGCCATGAAACCATCCAACCATTCATACATTTACCCTCCAAAAATCCAAACAAGATAAACCAGAAATTTGGATTAATGAGAGCTGGATAAATGAGGTTTTTTTATATTAAACTGCATACCTGTTAAAGTATTCATAAGTATTCCTTTTTCCGACCAGAGTTTAATGGTTTTGTCTGCAGAACCAGTGACAATACAACCTGAGGGTAATTGTATTACACTCCACACAGCAGCCTGATGGCCAGATAAAGAGAAAACAATTTCTCCCAGTCCATCTAACTTCCACATTTTAGCAGTAGCATCCCAGGAGGCACTTAAGGCTGTATCATCACTTATGCCAGCAGCTATCTTACACACTAGAATCATGGAAAAAGAAAACACTAGAAGCATTCAAACCTAATCCAGACAAGATTTTAAAATTATGTCAGTTGTAGATAAGCTTATATTTTATAAAACACCATTATTAAACATGTTATTTACAATTATTTACCTCATGTCAAAGTTAAATGGTTCAGTAAATTGCTATAGGTGTATAATAACTCCTATATTAAGTAGAAATTGTGGTGCAGGATTAGAAGTAAAGATAATATGATATGAAGTTAACTAATTAATTAGGAATGTAGCATTGCTTAGGTTACCAAACCTCAAAGATGACTAACATAACATGTCAAAGAGGCAAAATTGAAATTTGAGTTACTAGATATACCTACAACTCAAGTAATTGCCAGATAACATATTTGCAAACTGCACTAGTTTGGTTTTTTCTGGTATTATAAATCACTGTCATATACTATATATTGCTCTCCAACACTATTTTCTTCATAGTAGAGGATTGATCATCTTCCTTCTCTGCCATAACCTGAATACACCCGGTGCTATTGCTTCACGATCAAGAAGTCCCGAATTCGAATCTCGGTCAGGGTGAGCTACCTGGGTAAGGTTTCTTCTGGGGTTTTCCCTTATCCTTAAGGATGAATATCAGGTAGCTCTCGGCACGGCAGCAATGCCCTGGCTACACACAGTCCGTGTACAGGCGTCTTCTGGTCCAGCATCATGTTCCTGGTTCTCTGGCCTTCCAGTTGCACCGTCACCACCACCTCGCTCCTCGCGGAGACAACCACGTCTTCGTTCAAGACGACCCTGCAAATTCCAAGGCGCTCTTCTGGTTGACGGAGTATAACCTCTTCTCCGTTGAGCCGCAGGACCTTCTTGCCGACGTCGACCGTCGCCTCGTGGCTCCTGAGGGCATTCAATCCCAGTATCGCCTCCTCAGCCACTTTCGCGACGAACACCCACAGACGTACGGTACTCCTTCCCAAGGTCAACTTTAGCAGGGCCTCCTTCTCCACAGGCAAGGTGTCTCCCGATGCCGTCACAAGCTGGTATGGACGGCTCGGCTTCCTCGTCGCAAACCCTTCGCCACGTCAGGACTGATGATGGTCACGGCTGCCCCAGTGTCCACCAGCACGCGGCACGACTTCCCTCTCACCCAACCGTCCGCGATGAGGCCGTCATCCATACGCCGGCTGACGGCGCGCAGTGTCACTCGAGGGGATGGTGGTGATGGCGCCGACGTGGTCCTCTCCACGACGGCCCTTACTCGTTTTCCGGCTGCTCTTCCTGGTGAGGGCAGTCTCTCTGCAGGTGCCCGGGCTGTCCACACTCCCAACACAGGCCACTAGGTGTTCGCCTGCGTCCGTCGGCTGGTCTTCTGTCTCCGGTGTAGCGGACACTCCTCGCTCTCGACGTCGGTATAGCTGTTACCTTGGCCGCCTCCATCCTTAATGCTACCGTTAGCGCCTCGTGGATTGTTTTATAATCGCCGAGCATTAGGCGCTGATGAATCTCCGTGTCCCGTACCCCGTCAACGAAGGTGTAGGCAGCTTCTCGGGACACGAACTCTGGTGGGAGGTCGACTAGGGCCTTGCTTGCCAGTTGTTCAACTGCCAGGGCGAACTCCTGCAGCGCCTCCCCCGGCTGCTGTTACCTTGCCTTTAGCTGGCTGCGGTACGCTGCGGCTAAGCGGTGGTTTCCGAAACGATTCTCCAGGGCCTCCCAGATGTCCTTGGGCGCCGCCGTTGTCTGCACCGCGTTTAGGACTTCCGCGGCCCGTCCCTGTAGGCTGGCTATTAATTGTGTGACCTACTCCTCTGGCGACCATTTGTTGTGCTTGGCCACTGCGTCGAATTGGCGGCGGAAGACCTCAAACGTTGACGCGCCGTCATATTTCGGAGGTTTGACGCGCGCCGATGTTGTGTCTGTCCCGGCGCGTCGGCCTTCAAATCCTTCAACCTCCTGCCAACGACGTCCTCCACCATGTCGTTCAGGGACTTGACGCTGCTGTCGACCTTTCCTTCCAGGTTGTTAACGCGGTTAGCAAGGTCTTCGACGTCTTCCGCCATGGCGTTCAGGGACTTGGCGTTACTGTCGGCCTTTTCCTCTAGGTCATTGAAGCGGTTCGCCAAGTCCTCGACGCGCTCGTCCACTTGGCCCATCCGCTTGCCCAGCTCCGTCACGTCATCCCTCACGCCGGCCAACTGTTCTTCAAATTTGGCGGCGAGAGCCTCGTTCGCCACCTTCATTTCCGTGGTCAGTTCGGCCATTTTTGCTGTCATTGTCGTGGCCAGGTTGTTGTTTGTAGTCTCCAGCTTCGCGGCCAGGCTGTTATTTGCCGCTTCTGTTTTTGCAGCGAGGTTTTCATTTGCCGTCTTCATTTCCTTCAACTCGGCGGTAAGGTTGTCGTTGGCCATGTTCATTTGTTTCAACTCTGCGGCCAGGTTGTTATTTGCCGCCTCCGACTTCGCTGTTAATTCGTTCATCTTCTCCAAAAGCATTTCCAATGCCGATTCCATGGCCGTTATCCCACTTCTGACGCCAGTTGTGACTTTGTGGGTTCGTGAAATTAAAAGTCCAATTGCACAAACTCAAAATGTTCTATATTTCCACCGACTTACAGTTGAACACTTGCCAATTACACAGAATTACGTAATGCACACAATTACGATTCACCAGTTCGTCCGTCACAGTTCCACTGCACGTTCACAGTTACGTACACTCTTCCGATGCACGTACACAGTCTTCTCGTCCGTACACTAGCACGGCGCTCCTACGCGGCTCGCCAAGAACTGGCTCAACTCACTCACTGCAGCCCTTTTTATAGGAATATCGCTGTTTTCTCGAAGTATCTCGTTTCAGTGAATCACCGCGAAGGTTCCAGGCGGCAGGGGAAGGGGGAAGAGGCGGCCAGCGACAAGTGACACTTCCCTAATCATTCCCTCAGTTAGTGACTGAGATAAATGGGTGAGTGTGGCCCGGAATACTTCACGTCTGACCCTCCTGCCGGCCAGTTCTATAGGGAGTTCCGACGTTCGGGTGACAATATCAAAGAATGATATGACCATAACTTTCCCAGCAGAAGCAACCACTTTTGCTTTTTTGGAGGTTGGTGATGAAGGAGATTTCCACACTGAGCTTTGTTGTTTGTTCTCAGGATCAAAATGATGTAGCCAAGTTTCATCAGCAGTGATTGCGTTTGAAAGAAACTCGGATCTTCTTCTAACATCAACTTTAACTGCATGCAGACCTGCATGCGAATGTCCTTTTGTTTGGGAATCAACAGTCTTAGAACCCACTGCGCACAAACATGTCTCATGTGTAATGTTAATGTCACCAACGTGTGGGTGGCACTCAATGAAATGTTCAGTATTTCAGAAAGTGATCTTAAGGTAATTCATTGATCCTCTCTCACAATGGTCCACCTTCCTTTGAAATTGATTGTCTCCCCTCTTTAAAGATTTTAAACCACCTTTGAGCTGTGCTGTAGGGAAGAACAGACTCTCCATAGGCCTCCTGTAACATTGTATAGGCCTCAACTGAAGATTTGTTGAGACCAAAGCAGAATTTCAAAGCCACATATTGTTCCTCGCGTGTTACCTCCATTGCAGCGGTAGGCGATACTGAACATGTCTGAACTTGCCTGGTTCTCACAGACGAAAACCAGGAGTACCAACAATCAAACTACTATGGCGTATTTGTTTCACATTAAGCTAACAGAATATAATAAGATTGAATTTTAGAGCGAAAAATTATGATCATTCTTTATTGAACAGCCCTTGTAAATAAATGTTTTTTCGTTCTGTGTAACCTCCTATCCTTGTTCCAATTCTAATAAAAAATTAAAATGTATTCATTTCACTTGCAAATAATCCTCTTCCTGCCTTCATTCCTTATATAAATAAACGTATATTCATTTCACATGCATATAACAGTACCCAGCATTTTGAAACTTTTTTCCTCCAGCAAGTGATGTGACAGGTGATCTTAACTAATTTTGGGTTGCTGAACATGAATCCATTATTTTTTCTATCAAGTTATGTTTTCTTGCAACACATACTCCAAAATAAGAGACATAAGAATAAAAAATACTGATTAATTAAAATGCGTTTGGAAGCATTTTTGAGAAAAAGTAGTGATATTTTGTAAAGAGTCCATGGCATATCTATATCTCACTGTTTTTTGTGAGAAGGGAACAAATAAACTTAAGTTTTATTTGTATAAATGCCAACACCTAGGCTCAAACCAGAATCTCTTGGTTCATGTAATGCTAAATGCACACATTCAGGATTTCTGTGCTCTAGTAACTAAGAGTGAGCAGAGAATTCACAAAAGTCTTTGAAATTCATGCAGTAAGTGCTATGGCGTTCATCATCTGTTCAGTTTTGATCTTTCAGCAGCTTTCAAACTGGTGGCCCATCAACAATGCCCTTACTGACCTTTGCATCTGATCAAGTGGAAACTTGCTTCTAATATACTGAAAATAAAGGCTTCTTCTGTCCAAGGCCTTAACTGCTTAGTGATTCCCAGTTTGTGTGTAGCAGAGGCAAATAAATTTCTCCCAGTCAACTAAGGCAACATTTGTAACATTTGTTTTTACCCCCAGTATCAACACTTGTCTCTTGACCAGGTAGGTGTAGACAGATGCTTGTCCAAATCCAGTGCTAGCTTAACTTCTTACCAAAAAGGAGTACATTATGAATGTACCAAAATATACAATACCCCTCCCAGAAAACTTAAAATTACTATCCTCGGGGAAAAACAGAAAAATATAAATCTGCTCTTAGAAAATATATATGCAACGAGGCCTATTACTCGATACAGGAGTTTATGAGTGATCACTAAAATGTTGTATGAGATAAGGGAAATCTAATGTGTCATTGCATTGAATGTAAATGTAAGCAATCCGTATAACACTCAAGTTAATGTAATCTCTTAAATTATCTTGTATGCTTGTCTGATAGTTCAGTCAATAGGACTTAAAACTCTTTTTATCTAGCTAGTGTGATGTTAAATATTACTAAAACAAAGGTATTCATGAATATTAGTAATGAGGAATAGTATAATATTAGGACTATAGTCGAATTTGTAATTTATAATTTTCTTATTTAAGAAACATTATACATTATATCTACTCAGTAGATATTGAATATTTGCAGACAGTAAAAAAATGCATGTAGTGAAGTAGTGTAATGCTGGTTGTTAAATAGTTGCACGTTAGTTTTCTGTACAACGTGTTCTATGTTCCCGAGCCTGGCTCGAAGATGGGACCAAGCGAAAAAAACAAACAAACTCTGACATCCCTATCACATAAATGACAAGAAAATTTAGGGCAGTATTCTAAAAGAATACTACATATTTTATTTTGTCCAAAACAATCTGCATTGTGATATAATTTTACTTCAGCAAATGAACTGTGCCGCAGGTATTAAAGAAAATATTTCCATTATTAAGTAGTACAGCCTTCAGATTTCTTTTCAAAGGAATCCAGTCTCCAATCTTCCGACTGGTAATAACTCTATAGTTGTTATATCAATACTGGAATGTCACAGCAGTTGGTCAGATCATCTTTCTTCTTGAAATACTTCCTTAACTCCTTGGCAGAAGAGTGAACTTGACAGTTCACTCATTTCCTTCATGAGGATGAGATCTCGTATTAGATTACTCAAATCCTACTGGTTAAACAATTCTGGACTTCTTAATGAGTATGGACTATGATATAATGAAGCACAAAAATTAATAAGAGTCGAACTACTACTCCATGTTCCCTATATTGCTACTGTTTACCTAGAATGCATTTCATTATAGAGGGACAAACTAATAAAGAAGTTGCGCAGAACCCTGGTGGTGCAACTACTGCTGGTTGTCACTATCCACACCTCCAGCATTAACACGCGACATCAGAGCATGGAAAGATAGCGGTGATGCCTGATGGCAAACTCTCCCTCCATCTCCACCTTTTCTGCCATTGCCAAAGTTAGCTATGTAGTGAAGGAAAGGAATGGATGTGCCATGCACAAACCAAAATAGGGAAATATTCCTAATTAACTTAACCGGCTATAGGACCTTTCTAACATCCTCAGCTAATGTCAACTGTTGAACATTAGCTGAAGATGTTAGGAAGGTCCTAACGAAACCATTCCAGGTAAACACTAGCTATATATGGTACATGGAGAGTTCTAGTTTGACTCAAAATTATATTAATTCTGGACTTGATCTTTCTGTTGCTGGTTAAAAATCCAGGTATATCAATTTGCTCGTCAATGGAATCTGAGGAAGCTCAAGAACCAGGTAAACTAATTTGAGGTGAAGTATTGGAACTGGTCCATGAAGAATGTCTGTCTCATTGCTGACTTTAAATTAAGGTATATAATGCTGCTCCTGTTTTTCTTATTATATCCAGCTACTTAATAAATGCAAAAATAGCAGTCACTGCTATGGTCTTGAGGCTTGTGCTGAGCCATCCCTGTAACGAATGGAAGGGCCTTGACTCCACTGTAGTACATTTTCAAGGCATGTTTTCTAAATAACATGGGGAACCATATCTTCTCTTTGTCTCCCAATTTTACTTTAAAATATGTATAGTATAAATGTTTCGCCAACACAGGTATTGCCTCTGCCCCTTTATTACGCAGCACCCACACACTTAATAGAATGAATCTAGTTTATTCATACATCTTCTTCTAATTTCTGATACACTCAGCATTTTCACAGTGGAACAAAATATAAACAATAGGTCAAACTTTTACCACACTCATGACTTGACTGACTGGACTATATTTAGTCAGAATCACTTATCAGATGCTTTGCTCCAACAATCATGAAGGTGGTGTAAATGTCTTCTTACCCCATTCCTTTAAAATAAACAAATTAAAATATATTTGTTTCACATACATACCTAATTATTCACTGCTTGCTCATTCCTTTAAAATAAATATAAATTAACATGTATCGTTCCATATGCAAATAATCCTCTCCTTGCCCCATTTCTTTAAAACAAAAATAAATATGTGTATTCATTTCATGTACAAATCCTTACCTTGCGCCATTTCTTTAAAATAAACAAATGTACATGAATCTCTTTCATGTGTAAATTATCCTTTCTCTACCCCAATCTTTTAAAATTAAAATAAATAATAAACCTATGGATACAAAATGTGAGAACAGTTAAATAATGACAGGTTTCATATTATTGATGCACATTATTATGAATTTCTAGCATTTATAATATTTTCTCTGTCAACGTATGCCCACACATGGATGACCTTTCCCATACTTATTTTGTCCAGCCTTAATGAATGTAAACACCGATGGTGGGGAAACCATATAAGAAGGGAGGCTGATAAGTGAGGTTAAGAGTTGCAGGACTTGAATTGTTCACTGCTATAGAATTTAATTTCTAAAAACTGCTTCCTGAATGCAAATTCATCTTCATATTTGGATTTAAACATTCCCCAAAATTGATGCACTGAAGTGAAACTTCACTGCATATACAATTACATGATTTATTTATGAGTAATTTTCCTTGATCATCTCAAAAACTATCAAACTAGAATGAAGCACTAATTCATAGTCTTACTCACCTACACTTGCATGACCCTTTAGCACACATAGAGGTATTGGTGATCCCAGTTCAAAGGCACGAATAGTGTGATCATTGCTTCCAGTAAGAACTACCCCTGAAGGATGTTTAGGACAAGGTGGTAATACACAAACAGTTGAAACAAAATTGGTGTGGCCCACTAACGTCTGTGTTTCTGAATATCCAGCATTAATTCTGTAAACACAATTGGCAATACATTTCAAATACGATTTCAAGAGTAATTTAAAATTTAATTTTCCGCTGCAAAACAATTAACCTACCCGTTTGGAATCCAAATTTTTGCCGATTTGTCCCGCGAACCAGACACTATATGACCATCCTTGGTAGTGACCACAGACCTGACGTCTAAAGTGTGTCCATACAAAGTACAACTCAATTTATATGGTGATGCTGCCATTATGTTCTTATGAATATTCTCCAATCAACATGACAAGATGTAACTTTCCCTTTCACAAAGATTTTAAGTAATTGGTGGAAGAACTTTCAAGTCACTCACTGTCTTACAGCTGCAACATCCATAGCACAAATTATATGCCTGCTTTAAAATCCACACTATAATATTAAATCCGCGACATTATTAATTTCTAGATTACAAATGACGAGGCGTTTTCCCTACATTACTCCTTTTGCTACATCACACTTTCCAACGCACACAGCGAACGATACAAATTGCTGACAAGTTCCAGCCACTTTCAACTATTTCTGACTCGATGTATGAGAATTTTGAACAAAGTATGAAAATTTTAGTTAGGTTGGTATACGAATCCTTCCGGAGAGATGACCCGCCAAGAATTTCCCAATTTCTCTACAAATGGGAAAATAAGTGAAGGAACGACAGCGCGGCCGTAGGAGTTGTATAGCTAAATCCTGATAATAAACTGGGAAATATAAATATTACATACAAAAAATTGCAGTGTATGCCAACAAACATGACTACTCAAACGTTTACTGCCACAAATATATAATTGCTTTTAAGCCTCTTTTTACACTTTTATCACAGTTTTAGTTTATATAAATTAAATAAAAATAAATCCAGGAGTCCAGGAAGATGAAGTAACAGCATAAGGCTGGTCAAGGCTTGCCAACCCGACTGCCGGCCTCACGCTCACATACTCAAGGCAGAGGTGTACGATCATCCAACCGGAGAGGAGATGTGGTCAGCATCTCAACAACTAATTTATTTCGCTATCTAATTTATACTTCTATTTTATATTCCTCAAATTCCTAACGATATTGAGGAAAAATATACGGGTTATGTGATACATTAATTAGGCAAAGGAATTATCAGCATAATATCACATCACAACAGTACACTTCCCACTTTGCCTAGAACATCAAACGTATCAAGATGAAAGTTAGGTCTTCATTAATTTTTTCTTTCCGATTAATAATATGGATTTGCTTTCATCAGGCAACTTTGTGATATTTCCGGTAGTGTTATTTTTCATAGGCTGCCTGCCTGAAGTTACGCGTCCCTGCAGTTACTGCAACAACCACAACAACAAAGTTTAGAGTTCAGTGCTGCAATGTCTGCAAGCACGGTCTGCAACATAACCAATATATAAATGATCATAGAATATATATTTGTTGGTGATGGCTAGTAAAGAAGATTGCGAAAACTGTGTTAAGCGGATACAATTTGGTGATCGTTTTCTGAATCCTGGGGATAACGTCTTTCAACATAATGCTTGGTATGGAAATGGCGTGAGACAACATGCAAAGTATTAACTTTCTGAAAGTGATTAAGTGTCCACAACTTTTCCTAACCTCTTTTTGTCACACCAGGCATCGTAAAAAAACCTCGGCATGGTTCTAGATTTCTAACTGACTTACAGCGAGTATTTGAATTCAATGCTTGGTATGTTAATGTACAGTAAGCGAAATTTAAAAAAAAAAAAAAAATGTCGAAAATTAAAATAATGGCTTAATTAGTCTATGGTGGTATATGAGGGCATTAAATGGGGGATTCCAAAAATTAGGCTTAATCGTAATGGAATGGATTAAGGTGATATATGATTTCTTTTAAAAGTTGCTGTTAAAATGTTATCGAATGCAGAATAGGGACAAACTATCAAAAGAAATAAAGTGTGTCTGAGTAGGTATTAAAATTCTATTTCCACACTTGAGAATGTGATATTTTTTCACAAAGTTTCCTACAGAGATCTTAGTTGATTTCCTTTGGTCCATCCTGTACATCATTGTGCTGTAGAAGTCTTAGTGTTTCTCTACTCTTTACCCTCCTCTCTATCATTATTTGACATAAGAATCAATGCATGGTAAGAGATACTTGAGACAAGTGTCTTCCAAGCAAAAGTTCATAAACTAATTGAGATCTGTTGGTTTTTCTGATGCCGAAGATTCTTTTGAGTTATCTCCCTCACATTATTTTTTTTTTTTATCGTGGTTAAGTAAACTCTCAAACTAATTCTCTTCTGTATGTGGCGATAAGCATTATTTTTTCTCAGACAGGATCATCATTGTATCAAATGCTAGGAGTGGTAGGTTCTTCACATATATTGATTGATAGCAGCTGGTTAACTTTCCTTTATATACATCTTGAATGATGAAGCATTGATTGTAATGTTACTCCCAAATCGAAAAAAGCTATTTGTAGTCGATTTTTTGACACTTTGTCACTTACATTTTTATATTACTCAGAGACTAGTTTCAGAAAGTCGTCATGTCCATTTTCAACTCTATCCTAGTTCCAGGATTTGGCTTTTAATATCTTCCCTTTATCATTTATAAGCAGTTTTGTAAATATTTTGAGTATATAGTTTACTAATGCTATTCCTCCAAAGTATTAGGATCATTAGTATCTCCTTTACCCTTTTATATGGTGGAATTAAAATTACTTTAGGATTCTGACAGCTGGTGCGAAGCACATGGTTTAGTGAAAGCACGTGCTGGTGGGAAAGCAATGTTGCTACTTATGAATGCTTGGCGCGCAATTTTTAGAGAGAAGAGAGCACTAAAACTACCTAAATTAAATTGTTGATATTCATTATACAAATAAAAATATTTGCTACTTAACGTCCACTTATCTTAAGAAGTTGATGTTAATACTTCTATCTTCTTTTTAAAAAATTGATTTCATGGACATTTGCCCACATCTTAAGATAGAAGTATTAACATCAACTTCTTAAGATAAGTGGACCTTAAGAAGCAAATATTTTTATTTGTGTAATATTTACTACTCCACTGTAACTAGTTTCATTTTCTGTGTAATGTTGATATTAATATTTCTAACCAATGCAAACAGTTTTGAACAATACTCTGTTAAGGCAGTATACATATTAAACTGAGATAACGCTGAAAATTTTCAGCACAGTTTAAATTTGTTTTCGTAATGCATCCATCTTGGAGTGTTTCTTAGAAAGCTGGGATTAGAACAAGCAATAGGAGCCTAATATACAGTTTAACATTAAATGTAGTAGTTTTTTCAACCATTTTTCTGAATACCCAAATAATAGAATAGTTTTTAAAGCATCTACATTCTCTGTATGCCATATTATAGTAGCAAGTACAAAACTGAAAGGCTTTTCAAAACTAAGAATTCACTTAATTAACTTAAAGTTAATTACACAAGTTACATTTATGAAATCATAGAATGTTCAGCTGTGCATTGCCTTAAAACAGTTGTTAATGTACCAAGTGCCAGAGCATTGTTTAATTTATCAGTTTATTTCATGTGAATATCTTTAAAATGATAAAAGTTGTGTTGTGAATTAATGAGTTATAGATGGCCATGACTGAATAGAGTAGGCCACAAACAGGTAAAGATAAATGTTAATGTATCAATCTAAATAAACGGTAAATATCATAAATTCAATAGAAAGATAAAATTGTAATAGAAAATTGTTCTTAGGACTCCATATTTGAAAAATCAGAAAATTATGTAATTCAAAATTAATGATATATGTGTTTGGAGGAATTTAGTAACAGTGACATCAAAATTAATCTCAGAAACTATTTGTAGTTGGTTTATTAATACTCGTCACTTACTTGTTTATATTAATGAGAGACTAGTTTCAAAGGCAATCGCCTCCATTTTCAATCTCTTTCCAACTGGAATCTGCTCTCTCTCTCTCTCTCTCTCTCTCTCTCTCTCTCTCTCTCTCTCTCTCTCTCTCTCTCTCTCTCTCTCTCTCTCTCTCTCTCTCTCTCTCTCTCTCTGGTGGTGGAACTATGAACTTCTTTGTCAAATTATCTACTGGTGGGATTTCAAAGTTCATTACGCGACCTTTATTTTTCCATATGAATATGTACTCCCATGTTGTCAATTTATTTTGGTTTATCACTCCTTTTAATAATTTTGGATTTGGATCAATGTCATGGTTTTCATTCCAAAAATGAAATGCTACTGCTGACTTATCTTCTTATTTCAATCTGATGTTTCTAAAGTGCTCTTTGACTCTGGTTTTTAGATTTCTTTTAGTTTGACCTATGTAGCATTTTTCACAATTCTTACAACTTATTTGGTATATTCCGGATCTGTTAACTGATGGGATTTCATCTTTTGTTTTTGAATTTAGCAATTTTAAAATTGAGTGTCTATTAGTAGGTGCCAAGGTGATATTTTGTTCCTTAAAGATCTTTTTAAATTTATTAAATGTTTTTGGGTGATATATGAATGAACTGAATATGCTGTTGCTTTCTTTTTCTTTTGTAAATGTGGTTGCTTCCTTAATGGTTTTCTTTAGTTTAGCTTTACTAATTTTCTTCAACACCAAACTTTTGTTGTATCCATTTTCTTCTGCTATGTGTAGTATTGCTTTTTGTTCTTTGAAATACTCTTCTTTTTCCATGGGTATGTTGACTAGTCTGTGTGTAAGGCTGTTTATTATTGCATGTTTATGTGTAATTGGGTTGTGGCTATTAATTTTTATGTAATTTTCTGAATGTGTTGTATTTATGAATGCATTTGAAACACAAATTAAAAAGTCCTTCCCATTGATCTTCAAAGTTTGGCATAGATATGTTGACGACATCATTGCAATTGTACCGAATAAACATTTAGAAGTTGCATTAAAATTACTCAATCTGCAAGAAAGGACTATAAAATTCACTATAGAAAAGGAAATCAATGGACAACTCTCTTTCTTGGATCTAAATATCATCAGGAATGACACAAAAATAAAATTTGGAATCTAAAGGAAACCAACACATCTGAGATCAAAATTAATGCATTGCCATAGGGAAAATTGATGTGGAGTATAAGTGTTTGGTGACCATGGTGACAAGGTAAAAATCAATAATTGTAAATGAGAAGAGAGGGTCTTTTACTTGTGGACTTCATCATTAGTAGATATGTGTGGAAACACTAGATTTTTGCAAGTCTGGTTGCAAACCAGAATTTTAAACTATATTTAAATTATTCCTCAACATAGGAAAAGTATTATTGTAAATTGTGTGAATATATTCATTCAAAATACAAATCTTATTTGGATTGCGTTTCGAGTTTAAATTAAAGTAAAACTTTCAACCTTTTGATTTCCTTCATCTTAAATTTCCGTACTTAAACTATTTGATACCATGTCCAAAATTAGAGATCATGCAAATTGGAGCAACAAAAGTATTTTGAACAATTCATCAACTTTAAAAAGAATTTCGCTGGAAAATTAAAATATATTTTTTAAATCATCACTACGTGGAAGAGAGACAACTGCTGCATATACTGCACCAACGGTGCACATAACTTCACGAAAGCTAATACATAAGGTCACATCACGGCAAGCGATTCACGAGGTAAACAACCACTGCAGCCTTAAGAAAGCAGTAACAGTTCTTTCGGCAACTTTATTGATATCTAAGAGGAAGTGCAGTGCACACACCAGTTCCCTTGCTTGTCCACATAGTGCAGATCCCTGTCCTACTTAGGAATATTTTTTCTTGGGGGAGCAAGTTCTTAGCCTACCTCATTTTTGAGTGGTGCTGGTAGTTTGATACATTGTACCGTTATGCTAATAACACTAATAATTATACCAAAGTACCAATGACCTACAAAATATTAATACACTAATGAAATTACTAAATAACTAACGAAGAAACCAGCTCTTTTATAAGTAAAACTATAGCCAAACAAGTATGTTTAATAAATATTAAAAGCAGAAGCATTATTAACAGTGAAGTATTCTTCATATTTAAATTTGAATTTATGAGTCACTATGTTTACACTCAGTCTTCACTTACTTGTTGTTGTATAATTGAAACGTTTTCAAGATCATTCGATCTCATCATCAGCTGTTTGGTGACTAGATGAACCTTCCTCTTCTTCCACTACTACGGAGTTCCGATCACTCTGCCATCTGGTGTTAGGGGCACTAAGTTTTAATACTTCATTTAATGCCGGGATTTCAAAATTTATAACTTTATCACGGTTTTTGTTTATGAAAATTTTTTCCCAAATATCCAATTCTATGGGTGTACTTAAAGATTTTAACAGTTTAATGTTGTGGCCAATGTTGTGGTTTTCTGTCCAAAAATGGTGTGAAACTGCAGATTTTTCTGTTTGTTTCAACTTAATGTTCCTTTGGTGTTCTTTTTGCCTGGTTAACATGTTTCTCTTAGTTTTTCCTATGTAGCTTTTTTCACAGGTTTCACAATTAATCTGATATATTCCTGATTTCAAATTGTTGGGGATTGTATTTTTCAGTGGTTTATTTAGCAGGTTCCTCAGAGTGAATTTGTTTTGGGGTGCTAGTTTTAAGTTTAGTCTTTTGAAGATTCGTTCAAATTTTCTAAAAGCCCATGGATGGTAGGTGAATTTTCTATATTGCCAATTTGTGTTATTAAGTGGTGTGAGAGTGGTATTTTTTGATCTTATCTTCAGTTTTTCTTTCCTCTTCATCATATTCCTTATGATGGCTGGGTTGAATCCATTTAATACCGCTATGTCTTTTATGTGTTGTTGTTCTTTCAAAAATTCATCCTTACTCAGTGGGACGTTGTATAGCCGGTGAATTAGACTTCTAAAGGCAGCTAGAATATAGCAATATAGAAAATTCACCTACCATCCATGGGCTTTTAGAAAATTTGAACGAATCTTCAAAAGACTAAACTTAAAACTAGCACCCCAAAACAAATTCACTCTGAGGAACCTGCTAAATAAACCACTGAAAAATACAATCCCCAACAATTTGAAATCAGGAATATATCAGATTAATTGTGAAACCTGTGAAAAAAGCTACATAGGAAAAACTAAGAGAAACATGTTAACCAGGCAAAAAGAACACCAAAGGAACATTAAGTTGAAACAAACAGAAAAATCTGCAGTTTCACACCATTTTTGGACAGAAAACCACAACATTGGCCACAACATTAAACTGTTAAAATCTTTAAGTACACCCATAGAATTGGATATTTGGGAAAAAATTTTCATAAACAAAAACCGTGATAAAGTTATAAATTTTGAAATCCCGGCATTAAATGAAGTATTAAAACTTAGTGCCCCTAACACCAGATGGCAGAGTGATCGGAACTCCGTAGTAGTGGAAGAAGAGGAAGGTTCATCTAGTCACCAAACAGCTGATGATGAGATCGAATGATCTTGAAAACGTTTCAATTATACAACAACAAGTAAGTGAAGACTGAGTGTAAACATAGTGACTCATAAATTCAAATTTAAGTATGTTTAGATTACGCATGCTGAAGAGAAGAAACAAGCAACACTTTACCTGACACATGCATCTACGTGACAACACAGTAACATATTTGGCAAAACTTAGAGTAGGGCTGAAGGTGGAAGTCTCAACTAATGGTCAAAATTATGTGCTAGGGCCTTCAAGAGGTGTGGTGACTGCTATTGCCATAGCAACTCTCCCTCTCATAACTTTCCCTGTAAATGTCACAATTGTAAAGTAATTTTAATTCCACTGTAGTATTTTAATTACACAGACCCTCTAGGTGTCCTAGATGTAATGTGTGCTTAAATATTTGTTGAAACATTCCAGACTTCCAATAGATCATCCAGCAGTGCCTTAATACGATGCATGTAAATTCTGTCTGGTTCTGCCATTTCTTATTCTTCATACTATTTACTATTTCTCGGAGTTCGGTCCTAGTGATTTACTTTGTGTTTGGTATCTCAGACAGCAGAGTTTATAGCATTGAATCTTTATTTTCATAATTTAGATTCTCCTGGAAGTGTTATTTCCATCTGTGATGTCTCTTGTGTTTGCTGTAGTTTTTCTCATAGCTTGAAATGAGTCATTCTTTGCATAATCTGCTAATTTGCTGGCTTCCATCTGTGTGATCTGCTCTTTTGTTCTTGAGCAGTCTTTTATTTATTTATTTATTTATTTATCCTAAGCTATGTATAAATGAATTGACCAATGTTAGCCCTGGTTCTGTGCCTGTCATACTTAAATTTTATGAATGTTGAAAACCAGAAATATTTTTTCACAGATCCTTTATTAGAGTTAAAACAAATACACTATTTTTCAGTGTAGTTCCCCCTGCTTTTTGATACATTTCTGCCGAGTCAGAGGGCATGGATATCTCAGGATGAAAAGGCTTTTGGCTGTGCGCATAGATGCACCGCCTGTTTTACATCTGTATCAGTCACAAACTGCTTCAAAATAGTGTCATCTTCAAGTTTGAAGCAGTACAGTGTCTCCTGGCAAACATCATCTCACCTCTCCTTCATTTTGGAAGTCAGCCAATGAGGCACCATTCTTGTAGGCACTTTCCAGTACTTCATCTCATCCTGGACAATATGGTGAGCAGAACCATGACTGACCTGTAAATTCACCGCAATGTCATCAATGGAGAACCATCTATCTTGCCGAATCATCTCCTTTGGTGCTGCAATCACCTCAGCTGTGACAACATGATGTGCCTGACCTGGCATCGGTGCATCTGCCAAACTTGTTGTGCCGCTGCTGAATTTCGCACACCATTGTACACTTGAATCTGCAATAAACATGCAGCCCTCTGCAGTGCCAACTTCCTACAATGGATTTCTGTTGGTTTCTTACCTTTTCTGTGAAGGAAATGTTCACTCCGTGCTGCTCTGCTTTGGTGCAGTCCAACAGAGGGGCTGCCATATTGGACACTTCTGTATCATGTTACTGAGCCACATGGGGTCATGGGACCAATTTCAATTAATGAAAATACTTGCGCATGCATACTGGGTCCGATCGTAATACAAGCAGTTTTAAATTTTCTATGGCAGTTTTCCAATTTTCATTTGGCTCACCCTTGTAATTCCTTAATTCTAGTTGGTTATACCATTTGTGCATTGTTGTTTGATTCTGTTCACTGTTCATATTCATATATTTTGAACTTCATTTAAAAACTGACCAATCATCTATCTTAATGAAACATTTTAACTACAGCTATATTTCCACTCCCCCCATTTTCATTTAACTGCAATGGTCATATCGGCAGTTTTCCATTTCAAACCATCTCTTATAATTAGAGGAGTGGAGCAGTTGTAGCCTTAGGAACTGTGAAACCCCAGTGATCCAGGATGAGAAAAAATGGTTTCAAGTAATGGATAATATAAGAAACAGATATAAATGAGTCAAACAAGTGTGGGAACTAATTGGAACTCATTGGTTGAAAAAAATTGTGTTTAGAACTTTGCCAATCTAGTGAATTTCAATCCTCCTATTATTAGGCGATACCTACTTGCATGTGCTACAGCAGCAAGATGGCATGTTTAGTTGATGTAAATCCGTAATTCTATAAAGTAAAGCACTATAAAAGGGGTAGGTAGGCAAGTCATAAGCTCCAGAAGTGCTAACATCAACTCTAAATGCAGCTCCTAAGGTACCCTAGTTATTATTCACATTCAAATTTTTGTTATTCACTATGAAGATGCGTCTTTACAGCTATAGCCTTGGTATTTTTAGACCAGATCTTTTAAGAGAAATAAACTTTACATAAAAAGCTCATTATTTATGTTAAAACTATAGATTCTTTTTTGTGCTACAGTGTGCAAACTCCAGTGAAATTCTACGGTTGATGTGCAGAGATCTTCAAATAAGATACTTTTGATAGTCAGAAATTCTGTTTGCTGTATTAGATGCAAAACTAATGACTGTCAGCAGTTTTAGAAGAAGTTTTGTGCCACCTACTATCAGGGTTAATGAGTAGAAACATTTTTTAAAAGATGTTGTATATTGTAACAAACTAAAAAAATACTAGGTGTTACTTGAATGATGCAGTTGGGAGGCAAGCTCCTGCTTTGGGGTTGTGCAGTAATTGAGAAAATGAGCCAGGTTGCGACAACAAAGAAAACTCCTGTCCTTGCCTCAAGCCCCTTTATTCAAAACTCCTGTCCTTGCCTCAAGCCCCTTTATTCTTGTCTAAGGACCTATGTCTAGTCAGTAGCTCAGCTTGTTATACATGCCTAAAGTTCTCTGTAGTTGTTTGTAATGAAGTTATTTCTTATACACAAATTACCAAAAGACTTGTCTTAAGTTTGATCAGCCTGAGAACTCGTTATTGGTTTTCAGTTGATTTCATTTTCTGACCTCATATCTTATGGTGTGAGGTGTCAGGATTTTCTTAATCTGTAGTAATCACATACTCGATGAGACATGTCTGACTACAATATGTGGGTTTTGTTACCAGCTCTGGGATGATACAATGCTATTTGCTACCATGCATCAACTTTCTGAAAATGGTAGTATGTGTACAACAAAAAAAGAGTTAAATTAACCTCACCAAACCTCAATCAAGTCTTTTCGGTCTCTTACATTTTATCATATATGCAATATGCTACACATAGATTAAAAAGTATTTTTGCCATGAAGATAACAAGCATATTTTTAACAAAGTGTATTTCATTTGCAGGGATAACATACAGTGGGATGCAGCTCAGGAGGACCTGGCCAGAAAAAAAGTGCTAGAAAATTCTTCTGTTACTGCAGAGCTTAAGGATCAGCAGAAGTTTGAAACCGATGCAGATAAATATTGGGATGATTTCTATAGCATTCATCAGAACAGGTTTTTCAAGGATAGGCATTGGTTATTTACTGAGTTCCCAGAGATAGCTCCAAACACAAATTTGTCAGAAGTAACATCAGGTGGTGCCTCTGATGTGCAGCAAATGAATGAAAGCTGTAGGACAATAGATACACAGGATAAAAAACAGAACATTGAAGAATTATCAGCTTCTTTAGAAAAAGCTCATGTCTCAAAGCATGTTAAAATTGCACGAACTGTTCTGGAAATTGGTTGTGGTGTAGGAAATACAGTGTTTCCAATTCTTCAGTATAACTGTGAAAAGAATTTTTTTCTCTACTGTTGTGACTTTTCATCAAAAGCTATAGAGATACTGAAGGAAAACCCACATTATGATTCTGAAAGGTACAGTGAAAATATCCAAAATGGATTGATTAATTTAATTTCAATTCCAACTCTAAGTAGACAATTTTAATTTGGAGAGTTGCATTAATCCATGTATGCTAAATAATATTCCAGCATTCAAGAGTTTTATTTCCATAAAACTTGTGAAAAATAAGCCAAAGCTCTTGTCACCTCTGCATAGATTTCTTAAATTATCTGAGCAGATACATAAGGGCAGTTCTGGGGGAGGGAAGGATATCTACTGTCCGGCCGTTGTATCTCCGGCTCTGACGTTTTGCGACTGTAAAAGGTGGAAGGGGAAACCTAATAGTACCAACATACAGTAATGAGCAATTGAAAACATATCCTTAAAATTATCTTTAGAATGAAAATATAGGACTATCAAAGTATAAACTTGAAAGAAGCGTAGGGACAGTGAAGCACAAATTAATACAAAAGTGAATCGAGAATATATTGACACATTGCTTCACTCACACTGTTTATTCACAGGACATGTTTCAAGAGTATCAGCTGAGGATAGGAGCAAGAGCTCTTGAAACATGTCCTGTGAATAAACAGTGTGAGTGAAGCAATGTGTCAATATATTCTCGATTCACTTTTGTATATAGGACTATATTAACTTTAAAACACTGAAATACAATTTACAATTTCATCATAATGCAAGATATTTATCACAACACCACTCTATTCGAATATTTCATTCACACCTTTCACACACACACTAACTGCATCTGTTGGTAGTACTGGGAGTCTCTACATCCGGTGTCGTGGTCAGGAAGTTAAAACTGTCTGCTAGCGCCAATCAGCATTGTCGTTGGTAGGTGTGGCTCCCGAACCCAACACCGTGTTGCCAGCTTAAATTTGTTTGTGGCCTAATAGCGGCTTGCGCTGGTGAACTTTCTTTGGTATATTTTTCGTGCGTGAATTCCGATGTTTAATGTTCGTAAGTCCTATTATTATCGCTATTATAATAATATGGCTACTGGTTCGTGAAATATGCAAATACATGAAATATTTAAAATATGCATTGTTCCTCTGCTTGAAATTCCCGCTAAAGAACTGGCAACAGCCTGCTTCCCCCTCTCGAGAAATGTCAGAGCCGGAGATAGAACGGCCGGACAGTAGATATATGTAGTAAGTTAGGGCGAGAAGGTTTGCTTGGGCGAGAACAGGAGTGAGACACTTGAAAGGTATAGGTCAAGAGAGGGAGCTAGATAAATGTCCATTGTGTGGAGAAGAGAATGCAGATTTCCATTGTATATTAAATTGTAGTCAAACAAAGATATGGAGAGAGCAGACTTGGCTACGTAAATGGGACAATTTGGGGGGTGAAGTAGATATTAGAAAAATTTTGTCAGTAAAAGGGGAAAAGAACAGGAGAAATATGGGAACTATTTAGGGAAAGTTAAAAAGAGATGGCTAAGAACAATTAAGAGAAATATGTAGAGTGGGATAGGTGAAATGGCAAAATCTGTAAAAAGGAGTAGAGGGCCTCCAATTCACAAAAACCTAGGGTTAGGTGTAAAGGGACTGAATTATTATTCAATGGTGGGCAACATGATAGGATTTTCAGGATTTAGGAATATGTGGCATTTTTCAGTATGGATTTTATAATTGTAATCTTGATTTTGTATTTCCATTTGATGATGTAAAAGGAAAGATGAGAAATTACAAATTACAAAATTGCATAAGGCCAGTTTGAAAATACAAATTATAAGAAAAGTAATAAGATGTACATGCATTTTAAAATTCTTATAGATTATTTTTGAATGCATACAATTTGGTAGCATTGGTAACATTTATTACAAATGTTTTATTAAGACAATCATAAAAAGTTATAGGCTTTAGAGAAGTATTGGATCTGTCATTCTTCACCCCTTTTTCTTTCCTTTCCTTGCTCTGTCTGTCTGTCTCTCTCTCTCTCTCTCTCTCTCTCTCTCTCTCTCTCTCTCTCTCTCTCTCTCTCTCTCTCTCTCTCTCTCTCTCTCTCTCTCTCTCTCTCTCTCTCTCTCTCTCTCTCTCTCTCAGCAAGTATTCCTTGAATTTACAGTCATATTAAACTGCTTGAAGCAAATGATTTGAATTTTACTAGGCATGAAGTGATGAACAACTTGTACTACTGTACTTCCTTTTGCTTTATTTATTTTCGTCTTTCTCTGCTGTTTTCATATATAAGTAGAAGACCTATTACATTATATATGAAAATTCTGTAGTGAAATTTCCCCAAAAATATGTTTTGAGATTCCTTGAATTCAAAAAAGCATTTTTAAGAGAAAGGTCGATTAGAGAAGTATGCCCGGCTGCCTGCCTACGACAGAAAGAAAGAATAGTATAACTCAAAAAAGGAAAGTCATGTAATTGGGATTGGGATTTCATTATGGAGGGGATTCAGTACGTAGGCCACTGTGCTGGGCCCATTGTTCCTATGCCCTTGATATTTAAAGTACCGTATGTTTTAAATATTTGCAGGACAAACAAAATTAACTTTCTGTGAATGGTCTGTGTGAAGTCTGGTTGATAAATTGTGAGAGGTAGACAAAATCTTACTTTACAAAAAAGCATTCAATTTATGCAAATAATTTTTTTAGGGGGGGGGGGTAACCATTTCAGAGGTATTCATTGTTATTGGTTTGAATTTTAAAATAACTTTCTGTATTTCCTTTTCTTTCTTATTTTCTCTTTCTCTCCCCTTCACTGTGTTAACACAAAGAGAACAGAATTTCAAAGCTTTTGTAAGAATAGTGAAAACTTCGAAAAAAATTTACATTACTTAAGCCTACAGTATTCTTCAGTGAAACGGGCAATGAAAGTTTAGAGGAATAAGCTTTTTTGAAAATAGTTTGTGGAAAAATAAATAAATTAAGTTCTCCAATTTGAAAAGGTAAATTGAAATTAACAATGTGAAGTAATGTAATAATTACTAAAATTATACTATGAGTTGACTGAGACACTCTGTACTTCATGTACCACAAATTGTTGAAAGGCTAGAACTTTGGTGTTCCGGCTGGTCATGGTTTTCCATAGACGAGACATCTGATGGTGATCCAGTGAAGCTAAGTAAAATATTTTCGCCACCAGATGTCTTATCTCTGGAAAACCATGATCAGCTGGAATACCAAAGTTCTAGCCAGTCAACAATTGTTTGATAATGCCTTCAGGTGGAGACAAAATCTGTTGAAAGAAAATTTGTTGTATGTGAAGTACAGGATGTCTCAGTTGACTCCTAGGATAATTTTAATTGAATTCTCTCACTTGGATTGGACATTTCATTTTAAAAAATGAACAGTTGAATTAATGAAATTAATATAAAAATGAATTTATGGACCTAAATTTATAATGGTGAGATAAAATGAATATGTTTAGGATGAGATATTCAGATAAAAAGCTTAACCAGACAGCTAGATCCAAGAAAGATTCCATTGTAACTTCAATAAGATTCTTAGTAAAATAATGAGCCTTGTTACATGAGGTTGAAGCTCTGTGCAGACAGGATTGCTATACAATAAAAGCTACATATGCCAGCTTTTGGGTATGTGTATGCAATTTAGAGATAATTTTCACCAGTTGATGTCATTAAAAAATGTTCCAGTTAGATCCTTTACCTATTCTAGGCACTACAAGCATGCAGTACCAACTAAATTTCTTGATCTGAGGTTACAAAGCAACTTAAAATGGTATACAGACATTGACCAACTGAATAAAAAAAATGAGTATACACTGCTGTAATTAGACAGTTGATTCACATAATCATTGAGACACTTAGAAGCATGTATTTTGCATACCTTATTCTACTTTAAGATATGATATGTGGGGAGAGTGTAATCTAAATTTAGACTATTGTTTAAAATTTTTAATATATTACCTCTTTCATATATTTTCATCATCAAAATTTTAAAGTTTACAAAATTAATGAAAATGGTTATTATACTTTCAGTGACACTGTACATAACTCTAATACTAGACAGAGGTTGGATATTCATGTGCAAAGAAGCAATACAAGTACTCATCATAATGGTGTAATACATTTAGGAATATCTTTTTTTATTAAATTTCCTATGGCCAATTAAACTACTTGTGGTTTTAAAATATTTAAAAGATAATTTTGGCATACTTTCTTCATCACAGCAGATTCAGAAAAGCTAAATTTATAATCTCAATATTACATTATGTAATTATGTATATATTATTGTTCATGCAACCTTTGTAAATAACTATATTATACTTGTCTTTATTCAATTCTTTTTTGCTTGTAAACTATTACAAATAGTACCTAATTGTAAATTAATAACTTCACTTTTCTTATATCATAGTACCTGTTAACAAAAATATTATTCATGGGATTCTAAGAAAGATACTAACATTCTATGCATTTTATTTGATTATCATAATTGACAATGATTTACTGTCCAATTTATTTTGAACCATCTAGAAGCCAATTTCAAAGTAAGTAATCTGTTGCAGAAGAATGCAGTAAACAAGGATCTGTAGTCCACATGTAAAACATGCAGGTCCAGATTTTACATTTTAAAACAAATTATATTTCTGCTAACCAAGGATAGCTTTTCTGACATTAAAAGCTAATGAAAAATATTGCAAACAGTTTTTGAAGAATATTATATGGGCTTGTGTCCAATCTGTGGGAATAATGAAAATAGGGTTCATTTTTGTTAAAATGTATGGAAACTTGTATTAATATATTAATTAGATGGAAATGGCTTAGGAGTAATAGGAATATAGTGATCAAGAAAATGTTCAGTGATAAGACTTAGGGGAATTTCTTTGGACTGTTGAGAGAAATGGAAATATTGGATAAGAGCTAATAATTTATGTAAATAAATTTAACAATATAAAATAATTTAGAAAATAAATATTTGTATCACAATTTGAATGTATGGATTCTGTTGCAAAAAGTGGCAGCGATTAGATCCCAGAGGGTCCATTATGTATTGCACTTAACAATATTTGAAAATAAATAAAAATTTTAAAAATTTTGTGATATGCAAAGCTGATAGTGATGTTATTCAATTTATTTTTCAGGTGTCATGCTTTTGTTTGTGATGTCACAGCAGATGATTGGGCAGCACCATTTCAGCCTAATAGTATTGATATTGCAGTTATGATATTTGTTCTCTCTGCTATCAATCCACAAAAGTAAGTGGTGTTTCTTTAAGCTTTAAGTAAATTTAGTCTTAGATTATGCAGAGTGGATAATTGGGATAATAGATTTGCTTTCTTCTTATTAAATTATAGTAAAGACTCATTACTAAACAAAAGGACGCTTATTCTACATGGTAATCTTTTTTTTTTTTTTTCTTTTTGTTACGTCCTCCAGCATTAAGTCATATCGGACAATGAATGGAATGGGTGAAATGATGCTCAAATGAGCCCAGGGTCCATAGAGCTTAGAGTTACCCGACATTCGTCTTTCAGGGTAAGGGAAAAGCCTGGAAAAAACCTTATCCAGGTAACTCACCCTGACCGAGATTCGAAATCGGGACCTCTTGAACGTGAGGCAGACACTCTACCACCAGGCTACCAAGGCGGGCAATCATATTTAAATTTAGCATGGTATATTTCAGCTGTAAACTCTTGAGTGCTGAGATGTCCATAAAATAAAGCTAAAGTCTCCATGGCATACAAGTGTACAGCTTCAAGTGAAATTTCTTTCATAAGGGTTCACCTGGGAGTTCTTGAATATTTTTCATTTTTTAAAGACTTTTGTTAAGATTTTGAAGTTGTAAGAATTTTCCATCAGTGCAATAATTGTGCTGTATAAATAATAAGCATTGTAACATAAAAGTAAAACAGTGTTTCTTAATGATTCCTATGAGTAGGGACTTGGACACAATGAAGCAGAAAATTAATATAATTTTGAGTCAAACAAGTACTGAGTACAAAATTGAATCGAGAATATATTGACACATTGCTTCACTCACACTGTTTATTCACAGGACATGTTTCAAGAGCTCTTGCTCCTATCCTCAGCTGATACTCGACTAGTGCAAGTTGCAGTGGTTTCTTCTTTCTCCGTATTGTCAATAGATGGCGTGATGTACTTGTCAAAGATGTCCGGTGGTGGAGTTTCAAAATTCATGACTCTATGACGATTTTTGTTAATGAAGATTTTTTCCCATACGGAAAGGTCTATGGGGTGATTAACGTATTTTATTAGAGATGTTTCCAAATTGATGTCATGTCTAGTATTCAAAAAATGAAAAGCCACTGCTGATTCTTCTGTTTCACCATTTTTAATGTTTCTCATATGTTCTTTAGTTCTGATGTTAATATTTCTTTTTGTTTTTCCTATATAAATTTTAGGGCAAGTTTCACATTTGATCTCATAGATTCCTGGTTTTTCTTTGGTAGTGATTGAATTTTTGGAAGGGCCTTTTAACAAATTTCTGATATTAAACCTGTTTTGAGGAGCAAGAGTTATGTTGTGTTTTGAGAAGATTTTTTGGAATTTGTTATAGGCTGATGGGTGGAAGGTGAATTTTTTAAAAAGTTTTTTCTCGTTTTCTCCTGTAGGTTCTAGGGTGGTGGTTTCTTTTATTTTCTTAGCTTTGTTGAGTCTGTTAACAGTTTTGTCTATTAAATTTGGGTTGAAACCGTTGGATATAGCTACTTTTTTTATGTGTAGGTATTCTTCTTGATAATCTTCTCTGTTTAGTGGAAAGTTGATCATCCGAAAGATTAAACTGTTGAAAATGGCATGTTGGTGTTGTTTTGGGTTGAAACTGTTGTTCTTAATGTAATTATCTGTGTGTGTCGGTTTCCTGTAGATACCAAAAGTGAGTTTGTTGTTCATTTTTTTGATCTTGATGTCCAAAAAGGGGAGCACACCATCCTCTTCTGTTTCCAATGTAAATTTTATAGCTGGATTTTGTATATTCAAAAGTTTAAGACCATCTTGTATGAGTTTTTTAGGTACTATTGCAAAAATGTCGTCAACATAGCGATACCACACTTTGAAATAATTTGGAAAAGCTTTTGTGATATGTGTTTCAAAAGCACTCATGAATAAATCTGCCAAGAAGGGAGACAATGGGTTGCCCATAGCTAGGCCCGTTTTTTGTTTATAGATCTGTCCATTAAAGCTGAAAAAATTTTGATTGATACAAATTTCTGTAAGTTGTGAAAGTTCTTCTATTTCTTCAGGTGTTATTTGTATTGATTCCAGCCATTTTTTGAGAAGTGGAATAAGCTCATTGGTCGGTATACTTGGATATAAAGAAATGACGTCAAAGGAAACTAAAGCATCTGTAGAGTTGATCTTTGTGTCCTTCAGGAGATTTAACAATTCAAACGAGTTTTTGATACTTAAATTTTCAAATTTTGTGAAGGATCTGAAGATTTGAACCAGCCATTTTGATAGTTGGTAAGTGGGTGCATCAATGTTATTAATTATTGGTCTGAGGGTAATTTCAGGTTTATGTATTTTGGGTAAACCATATATGTATGGTGTTTTTGGACTGTCTATTTTATTGTTCAATTTATCTCTTTTAGTCATGATTTTACTGTTTTTAATTGCTAATTCCACAGATTTGCATGCTTTCTTTAATGGATTGTTTTCTAGTTTAACAAATTCTTTTCCGTTTAAAAGGTTGTCCATTTTTTTGTGATAGTCTTCTTCGTCCAATATTACTATTTTGTTACCCTTGTCTGCTTTTGTGTAGACTACCGGTTTTTCATTTAAATTTTTGATTAATTTTTTGTATGAATATCTTTTTGAATTTGCATTTTGAATATGATCTAGAGTTTCTAAGCACTGTGTTCTGATTGTAGATTTTTTGTTATTGGGCAAATTATATATCGCTATTTCAATGTCCGCGATATAGTTTTCAATGTTTTTTGTGTAATCTACGCATGTTTTTAGGCCTTTGTTTAGAAAATCTATTTCTTTCTCCGTGAAGTTGCATGTGGATAGATTCGTTACATTGTTAGGTTTTTGACATGAGAGTAATAGATCTTGCTTTTTATGTGGATACGGTTCTTGCTTCTTTTGAAGATTCATGAATTTTTGTTTTAAAATGGCTGTTTTCTTACGCATTTTCAAATTAAGAATTGACAGCATATTATTTTCTAAGTTAGACCACATGGCCGGGTTCATACATTTCGAAATTTTTAAGTGTAGTTCGTATATTTTTAATTCTGTGGAATGTAACGAATTGTACTGAGTGCTCCACATATTGCTAGTGTTTACCTAGAACACGTTTCAGTAGGACATTCCTAACATCCTCAGCTAATGTTGACTATTGAATGTTAATTTGGGGAATCCCTTGGAGGCGATAGGGACGTCTCTGTTTGTATCTTGATGAACTTGAAGTTTAGGTTCTCTTCAAAGGTGGTGTCGAAATTGAACATTTTCTTTCATATTTATCATATTTCTTTCATGATTATCATTCCAAAAATGGTATGCAACCGCCGATTTGTCTATTTCTTTGTTCCTGATGTTCCTAAAATGCTCTTTAAGCCTACTGTTCAAATTCCTTTTAGTTTTTCCATAGCCTTTGCAGTTTATTCGGTACACACCTAAGTTTTTGTCTGTGGGTTTCTCCTTTATATTATATGATTTCAAAAGGTGTACACTGCATTTGATCTGTGGGGCCAGAGTAAATTTGTGTTCTTTGAAGACTTTTTGGAAAAAGTGTGTAGCTATGGGATGGTATGTAAATTTTCTGTATTAAGTTCTATTACTGATATGGAAAAGAGTAGTTACTTGTTTGCATCTTTGTTGTTTTTTTGAATTTATCAATTTTCTTTTTGACCAATTCAGCACTGTATCCATTTTAATCTCAATTTAAACATTATTATTTTTGTCCCAGTATGTTTAAAAATTACCAGAAATGCCCTGATATATTAAAAAATGAACTAAAATGTTACAATAGAGAAAAATGAGCTAAAATGACTGTAATGAAATGTCATCAGAATCTGCGCCCTGGTTATCATCATTAGCAGCAAGCAGTAAACCTCACACAGAGCATCAGATGGAATAAGGTTATAACAGATCAAGTTTATACATTATGACATATTCAAATCTTCTTATAGAGAATAACAAAAAGTATGCACAAAATTACATACAGATGTATGGGATACTGACAAGGTGTAGTTGAGAACAGAAAAATGACTGCTCTGTATTAGCAATTTATAATTATAATTATGTGGTTCCTTTTTAGAATGCAACATGTGCTGAGGCAAGTATACAAGTATCTACGCCCAGGGGGTCTAGTTGTATTCCGTGACTATGGCAGATATGATATGGCTCAGTTACGCTTCAAGAAAGGGCGCTGCTTGTCTGATAACTTTTATGTCAGAGGAGATGGGACAAGAGTCTACTTCTTCACAAAAGGTAATTCCATAACTTTACAAGGGTGAAGTATGATCTATATGAGGGCTGTTTGGTAAGTTGTTGGTCTAAGAAATAAAATAAGCATTTTAACTATTTTATATTTTTAACATAGTCACCCTTCAGCTCTTGAAACAACAATAATACTATTCTTGGTTTCTTAAAACCTTGTATTGGACTCATCTCTTGTTACGTGAAATATGAATATGAATACCATCACAACTAGTTTAATTTCCAAGATGTAATATCTTAGCTATACCACATATCGTTTGTAAGGAGTCTGTCCTGAATATGAATACCATCACAACTAGTTTAATTTCCAAGATGTAATATCTTAGCTATACCACATATCGTTTGTAAGGAGTCTGTCCATATGCCACTAAAATTAATCTTTTATAATTTGGTTGCAATCCAGAATTTACTGCCATACAGAAGAGTTCTATTTAGAGCTACACATTCTAGAATAATCTCAAACAACCATTATTTTGCCCATTAGGTTGAAATTATAAATGTAAAAACATAATTTGTTCTATTGAGAGACAAAAGACTTTCTTTTGTATAGCATTTAATTTGCTTCAAGTATGTAATATAAAGTAAGTTTCTAGCTATATGTATTTTAACTCAGAATTTCTTTTGGATACTAGTTTGCTCCAAATGCTAAAAAAATATCATACTAATCATACTTATTGCCCCAGTATTCTTAATGCAGCTAGTAAAGTGTTGGCATGTTAATATCAATAAAGCAAAATATAAATCCAGACGACCCTACAGTAGCTAATATATATGGATTTTCAAAATCCATAAAATAGGAAATAAGATGTGTCTAATTATTAACAACATAAACACACTGTGCTACAACCTGTCCAAATGGCTAAACAAGAAATTCAAGTAGCTACCAAAATTTGAAAGCCACAGTATTAAAAATACATTGGAATTAATCATTAAAACTAAAGACCTAGAATTTTGTCCCACCGGCCGAATAGTATCCTCTGATGTAATCTGTTTTTTCACAAGTGTGCCAAGAAATGATGGAGTACATACAGATATGGTTACTGTTAGAGTAGAACATCATAGAAGAATACCTTCAATTAAAAATCCACATTGAACAGTCCTTTTTTTTGCTTCAATTGAACATTTTTCAAACAGAAATCAGAACTATCTATGGGTAACTTACTATCCCCATTCCTAACAGACCTTTTCATGAGTTTCTTAGAAACTCATATCACAAAGGTATTCCCACTAATTTTTAAACATTTGTATAGATATGTAGGTGACATCTGGGCAATAGTAAATGAGAAACAAGTGAATGATGCATTAAGACTACATAAATTGCAGATTCCCCCAGTGAAATTCCGTTCTTAGACTTGAAAGTAATTGGGAAACCCAAAAAAATAAAACTAGAATTTGGCATATATAAGAAAGAAACATATACAAAAAATTTCATAAGATCAGATGGATACAACCCAAGATGACAAGCATACTGTTATCAACAATTTTAACTTACAGCTAGTCAATGTTTCCTTAAACTAGATGAACAGAGAGTACAAGCATATAGTTTACATTGCAGAATACAATGGATTCAGTGCTAAATCGGTCAAAAACAATATTCAGACAAGTAAATATTCTTTCCCAGTCAGTAATAAAACTTCATACAGTAAATTGGCATACCACCCCAAGCTATATCCTTTTCCAAAAAGTCTTCAAATAACACAACATTACTTTGGCTCCACAGAAAAATGCTGTGTGCTACACATTTAGAAATCACATAATACAAAAGAGAAACACAAAGGCAAAAACTCAGATGTGTACAGCGTCAATTACAAAGACTGTGACAAAGTTTGCATTAGCAAAACAAAAATGAATTTGAACATTGGGCTTAAAGAGCATTTTAGGAACATTAGAAACAAAGAAATAGACAAATGAGCAGTAGCGTACCAATTTTGGAATGAGAATCACAATATAGAACAAGAAATCTATTTATTAAACAGTATTCAGGGTCCAACTGCATTAAACACATGGGGAAAGATATTCATAAAGAAATATGAAGGAAAACTCTTCAGGTTCTCTTTGAAGAGAACCTGAACTTCAAATTCAAATGCCAAGGAGTTCACTAAATCAAAATTCAACAGTTGACATTAGCAATATATGGAGTAGTAGTTTGACCCAAAATTATATTATTTTTGTTCTTCATCGTATCATACTCCATCCCCATTAAGAATATTATATCTTTACTTAACAATACATCACGTGCTAGTCTTGAGCAGAAACTCTATTTGATGCATTTCTTACATCTTATGGGTAATATTTCAGTGTACCATTGAGTATTATTATATGTGTATTCCAAATTCCAGAATTGGCCATCCCCTGTGATTAGTTGCACTAATGCAACATTGGAATAATCATTAGCTCTGAAAATGCATTTAGCCAAGAAACACTGAATTTAAAAATGTGTTACTTTCCTTATCAATGGAAAAATATTTTGGAAAGAATTTTAAAAAAAAAAGCACCAGCTGGGATTTGAAGTTTTTCTTTCATTTACATGTATCCAGAAAAGAATCAGCAAAATGTTAATAACAGTAAACATGATGCTGTTTGATGCATATTTCAGCTTATTTTGAGTAATACTTTTGATGTGGATTTATTTATTTATTTATTTGTGTACTAAGCTATTACAACTGTTGAGCTGATCACCAGTATTTGGCCCAGGCCATTAATTGGTGAGCAGCCCATTGAATTACAAAATGTGTAGTACACTACTTACATTTCTATTACTACTAACATTACTACTATTGCTTACACACTATTGTTCATTTCCTTTTTTCACAGTCCACTTCCATTTATTTTTCACTTTATCTAAGAACTGACCTACATTCTTGAGATTTTTATCTATAATTTTACATATATCAGGACTTCGCTTAATTTTTCTCCAGATATATTCTTTTCGCCAAATCTCTGTTTCCCTGCATTCGAAATGGATATGTTCCACATCTTCCTTACCCCCACACAATGGGCACTTGTCTTTCACAAACCCATTCCGCTGCCCTTTTAGCCTCCACACTCCTGCTCTCAGCCATGCTATCCCCTTCCTTTCTTCATTAATGGTTTTATCTATATACTGCTCCCTTCCCCAGCCACTTTTTAACTCAACATAATATACCAATGACCTCTTTTCACCTAACTGGCTGAACAGTTTTTGAATCTCTATATCTTCAAATCTTTTTCTAACACCCTTCCAGAAACCTTTATAATTTCTCTCTCTTTTTCTCCAAATATCCCCTAAGCCATTATTTTCTAAATTGTTTCGTAGAGTGCTTGCCCAGCCCGAGCTTTGCAGACTTACTTCTTGATATTTTAAACATTGTTGCAATAAGAGTCCTTCATCTAAATTCAAGATCCTATGCCAGTATTTCAAGGCTCTTTCCATTATTAACCCTTTCCTTGTTACTCTCCCCATTTCAATTTGAGCAACTTCGTTTGCTGTTGCCATTGGCAGCCCCAAAACTTCCTTACAGAACATCCTGTGTATCTGATCCACAACTTCCCACCCATTCTCAAGCCCCCATATTTCAATGCCATATAGCATTCTGGCCTCGACTACAGAACTATATACTCTTTCCAACCATTTCATCTCCATCTCTGGCATTTTATATAGACACCCTCTCACAGCCATCATTGCTGCTTTCCCTTTTGCAAGTGCTGATTTCTTTTGTTTTTCCCATTTGCCTCCTGCATCCAATTTTAATCCTAAGTAAGTACAGTCATGCACTACTTTGTATTCAGCTTCTCCCTTCTTCCACTTTTCATATTTACTCAATTTAGTTCCTTTTTTAAATACTACAATTTGGGTTTTTTCGCTGTTTACCTTTAAGCCCCACTCTGAACAGTATTTCTCCACCTCTTGCAAAGATATTTTTAACCCATTAACAGTAATGGACATTATTACCAAATCGTCTGCAAAAAGTAAACCTGGGACTTGTAAGTTGTTTATTACTGGTATGAGACTATTATTCTTACTTATATTTTGTAATACATCATCAATAAATAAATTGAATAAAATTGGACTTAGCTTGCACCCTTGCCTTAGTCCTTTTCCCTCCAGTTGTATTTCTTTAGTTAGTCCCCTTCTTCATATTTTATGCAAAATGTATTTTCATTATACAATTCTTTTAGTATAGTTACCATTTGATTACTCACTCCTTTCATTAACAGCTTATACCACAACAGTTTCAGCTCTACCCGATCGAAAGCTTTTTCCAAATCGATAAAAGCCATATATAATTTACCTTTCTTATTTTTTAGGTATTTATCTACTAGTGTTTTTATGATGAATACATTATCAACTGTCCGCCTCCCCTTTCTGAAGCCCATTTGGAATTCTGAAAGAATATTATGCTCCTCTACCCAGACTTGCAGCCTTTCTGCCAAAATACCCGTATAAATTTTTCCCACATTCGATAACAGTGCTATGCCTCGGTAATTATTGGGTATATCCATATCCCCTTTACCTTTATAAATTGGCTGAATAATAGCTTTTTTCCAACTCTTAGGTGTATACCCTTTGGTTTTCATTGAGTTGAACAATGATGTTATAACTTTAACTCGGTTCACGTCTTTGCTCCATTCCCTAATGAACTCTCCGGGTATACCATCTATACCTGGTGCTTTGTTCCTTTTAATTTTTTTAATTTGATTCATTACTTCTTCATCTGTTATGACACTGTCCAAGATTTCATTGAAATTATTTACTATTTCTGGGATTACCCTCCCTACACTAAAGCTTTCAAATGTATATAAAGTTGCAAAATACTCTAACCATTCTTCTTGAGTTATGTTAGATTTGACAATATATTTTTTGTATAATGTCTTAATACCTTTCCATATTTTACTTACATTATTTTCAGTAATAGTACTGATTAGTTTGCTGGCATTTCATTTCCTCCATTGAGATTTTTTATTTTCCAGCAACTTATTATAATAATATTTGCTTAGCAGATATTGTTCTTTCAGTTTGATATTCCCTGATTCTCTCCATTTTACCAACTCCGCTTTTACAATACCTTTATTTATTTTACACTCCTCATCAAACCATGTGTCACTTTCAATAATTTGCCTGTTTCTAACTTTCATCTGTTCCCCTGCCCATTGCAATATGAAATTTAGGATATTCATCGCCTTTTCAATTTCAAAGGTTTCCGAATTATATAGTACCCCATACTGACATATTTTCCCTCGCTCGGAATTTAAAAGATTTTCAAAGTTTGCCTTATGGTATTCCTTCCACCTATATCTAACATGTTCTCTATTTGCTGTTATTTTCTCCCTTATTTTGTCAGCTTCCACATTTTGAGATTTGATTTTAATACATGTTAGTAATGGGAAATGACCACTATTGGTACTTATGTTAGACACTTTAAAATTAGTCACTATATGTCTAATATTATTGGACCAGAAAACAAAGTCTATTACACTCTGGCCATTTGCATTTATGAAGGTGTATTCCCCCTGCTCATCTTCACCGTATTTCCCATTAAGAATGTCAAGCGCATTTATTTCACAAAGTTCAATGAGTTTTTCACTTCCTCTCTCGACGATCTTGTCCTTGCTACGTCTAATATTATCATTTTTCCCTGTTAGGTTATTATTTTCCCAATCATCTGTCAGATTTACGTCACTTTCCCCAATTCTTATATTTAGATCTCCCATTATTATAATCTCAATGTTAATGTATTTATCCCTTAACCTCTCAATGTCTTTGTCTAACAGATAAAATATTTCGGGATTATGAAACTGTGAGGAGGCTGGCGGGTTATACACTATACCTAAACATATCATGCTGTCATCTAGCTCCTTATCTTCTATTACAACCCAAAGCACTTCTTTATGCCTGGACCATGATTCTTTCATTGTTTTACACAGAGACTTCCTAACAAAGAAACCTAGGCCTCCAGATAGTCTCCCTTTCTTTGCATATGCTTCTCCCTTTCTTCCTACGTAACTAAAACCCCGTATGTCAATGACCTCATCTTTCAACCATGTTTCAACCACTGCTAAATAATCCAGCGTCCCGAGAAAGTGCTGTAAGATTCCCGTATTAATTTTATTTTTTATTCCCTCACAGTTCCAAAATCCTATTTTCCTGACTGACTGCTATTGTGAACCCGTTCTGCCCCTTGACCATACATACTTTTCCAATGTCTTTTTGCTTCTCAGCTGAATTCCTTCAACAGCTGAGGATCGTTTGTCTTTGTTTATCACCATTATACTTCCATGCGGCGAAGTTATAATATCTCCCGCCTCTGCTTTACCTCTCCTCCTGCCTTCACCACCTACCGCCCCCTCCTCTTCTTCTTCTTCACTACTACCAATAGTTTGCGTCCAGCTTCTTTCCCCTCTCTCCACCAGTCCACGTGCTGCCATAGTCTCCTCCCTCCTTGGTGACAGCCACTTTCTCCCATTTGTTGTTACAGGTGTTGACGTCATCTTGCTGCTTTCCTCACTTCCCTTCTGTTCGACGGAGATTTGATTTCCTTTCGTCTTGTTGGATTCACTCAATGACGTATCCTCTGACGTGTTGGCTGTTACCACGTGCTGTATTACATCATCTCTGTGTTGTGTGCCGGTGCCAGACTTTGACTCCTTCGTCCCTTCCTGTGTATGTGAAACTTGGCTGGATTTTTGCTGAGTTATTTCCTCCCGTGTAGGCTCCCTGCTCCATACATCCCTCTTGCTCGCATACGTTGCGTTCGCTCCTTCTATCCAGAGTTGCAAATTTCTGATATATGCTCGTTTACCCGCAGCTCTCGCTTCCATCATCCTTCGGATTAGATTTTGCTTCACGTGTCTTTGGGCTGGTGTTAAATCCTTATTTATGAAGATTTTTGTGCCTTTCAACCTTTTAGCCCTTCCCAGTATTTCGTAGATTAATTGAGTTGTAGAGAAATGTACAATAATTGGCCTTTCCCCCACATGTCTTCCTACGCGGTAAGCCTCCACTATCTCCCAACCGTGTAGTTCTATTTGTAGTTTTTCTGTCAATATTTGGGACACTTCCTGCCATGGCCAAATACCTCTTCTCTCTTTCACTCCTATAAATACTAAATTTAGTCTTCTTCTCCGCTCATCTGCTCTTTCCAATTTCACTTTCAGTTCATCTACTTCCCCTCTTATACCTTGGATTTCTTTTCCTACTTCTTCTTTTATTTCCTTAGCTATTTTCTCCAGACTGTTGCCTATTCTTTGCTCCATCCCATCCAGTTTATTTATTTTTTCCACCAGATTCTCCAGAATAGTTTGTATTTCCTCTGGTCCAGGGTTCTGTTCGACTCCTCCTATTATTAATAACATTAGAATTATACATCCCAGTATTATGCCGCTAACCTCCATAGATCTTCCTATTTCCTTTTTCTTGATTTTCCTTTGCCTAAACAGTCCTATCCTTGCTCTGTACACTGTAAGCTCATCTCCCATTTTTGCTTCTTGTGCCACTCTTCTAGAGCTCACTGTAACACAACCTTCCTCTTCAACAGCTTGCTTAGCACTCCTTGATGTGGATAGTTATTCTTTATACAAATGGCTTTCTTCTTTTAAGTCGCTTTAGAAAGTTAGCAGTTATTTCACATGGGTTTCTTTCGTCCTTACAATAGGATATAGCAACCGCTATAAACCAAGATGCCATATCCCTACATTGTTAATAATCATTACAGTATAGGAGCTCAGAATAAAGTCAAATGAGTCATAATACTTTCCAGCTTAACAGACAATACATGCTATCGTTATGTAATACAGTCCTGTATGCACTAATGTGGAATTAACGTGAACACACTTAAATGCTTCATTTGTATTCCTTTTTTTTTTTAATGTAGGACTACATGATGAACTTATGCTCACATTTAAAACTTGAAAAACCTGCAACCTGCTTCACTTTAGCCTAAGACATTTTATAGGTACGTGACAACACATTTGTGATTTGGCAGCATGGGGAGGAAACATTACAGGTCTTTATGTCACACATTAACAGCATTCGTGAAAATATCAAGTTCACTGTGGAAACTGAAAACCAAGGCACACTTCAGTTGTGGCATTCAAATTTATAAAAAGCAAGATGGCATACTGAGACACAGCGTGTACAGTAAAGCTTCACACACATATTATCTGGATACATCAGCTATCACCATCTGGGCAGAAAAAAAAAAAAATCTTGCCATCGTGTTCCATGGAACCTGCAAAATAGCAAATGAAGAACACAGACCTCAAGAAATAAGCCATCTGATGTACATACATATTTAAAAAGAATGGGTACTCAAACAGATATTAACCACACACATAGGAAAGTTAAGAACAGGAACCACACCACAAAAAAACTGCAACTCAGAGGAGTGTTCCAAAACCCAAAAGAAAGGTATTTATTCCCTTCTGTATTACATTCTCCAATAAGATTGCACAGATACTAAAAAGACATAACATTAAAACCCTGTTTTTACCACCAAGGAAGCTGAGACAGTGAGATCAGTTAGGACAATTTAAGATTAAACATTCCTGGCATACAAAAAATCCCATGCCAGACAGGCCATATGATAAATGCAATCTCAGACTACTTCAGCCAAAAAAATCAGCATTTGCTCAGCATAGCTTAGACAACAACCACAAGATTTTATTTGATGACACCATTGTTTTATACTTATAAAAGAAGTGATTGAAATTAACTCAGAACCAAATAATTTTAACAGAGACAGTGGCGTAGGTTTGATTACAGCATGGACAAAAGCACTCAAACATTAGAGCGCTAGGATAAATAGTGCACACACTGCGAGCACCTCTCCACTAGCCCACAAGCTTAAAACGTCTCATGACTGGTAACCCAAGAAGCTCTGATTATGCTCATGTATCAAATACTTGTTGACTGCTGGAACAGTTGAATTGTTTGTTATTCTATAGGACCTGTTGATGAATCTAACCTTGATGAATCTATCTCTACCAATAGCATCTGCAATTAATGGGTAACGTGTTTGCCTTTCCCAACACATTCCAGTACTGCAATTAATATACTGACTCCGCCTCCTGCAAAGATGCAAACAAGTAACTACTCTTTCCCCAATCAGCAGTAAAACTTCATACAGAAAATTTATATATCATCCCAGAGCTACACACCGTTTCCAAAAAGTCTTCAGAGATGGCCTTACAGAACAAATTCAGTGTACAACACCTTTTGAAATCATATAATACAAAGTAGATACCCACAGTGAAAAATCAGGTATGTACTGGATAAACTGCAAAGACTGTGACAACTTTTACATTGGAAAAACTAAAAGGAATTTGAACATTAGGCTTAAATAGCATTTTAGGAACATCAGGAACAAAGAAATAGATAAATCGGTGGTGGTGTACTATTTTTTTAATGATAATCATGATATAGAGTGAGAAATCCACTTATTAACCGCTTCACCGATGGCCATTTAAACCCTTCAGGGGCCGGAAACGGATACCCAATAAACAGAACAAGACATTTAAATTGTTAAATGCTGTAAAAATGCATCATAAATACAATTCCATATCTTCCGTATTTATTAAGTTGTTTAAACAAAACAAAAACTGGTTTAAAAACCATTAAAGGCAGTATACATCTACAGTAACAAAAAAGTGGAGACTACAGTAATAAATCGTTCAAATTTCACTTCATTGTTTCACTGTAGCAAAAGCCATTCTTTGTGCCGAACGCGCCTAATATTTGAATCATTTTGTTTTGTGTGTATACAAACCAATGTATGTATGTATAGCTACGCAAGCAACTTCTCCGGTTCAAGTTTAGTTTATTTATGCTATACCAAGCGATAGTCATACGAGTATATGTTATGTTATACTGGAAAGAAAACTCTCTGTCAGCATCTGTTATTACAGTGTTTCTCAACCAAAGTTCCTGGAAGCCTTATGCAGCTGTTTTCGCTCAGTATTTTAGTTATTTATACTCTCTCTGTGTTCAGAGTGATTTCTTATAGCTATCAAGAGCTAAATGAACGGCACATTTGAAATTGTTAAATTTCAATGTTAACCATGGCTTATCCCCGTAATGTAGCAAATAAATTACCTTGCGTATGATGTATACAGGCTTCTGATATTACTGTAGAAAATCTGTAATATTTGTTGTGCGATTATGAAGGAGATGTTTAGGATATAGGTAGCAGCAACATGTACTGGTCTACAGATGGCATGTTAGCTACTCCATTGTTCGGGGGAAGTGGCGAGTCAAATATGGGTGATGTGGATCAGCTATTACTAGCTATCCCTCTTTACGAAAAACAGTTAAATGGTAAAAAAAAGTATTTTTATACCACTGGATGTAACCATGCACAATTGTTTAGTAATTTTCAGAGCTGTAAATTCATGCAAGACATTTACCTACCTGTACTTGCGCATATAAATAGCTCGTAACCTAATTGGGTATTATAATACTCAGAGGCCTCTTTATACTGGGGGTAAGAAATTCACCACGACATCACCCCTCATACTTGAGAGAAAACACTTTACTAAAAGCATACCACCCACAACCAAAAAAGTCTCAATCATTTTGAAAATGTCTAGTGTGTTGCGAAAAAGAGGTTCGCAAGGAAACCAATATTATTTGGTGTGAATCTGCAGATGTGCCCTTGGGTGTTTATCCAGGTTTGGAGGTGTATAATTCAAAACGAAACCTTTAAGGGTAAGTTTACATCCCTTATAGAACTAGTTTAAATTTATTGTAAAATAGGAAGATTAAAATAATTGGCATTAAATGAGCATTAAATGCATGTATGCGTAGGATGTCTATACACGTCCATATCGGTTTGGGGCATTTTAACTTGGACGTCATATGATGCCCATATCGGTGAAAGGGTTAAAAAGTGTCCAAGGTCCAGCTACATTAACCACGTGAGAAAAAATTTTCATAAAGAAATATGAAAGCAAATTGTTTAATTTCGATACAACCTTTGAAGAGAACCCAAACTTCAAGTTCATCAAGATACCAACCTCTGAGGAGTTCACCAAACCAACATCCTGTAGTCGACAACAGCTGATGATGTTAGGGAGGTCCTAACAAAACTCATTCAAAGTTTATACTAGCAATAAATAGAGCATTGAGTACTAGTTTGACTCAAAATTATAGTAATTTGTGCTTCATTGTATCATAGTTCTTATTCAGTCTTGTGCCTCCCTTTAGAACCTCTGCGTTGGATCTTACTCAAAAGCACCCCATGAGCATCTGAATCAGATGATGACTTATCAGCTGCTGATGTTGGTGGTCTGACTGTTAAATCAACATCATCTTCCTCTTCAGCAAACTCAAAATTTTGAAATATTTGGGTCCTCCACTGCCAGTAATTCCATGGTTTCATTGCTAGGCCTTCATAAAAAAGGTTGATTTATTTAGTTATTGAATTAAAACAACTAGTAGGGACTTATGTCCAGTATTCAATGTTGTTAATACAAGAAAATTAAAGCTTGCAAAAGAAAAAGCACCATACTTTGCAAAACATATAAACATGTGTCTATAATCTACAAAACAAGAATAACCTGTTTGTGATAATTGAGTGCCAAGACCTCATACAGCATTGTATACAAGGGATTGTTTATCCCTAACAGGTACCAATCTACACATAGCATATGTAAGGAGTACCGTCCCCCAGACTCAGAGCTGACAAGGGCTGTCCAGCAGCTACTTGCAAATGGTTGCATGCTGCACTTTCCAGGCTTGTTCTGGGTGTTGTGGTTGTACTCCATGGCAGATTTTTGGTTCACATCATTTATATACAGCAAGCACTATACCATCAAATTTTCAGGTGCATAGCGGTCTGAGTGCATGATAGTTCCCTTGTAAGATTTAAATGGTAAATGAAATGCTTCTGAATAGAAATATACAGTTAAAGTTGTAAAATTGCAAAGCAACATGCATATTTATCTTTTATGTATCCCCATATTGCACACAAATGATGAATGGAATGCTCAGGACATATACATATGTTATATCAGCAGGCACACTGGCTCCACTGGTCACGCAAAGACGGAAAAAATTTGAGACTGGAGGTATATATGATACCTAAGGACACTAGAGGATATAATTAATTTTGGTATACCTGAAATAACACTATTTTTAGGTTCATCAGGTCACTAGAAGATAACAAGTCATCTTGTAATTTCCCCCATCAGCCAAAAAGTAACTGATGATGTGAGCGTAAGTTCATAACTTATGTGTACAAACACTTAAGTGTGTTCAAATTTATTCTACCTAAGTGCTCTGAGATAGTTCCATATGATTTCTGCATTTCTTAAAAACAAACATGCATCTTTGTAAGGGAGGTAAAAGAGTTCCTGTGTACTTACTTGCTTATATCATTTTAAATGAATAGCCTTATATAGTTCTTGTTATACTTCCTGAGAGGATGTTGCATTACACCCCAGGAAAGAATATGACAAATACAAAGACACAGTGCTGTACTAATATATATTTACTATACCAGAAAATGATTATTTAAAATTAGGTAATTGATAATTTGAAATTAAATTGTTTGTTAAAAGATCAAATATTATCTTTACAGATGAGGTCAAACATTTATTTTTGTCTGTTGGTTTCCTTGAGGAGCAGAACCTAGAAGACCGACGACTTCAAGTGAATAGGGCAAAGCTACTCACCATGTACAGAGTATGGATCCAGGCGAAGTATCGCAAACCAACCGAATGATCTCATTATCTTCACATTTACATCCTATTTACACAAGAATTGGTTTTTAAATTTTTATAAATACTATAATACATGTATTTTTAACTTTAAAGAGAGCCGATTAATGACACTAAACAATACTTTTAAATTTTTCCGGAACATGTTTCAGAGGCTTTGCCTCTATCTTCAGCCGGCCATCGACTGGTGTTTCACTTCTTAAAGACTTGTTAGCCCAATATTGCAATTCCTTTCTTGGAAGTGTTTTCAGCACTTCCAAGAAAGGAACATGTATTTTTATTTCAGTTTTTGTGCTGAACTGATAATTATAAATAATTTCATGTTACCTGACAGAAATGTTACAATTGTTGTGCTAAAGTTAAAAAAACAGAAGCCTTATTAACAGTGAAGTGTTCTTCATGCTGGAGTATTGAAGTATCGGGTTGTCTCATAAATTCGTTCGATTCTTGTTACGTGTTTACGACTAAGAACTCCTGAGAACACTGCATGCCCCCATTACTTTTACGTCAAAGAAGTTGCCTAACAATATGGGGTTTGATGGAAATTAATCATTTCTCCACACTAGCCGTATATAGGCTAAGATATTTGATGGATAGAGTCAACATGAAAAATTCAATGCCATGGCCGGGATTGGCCATGGTAGCTCAAAGGTTAAGAGCGACTGGACGGAAACCAGGAGATCCGTGGTTCAATCCCGGCCATGGCATTGAATTTTTCATGTTGACTCTATCCATCAAATATGGGGTTTGTTTACAAATACAATAATTGAAAAGAATGCTATGAACACAAACCACAGTGACCTCATGGCCAAAGGTAAATAGGTCAACTTATGTAAGAATTGGTAACCAAACTTCAGTACGAGTTTGTGGATGCAACAGTGTGGAGCTGTAACTTGTGAATGTTAATATGGAAGGCAAGAAGGAATATTTTCGACATTTAATGCTGTTTTATTACTGTAAAGGTAAAGCCACCTCACAAACTCAACGGAAAATTTGTGCTGTTTACGGAGAAGATGCAGTGACGAATCGGGCATGTCAAAAATGGTTTACTCGATTTCGAGCTGGGAACTTCTCTGTGAAAGACAAACCTCGTTCTGGACGACCTGTGGTTACGGATGAGGAAAGGATAAAGGACATGATTATGAACAACCCCAGAATAACAATTCGGGGGGTAGGTCAGGAGCTAAACTTATCTCATGCAACTGTAGCCAGGCGCCTAAAGAAACTTGGTTACGTAAATCTTGGGGATGTATGGGTTCCACACGAACTGAGTGAACAAAATTTAGCTCAGCGCGTTTCCATCTGTGACGCATTGATAAGACGCAATGAAACTGCCCCTTTTCTGAAACAGCTGGTTACAGGAGACGAAAAGTGGATTGTGAACAACATCCGAAAGAGAAAGTCATGGCGTAAGAAAGAGGAACCACCACTCTTAATTCCTAAACCAGGGCTTCATCCTGAGAAGATTATGCTGTGCATTTGGTAGGACTAGAAAGGAATTATTTATTACGAATTTCTTCCTCCTGGGGAGACCATCAATTCAGAGTAATACTGTTCTCAGTTGGATCGTCTGAAGGTTGCCCTAGGAGAAAAAAGGCCAGAATTAGTATCTAATGGTGGAGTCGTCTTTCATCAAGACAATGCCAAACCACACACTATGGTTACTCGTCAGAAATCACGGGATTTCGACTAGGATGTGTTACCTCACCCACCTTATTCTCCAGACATTGCCCCATATAACTATCATTTATTCCGATCCCTGCAAAACTTCCTTAATGACAAACGCCTTACTTCCTTGGAGGATTGCAGACTCACCGTAGAAGAGTTCGTCAACCAGAAAACTGCAAGATTTTGGGAAAATGGAATTGATAAGCTTCCTGAGAAATGGAGATATGTTATTGATAATGGTGCATACTGCACAAAATAAAGTTTGCTTTGAAAAGTTCATTGCCTTGTTTACTTTCGATGACCTTGCGTATGTAATCAGATTACCCCTAGATAATTAGGCAACTTTGTTGCCGTAGTTGTGTTGCGGGCATACAGTGCAGGCGTTGTTTGTCGTAAGCACGTAACAAGAATCGAACGAATTTATGAAACAAACCAATAGTTACACTTATTTACACTCACCTTTACCTTTAAATGTTTGAAAACATTTGAAACGCCTTCAGGGCAACCATCTCATCAACTGCTGGAATTGAAGCTTTCACAAGAGAAGACCCACAAAACAGATTCAGCCTGAGGAACTTGCTAATCCAGCCTCTTAAGAATAGAATTCCGAGTAAATCAAAATCCTGATCTATCAGATCAATTTGTGAGGAAAAAATTGGAAACCAGATTAAAGAAATACCAGAGAAACTTAAAACTAATATAAATAGATAAATTCACTGTATCATACCATTTTTGGACTGAAAATCGTAACACTGGTAAAAATATAAAATTGCTAAAATCACTTTCTTTACTAATTGAATTAAACATCTGTTAAAACACACATCATTAAGAACAGTAATATTAATAAACTTTGAAATTTACCATTAAACGAAACACTAAAACTTTGCACCCCTAAACACTAGAGGGCAGCAGGAAGAGGAAACAAAGAGCTTCAATCACCCTGCAGTTGAATTACTTGTCATTAATAACACATGAGATCTATAATTTATTTTGTGTTCAGTGTACATTTTTATCATGTTTCACTGTTACTTACAATATTTGAAAAATCGTTTTATGACAAAAATATAATTGTTTGTCACAAACTTCACTCAACTTTTTAAGAAAATTGATGAAATTTCCACAGAATTCAAGAGACTAGTTTTGCAAATAAATCATTTGCCTTTTCAATCACTGTTTTTTCCATTGTCATGTTACTGCCACTTATTGTATTATTTTTATATTTATTACCAAACTCTGAAAAATAATAATATAACACTTAGTCTCTTGAATTCTGTGGAATTTCAACAATTTTCTTAAAAAGATAAAGTGAAGTTTGTGACAATTATATTAATGTAGTATTTGTTGCTTCACTGTTGTTAGCTTCTGTTTTTTATGTATTAAATTTTATAAATGTTGGACTGTCTTTAAATAAAGAAAACTTTGTTAATAAACACTACAGAATTAGCCCGCCTCGGTAGCATGGTGGTAGAGTATCTGCCTCACATTCAAGAGGTCCCGAGTTCGAACCTCGGTCAGGGTGAGTTACCTGGATCAGGTTTTTTCCAGAGTTTTCCCTTATCCTGAAAGATGAATGTTAGGTAACTCTAAGTCTATGGACCCTGGGCTCATTTAAGCATCATTTCACCCATTCCATTCATCATCCTATATGACTTAATGTTGGAGGACATAAATTTACTTAAAAAAAAAAAACTACAGAATATTATATAATTATAATAATTACACAAAAGTAAGAGAACATGATTTTGCAAGCAGAATCCAAAACATGTATAATAATCTACAGCTGCATGTATAATAATCTTAAGAGGTGAATGAGGCTCTGTCTAATCGCTTATGTTTCATTTTGGACACTGCTGGCATACATGTAGGACTTAATACGTTTAAGGTGTGTGTGTATATATATAAGAATATGCAAATACAGCAACACTCATTAAAATTCAGCACTTAGTTTTGAAATAAATGCTTACCAATTTCCTAGTAAATGAGACACTTGGATTATTTTAAATTGATTTTAAGTTTTAGTTAATTGGTGGAAATTAATCATTTCTTCACACTAGCCTTCACATTTCTTCAAATGGAGAATTTAATGTCAAGGCGGCACGTTGGCCATGGTAGCTCAATAGGTTAGAGCGACTGGACGAAAACCAGGAGATCCGTGGTTCAAATCCTGGCCATGGCACTGAATTTTTCATGTTGACTCTATTGATTTTAAGTATTTATTTTGTTAATAAGAAATCTGCTGCCTTAAAATGACAGAAAATCTATGACATACCTGCAAGAGGTTACTTTATATATTTGTTTGTGAGGAAAAGCTATAATTTTCAGCTTTGTCAATGCATGGTATTAAGTCTGTGCTACAGTTTTTGAAGGGTTCATTTGGTTCAAGTGTATTGAGTGAGATAAATTTTTTTGGAGCAATGAGGTATTTATATGCTTATCAGGTGTTGTGCAACGAAGGCAATGGTGTAATAAATTGCAGTATTACTCAATATGTATGAAAAAAATTATAATAAAATTATTATTTGTCATTAATACATATGTATTGTCTCATTTACAGCACTTTTTGTTGGTCCCTTCAGATTTTCTGTTTACAGTGTATTAAAATCCTCATATTTACGTATTTGTGAAGTATTATATTTCTGGTTCTTACATCATGCCATGCAGTTTGAGAAAGCAAAAATTGAAGTAAAATAACCAATAAGAAGCATTTAATCTTCAGGTTGTGGCCAGGCATGTAATCATACAATCACCAATATTGATGTTTCACATAGAGAGAGGCAATATTGCCATTTATTGCAAATGCTAAAAAATACGTCTCAAAATAGTTTAATTAGATTCCCAGTTATGTTATTTTGGCTGCACTACCTTTGTTACTATTTTTGGACATAGTGGAATATTCATTAAAAGTGTCAGCACAATTGCAAATATTTGCAATATACACAGGAATATATGACTCAAACACATATGAACACAAGACAAATAACTGCACAAATAAGACAATATCAAGCAAAGAGATGGCAACAAATAACTGGTCACTCAGTTCAGTTATACTTTGAATTACAAAGGCAATGTACTTTCACCAATTAGTTTTCATGCTGGATATTTCAGGTAATGGGAATAAAAACAAAACAATCTATAACATTAACAATGCACATTTGGAAAATGTTAACCTCTTTCTCCAAGCATTTTTACCCATGCAAGTGTTTGCCCACAATTTATACTTTCTCCCCGTTTACCACCTTTTCCTTGGTCCCTTGAAAAGTATAAATGAGGAATAATATGTATTTCTATTTAAAGTCTTTTTAAAACTTAAAGTACCATTTAATTATTTTTATCATAACGTTATAAGTATCTCAAAAGCTCGCTGCCTAATTAAACAATATTGAAGTTCAATATTATAATTGTCTGAACGAGAGACAGACATCTGGTGATTATTGAATACAATGGAAGAATGGCAGTGAACTTTTATATATACAATCAACCATTCCTGGATAATATTTTGTATAGTTATAAACAAAAGCTAAGATTTTTTTCCTTATTGCCTCTTTACGGTTGGCCATCTCGATTCTAAGTTTTTGTTATTTTAATATGTATTCTCTTTATGTAGACATAATATATATAGAAGAAATATAAACCAACCTATATCTCTATTATATTTGTGGGTGCATGAGGGGAAGATGGAAGTGGTGAGAAGCCTTTTCCCAGTGTGTGCTGATAGTCATATTACATATCAACAATAATCAGTAAGAGTTTTTCGAACATGATTTCTTCCTGTATTTCAGCGCTTATGAAGCAACTGCAATGTGAACTGCCCCCTTCTAATCAAATATGTAAAGAACAAGATAGCATTGCAACATTGAGGTTTGCTTAATGCATTCTAATTTTTCTTTTATTTTTAATACAATCATCTCAGTAGTTCCTTGATTCCAGGCTTGATAACTTGAGGTTTTCCGTGTAAAATTGTGCATTTCGCTGATTTTTTGTGATGGTGCCGAAATACAAGCAACATTACAGATAGAGTTGGGAATAGTAACCTCAGCTTAAAGGGTGGTTACCTTCTGTTGACAATAATGTTACAAAAGCCCACTGTATTTACTGCAAGTGCAAATTAATGTAAAATTGACATACATTAAAAAGCACGTTAAAAATGGAAAATAGTGCAAACTTTTTAATCCTTTTGAAAGTTCTAGACGACGGTAGCTTCCATTTTTAAAAGGAGTTACAAATAAATGCTAATAAATCTTAACATGCAGAAATCTAAATGTTCAATGCTGAACACAGCTCATTTCTTTGTGCAACCACTTATCAGAATGATGTAAAAAACAAGTTTCAGATAGCAGTTGTGTGAGAAAACTCTACTTACACAAAACTACTCAGCATTTGTTTATGCTATTTCAATGTCTCGCTGTAAAAAAAGAAAAAAAAAAAGTTTACAGATTCTTGGGATAAGTGAAATTAGAATCAGGCACTGCTAAAGCCATTGTTAATTCCATAAACTCTTTGTTGGACTGTCTTTAACTTAAACCAGGAAATAGGATTGGGGTGGCAGTTCGACAATTCTTTTGTAAACACAATAATAAGCAGTGGGTATTTGAGAGGCAGAAACAAGATTTAAACATACCACACCTGCTTATGACACATGTTTATCAATCATCTCTCGCACAACAGAAGAAAAATTAGGTTTTGATTTGAGAAATGTACACAATGCTTTTCGCATTGTTCCCTTGAAAACTCCAGCTGTGTGTGAGGTGAAATGGCTTTCAATTGGAACGGTTGTTAGATAAGAATAGTATCACAGTGGGAAGAACTGAAGCTGCATTTTAATATTGTCAGATCTAAAGAAAACTGCTTTACAGCAAAATCTGTACAACATGTATTGCAATCCTGTAAATAAGTTACATTTTTATTATTTAAAACCAATAATACAGGAAGTGCAAAAGACAACCAAAGCTTATGGTTTTATGGTTTTTAAGCTGTTTGAAGTGAGAAAGTTGGCCCTACATAATCATTTCAGGATTTGACATGTATTATGCAGTCAGTGAGTAGGAGAATTCTAATACTCACCGTGAGAGTACATATTGTCACCCAATTAGCGGAAGGTTTGACGGCACAGCTGTGTGGGGAAACCGGAGGGAGCTGAGCCACGCCTTCCATTAGTCTCTGTCACTAACTGAAGGGTGGTTAAAGGAATGTCACCCGTCCCTGGACGTTTCTCTCCCCTTCTCCGGTGGTCTGGAACGTTCGGTAATTAGAGACTTCTAGAAAAACACTGACATTCCTATAAAAGGGTTTCAGAGAGACAGTTAGTCAGTGTTTGACGTGCTAGTGAAGTAGCGCCGTGTACGTGCATCGGAACGATAACGGACGAACTGGTGAACCGTAATTGCGTGCATTACGTAATTTTGTGTAATTGGCAAGTGTTTAACTGTAAGACGGTGGAAATAAAGAACATTTTTGAGTGGTGAAATTGGACTTTTTATTTCACGAACCCACAAAGTCACACTGGTGTCAGGAAGCGGGAAGATAACATCACCGAACATTACAGCCATGGAATCCGCATTGGAAATGCTTTTGGCGAAGATGAACGAGTTAACAGAGAAAACAGAAGCGGCAAAAAACAGCCTCACCGCCGAGTTGAAACAAGTGAAGACGGCCAACGACAACATCACCGCGGAACTGAAACAAATGAAGACGGCCAACGACAACATCACCGCGGAACTGAAACAAATGAAGACGGCCAACGACAACATCACCGAGAAGATGGAAGAAATGAAGGCCGAATTAACAGCGAAGACGGAAACGGCTAACAGCAACTTGGCCACGACAATGACCTCAAAGATGGCCGAACTGACCACGGAAATGAAGGTGGCGCACGAGGCTCTCGCCGCCAAATTTGAAGAACAGTTGGCCGGCGTGAGGGATGACGTGACGGAGCTGGGCAAGCGGATGGGCCAAGTGGACGAGCGCGTCGAGGACCTGGCGAGCCGCGTTAACGACCTGGAAGGGAAAGCCGACAGCAGCGTGAAGTCCCTGAACGCCATGGTGGAGGACGTCGTCGGCAGGAAGCTGAAGGATTTGAAGGCCGACGCGCCGGGACGCGACACAACATCTGCGCGCGTCAAACCTCCCAAGTATGACGGCGCGTCAACGTTTGAGGTCTTCCGCCGCCAGTTCGACACAGTGGCCAGGCACAACGGATGGTCACTGGAGGAGGAGGCCACACAGTTAATAGCCAGCCTCCAGGGAAGAGCCGCGGAAGTCCTAAACGCGGTGCAGACGACGGCGGCGCCCAAGGACATCTGGGAAGCCCTGGAGGATCGCTTCGGGAACCACCGCTTAGCCGCAGCATACCGCAGCCAGCTAAAGGCAAGGTCACAGCAGCCGGGGGAGACGCTGCAGGAGTTCGCCATTGCGATCGAGCAGCTGGCTAGCAAGGCCTTGGTTGACCTGCCACTGGAGTTCGTATCCCGGGAAGCCGCCTACAATTTTGTCGACGGGGTACGGGACACGGAGATTCGTCAGCGCCTAATGCTCGGGGAATATAAAACCATCCACGAGGCGCTGACAGCGGCACTAAGGATGGAGGCGGCCAAAATAACATCCACCCCGACGTCGAGAACGAGGAGTGTCCGCTACGCCGGAGACAGAAGACCAGCCGAGGGACGCCGGCGAACACCTAGTGGCCTGTGTTGGGGGTGTGGACAGCCCGGACACCTGCAGAGAGACTGCCCACACCAGGAAGAGCAGCCGGAAAACTAGTAAGGGCCGTCGTGGAGAGGGGCACGTCGGCGCCATCACCACCATCCCCTCGAGTGACACTGCGCGCCGTCAGCCGGCGTATGGATGACAGCCTCATCGCGGACGGTTGGGTAAGAGGGAAGCCGTGCCGCGTGCTGGTGGACACCGGGGCGGCCGTGACCATCATCAGACCTGACGTGGCGAAGGGTTTGCCGGCAAGGAAGCCAAGCCGACCATACCAGCTTGTCACGGCATCGGGCGACACCTTGCCAGTGGAGAAGGAGGCCCTGCTGGAGCTGAACTTGGGACGGAGTGCTGTGCGTCTGTGGGTGTTCGTCGCGAAGGTGGCTGAGGAGGTGATTCTGGGACTGGATGCCCTCAGGAGCCATGAGGCGACGGTCGACGTCGGCAAGAAGGTCCTGCGGCTTAACGGAGAAGAGGTTATACTCCGTCAACCCGAAGAGCGCCTTGGAATTTGCAGGGTCGTCTTGGACGAAGACGTGGTTGTCCCCGCGAGGAGCGAGGTGGTGGTGACGGCGCGACTGGAGGGCCAGAGAACCAGGAACATGATGCTGGACCAGAAGACGCCTGTAAACGGACTGTGTGTAGCCAGGGCTTTGCTGCCGTGCCGAGAGGAGGTGCCCGTGAGACTGCTAAATCCTACGGACGCCGATCACGACGTCCAGGCCGGGACGGAGTTGGGAATGTGCGAGCCCGTGGTGAGCGTAACAGCTATCGACGAGACACAGGAGCCGGCGCCGAAGCAACACCTGGGGCCCCGGCTAGAAGGCTTGGTGGAGAGGGCGGCCGACCACCTGACCACAGAACAGTTGGAGAAGGTTCGACAACTGCTAAGACGGTATCAGCGCGTCTTCAGCCAAGGTGATAGTGACTACGGCCGCACGGACAAAGTGCTTCACCGCATCGACACCGGAGACGCCCGGCCTATTCGGCAACCACATAGACGCGTTCCGCTGGCGAAGCAAGGGGCGGTGCGAGACATGCTGGAGGACATGAGATCCAGGGGAGTGATTGAAGAGTCTGACAGCCCTTGGTGTTCCCCTGTAGTCTTGGTGACAAAGAAGAACGGCGAGCTACGCTTCTGCGTAGACCACAGAAAGTTGAACGCCGTCACCCGGAAGGACTGTTTTCCCTTACCCCGGATTGACGACACCCTGGACACGCTAGCTGGTGCACAGTGGTTCTCGACCCTGGACTTGAAGTCGGGCTACTGGCAGGTAGCTCTAGACCCGAGAGACAAGGAGAAGACTGCATTCTCGACGGGCCAAGGGCTCTGGCAGTTCACGGTTATGCCCTTTGGCCTCTGCAACGCACCAGCTACCTTCCAGCGCCTCATGGAGTCAGTGATGAGAGGGCTGACTTACGATGCCTGCCTGCTATACCTGGACGACATCATCATCGTCGGGAAGACTTTTGAAGATCACCTCGAGAATCTGAGTAAGGTGCTACAGAGACTGCAAGCGACCAACTTGAAGCTGAACGCGAAGAAGTGCCAGCTCTTCCGCAAGGAAGTTAACTACTTGGGCCACATAGTCTCAGCAACCGGAGTGGCCACAGACCCGGAGAAGACGCAGGCTGTGAGAGATTGGCCTCGCCCAAAGGATAAGAAAGAATTGCGCAGTTTCCTGGGGCTGTGCAGTTATTACAGGCGCTTCATAAAGGGGTTCTCCAACATCGCGAAACCCCTCACCCGCCTGACAGAGGAACACCGGCCTTATGTTTGGACGGAGGACGCAGAAAACGCTTTCCAGCACCTAAAGGAGACCCTGTACAGTGCTCCAATTTTGGGTTTCCCACAACCGGGTGGCACCTTCATTGTGGACACCGACGCCAGCGACCATTGCATTGGAGGTGTCCTGTCGCAGATCCAGGACGGCCATGAGCGGGTGATAGCCTATTACAGAAAGACGCTATCCAAGGCAGAGAAGAACTACTGCGTCACCCGACGGGAGTTACTGGCGGTAGTAAAGACATTGGAGCACTTCCACAAGTACCTGTACGGTCAGCCATTCCACCTGAGGACTGACCATTCCGCCCTAACCTGGCTATTGACCTTTAAGAACCTGGAAGGCCAGACAGCACGTTGGGTCCAGAGGCTGCAGGAGTACGACTTCACCTCGGAACATCGTAGAGGGAAGAGCCACGGTAACGCAGACGCCATGTCCCGAAGACCCTGTCCAGAAGAGTGCGGCCAGTGCACAAGAGTGGAAGAGAAGGAGCGTGCCGCAGCAGTCCGAGTAGTTGTGGCAGTGCCTGCTGAAGGCTGGGATAGCGCAGGCCTGAGGAGGGAGCAGCTGGCGGACGCAGACTTGGGACCACTCTTGAGGGAAGTGGAGGCAGGGATGAGACCAACCTGGGAGGACATCGCACCGAGGAGCGCCACCTACAAGTCGTACTGGGCCCAATGGGACTCGTTGAAGACCAGAGATGGCGTGCTGTTCCGGGTATGGGAATCACCCGATGGGAAGACGCAGAGAGAGCAGTTGGTACTTCCCCGGAGTAAGGTCCCGGAAGTCCTGGAGGAAGTGCACGCCGGTACTTCGGGAGGACACCTGGGAGCGAACCGAACAATTGACAAACTACGGCAGCGCTACTACTGGCTGAGACTCCGAGCAGATGCTGAGAGATGGTGCCGTCAGTGTCACGTGTGCGCGGCGAGTCGTGGCCCTCAGACTAGGAGCCGGGGTCGCATGCAGCAGTACAACGTCGGAGCGCCATTCGAACGGATCGCCGTTGACATTGCTGGACCGTTCCCAGTTTCCGACCGAGGCAACAAGTACCTAATGGTGGTCGTGGACTACTTCACCAAGTGGCCGGAGGTGTATGCCATCCCAAACCAAGAGGCAAAGACAATCACAGACTGCCTCGTGGAGCAAGTGTTCTGTCGATTTGGGGTGCCGTTAGAGCTACACAGTGACCAGGGTACCAACTTTGAGTCCAACCTAATGAAGGAGGCACTACAAAGGCTTGGGGTGAACAAGACTCGCACTACGCCTCTACATCCCCAATCGGATGGCATGGTCGAAAGGTACATCAAGACCTTAGAGGAACACCTGAGGAAGGTCGTGGCCAGCCATCAGCGAGACTGGGACGTCAAGGTGCCACTGTTCTTGCTGGCCTATCGCTCGTCCACACACGACACAACTGGGATGACGCCAGCCAGCTTAATGTTCGGTCGAGATTTACGCCTCCCTTGTGACCTGGCTTTCGGAAGCCCTCCGGAGGTGAAGCAGCCGGTGAACGAGTATGTGGAGAACCTGGTGGACCGCCTCCACGACATGCACGAGATGGCTCGCCAGAACATCCAGAAGGCGAGCGACCGCATGAAGACCAGATATGATAGGCAAGCCAACAGCCAAGGGTTCCTGCAAGGTGACCTGGTCTGGTTGTATCGTCCTACCCGGACCAAGGGACGCTGCCCGAAGCTCCAGCAGCCATGGCAAGGACCGTACCGTGTGGTGAAGAGGATTAACGACGTGGTCTACCGCATCCAGAAGGTTCCCCGAGGAAAGATGTTGGTGGTACACCTGGATCGACTAGCCCGCTACAATGGTGCTGTTCGGGACGACCAGCTTTGAGGAGGGAGCAGTGTCACCCAATTAGCGGAAGGTTTGACGGCACAGCTGTGTGGGGAAACCGGAGGGAGCTGAGCCACGCCTTCCATTAGTCTCTGTCACTAACTGAAGGGTGGTTAAAGGAATGTCACCCGTCCCTGGACGTTTCTCTCCCCTTCTCCGGTGGTCTGGAACGTTCGGTAATTAGAGACTTCTAGAAAAACACTGACATTCCTATAAAAGGGTTTCAGAGAGACAGTTAGTCAGTGTTTGACGTGCTAGTGAAGTAGCGCCGTGTACGTGCATCGGAACGATAACGGACGAACTGGTGAACCGTAATTGCGTGCATTACGTAATTTTGTGTAATTGGCAAGTGTTTAACTGTAAGACGGTGGAAATAAAGAACATTTTTGAGTGGTGAAATTGGACTTTTTATTTCACGAACCCACAAAGTCACAATATTCTTACAGGTGATATTGATTCATATGTAGATCTTAAACAGTATGTGAGGTGAAAATGATTTCGGACATTAAACTCAATTGTGAATTTTGAAATCTCCTTTGCAAACAATTCATGGATTTCATAACAAAACTCACAACAGCAAAACAAACTTTGAAATAGACTTCCTAGTAGCATTCACCTCCTGCAAAGATTAACATATTCTCTGTAAATGATGTTCGCAAACCTCTTAAAGAACCAATTACTGAAATATTTGGATATAACAAGCTCGAAGTATTTGAATCCATCATTAGTCAGTGACAGAATATGTTTCATAAAATGGTACAAAACTAACAGATTTTTGGGCTGAAGTAGTTGCTTGTAAGGATTCCACAGGTATGAATTCAAGATATATGGTGCCTTGCAATTATGGTGTTAAGTTTCCTCCATTCAAATGCAGAATTGTAGAGGATTTTCAGCCAATTGAACATAGGGAAATAAAAATTGTTTATTAGGATGAATATCAATCATCTGAACTCGATTTTAAATTAAGTGAGCTAAAACACTTAGGAAAGTGTTATCATTCATATGAACCACTTGACTCCACCTTAAAGGAGGCCGCACCATTACTGAGTGGTTAGACCACTTAATTCTAACCAAGGCAGCCTGGGTTCGATCCCACGCAACTACAAAGTGAGATTTGGACATAGCAATGAGGCGGGTTTTCTCCAGGATCTCTGGTTTCCCCCACCATCTCATTCTACCAGTGTTCCATCTTCATCTTGTGAATCATTAGTATCACCGCCTGCAGTGCCTTATGTAGTAAAAGTGGTATAAAAATACTTTTTTTTACTATTTAACTGTTTTCCGTAAAGAGGGATAGCTGGTAATAGTTGATCCGTATCACGCATATTTGACCCGCCATTTTCCCAAACAATGGAGTAGCTAACATGCCAGCTGTAGACCAGTACACGTCACTGCTACGTATGTCCTAAAGATCTCCTTCATAATCGTACAACAAATCTTCCAGATTTTCTACAGTAATATCAGAAGCCTGTACACATCATACCCAAGCTAATTTATTTGCTACATTACCGGGATAAGCCATGGTTAACAATGAAATTTAACAATTTCAAATGTGCCATACATTTAGCTCTTGATAGCTACAAGAAGTCACTCTGAACACAAGAGAGAGTATAAATAACTGAAATACAGAGCGAAAACTGCTGCATAAGGCTACTAGAAACCTTGGTTGAGAAACACTGTAATAACAGATGCTGACAGAGTTTTCATTCCAGTGTGTGAGTGTGTGATGCAACATATTCTCGTCATATTATCGCTTGGTATAGCATAAATAAACTAAACTTGAACCTAAGAAGTCGCTTGCGTAGCTATACATACATACTATGGCTCGTATACACACAAAACAAAATGATTCACATATTAGGCGCGTTCGGCACAAAGAATGGCTTTTGCTACAGTGAAACAAAGTAGTGAAATTTCAACAATTTATTAATGTAGTCTCTACTTTATTGTTACTGGAGATTTATACTGCCTTTAATGAGTTTTAAACCAGTTTTTGTTTCGTTTAAATAACTTAATAAATACGGAAGATACGGAATTGTATTTATGATGCATTTTTACAGCATTTAACAATTTAAATGTCCTGTTCTGTTTATTGGGTATCCGTTTCCGGCCCCTGAAGGGTTTAAATGGCCATCGGCGAAGCGGTTAAAGCAGTATTAATATGTTTATATTCTTTATTAAATTCCTCTTTATTCAGGGGTATATTTATGTGGAAAGGGGTTAAAACTTATTTATGTAATTATCAATATGAGTAGACTTTCTATAAATACCATACTTTATTATTTATGATCTTTAAATCTAGAAAAGGAAGAAATCCATTAATTTCAGTTTCTAATGTGAATTTCATGGCTTTATCTTGTAAATTTAGTAACTTTAAAGCATCATTTATCAGGAACAAAAGCAAAAATATCAACATATCTATACCAGGTTTTAAAAATTAATAAAACTTATCGTTGACAACAGTTATTCGATGGCTGAGGATGTCAACAAGAGTTTACGAAATCGATCTCGTCAATAATCAAAATTTACATAGTTTTCTTAAGAAAAGTGAAGTTTTTGTTGCAAATAGTTATATGTGTGTAATATTTTTTAGTCTTCCTTGCTCAATAATAAGTTTATTTTGCACAGTCTAGTGCAAAATAAACAGTTTGAACATATGATGCAGAAATTGTTTCCACTCATGTCTTTTTTATGGAACATGTAGAAGAAAGTCCTTTTGAATATTGGTTGCATGGCTTTCATCTTTTTCTGATAATGGACTGGATGATCCCATAAGGCTCCAAAGACTGGAATAAGCAACTTTCTTTTCATGCAAGGCAAAATGACCATGGTAGCCATCATTTTCTGCCACCTAATGGAATGTCATCAACATTTTGTACAGAGCAGTTTTATCAGAATAAATAAGAAAACAGGAATAAAGCTTTATTTTTACTTTAAGTAAAAGGTTCATAAAGAAGTAAATAAGACTTATGAACACTTGTAAAGTAAAAATGAAATAAGAAAATTGCTGTATCATAATCAGAAAAAAAAAAGTATATCTGATAACTCTGCACATAGAACCTTCTCTCCTATACAATAGTTATAAAATTAATAGCTATTGGTTGAAGATGTTGGATCAATGAAAACTACAAATTCCTGAATACAGTATATGTGATGCACAGGGATCTTTATCTCTTACCTCCATAGTATATTAAAAAAGCACATATCATACAAAAGGAATGCACATTAATGCTAACAAAATCAATTTAATAACTTAAAATTGTTTACACACATACCAATATTGAATACTTATTTATCTGTAGAAAAATGTTCCTTCAAACATGCTTTCTCTTAAAATTAAAAACACTTTCACACAATAGGAGAACAAACACTGCTTGTCATGCCAATATTAGATTGATGAAGCTTTTCTCTCTCTTCCTTTCTTTATACAGCATCTTTCAACATTGTATTATTTTTTTTTCTTCTTGATAAATGAACCCAGTTTACCAATACATTTTGAACTTGCACCACAAACATAATATACCAATTTATTTATTCTTTAACAAATAAATACTTCCTATTTACATTATATAACTTAACACTAGAAACCTGATGTTTTAAAAGTGAACCAATTCTTACCTCTCTGAACATTTGAATTACCAACATCTAAAATGACAGAAAATGCTTCCCATTAAGGACAAAACAAAATCAGTGTACTTTAGGGAAAAAGGCATGCAACACTTCAATCTTGGGAATGCATGTGGCAAATGTGCATAATGTAACAGCAGGTTTATACTGTTCTCCTTGAGGAACATAAATAACTTGTCCTAGAGCTCCTGATGGTTCATGTACTGTGGTTTAAGCTCTTCTATCCTTGCAATAAAATCTGTCTTCTCAATGCAACCTTCACATGCTTCATCCCAGTCACTTAAGATTTTCTTCAAATCTCTCACTTTGAGCTTTTTTAAATCCACCGTTCGCAGATCAATTGTCTTATCTGCAAAAACAGAACACTTATTAAGTAAAAACACTAACAATGCAATTTTTATGACCACTAGAAATTTTGCTGTTTACTGAACTTCAATTTGGAACATTTCAAAGTCTCGAGATTTAACTGTATTGGAACACCACAGTGAAGCGAAAAATTAGTAATTTCAAAGTCTCTTTAAATCTCTGCTTTCCAGGTGTTACCAATAGCAACTCAACATAGCAAATAAAATAATTTTTTGCCAAACAAAAACGAATGAGGTCTGGCAATTAAATTATCTTGTCTTTCTGCTGAAAAATGAATATCACATGGTTTATATGACTTTCTTTAGGTGGGGGGAATGTAGATTGAAGCTATTTCGACACTTATGTGCAAAATTTGACATGTTTTGGAGACTGTTGTCCCTGTCATCAGCATAGAATTACTGCTGGACTTGTAGTTGGTGTTTTGAACAGACATACGATGGGATCCTTTTCCATATATGTTATCAACATTTAATAAACTGTTTAATAGTTAAGTTACTTGATGGAAATTAATCATTTTTTCATACTAGCCATATATAGGCTAAGGTTTTGGACTTTGCCAAAAACAGTATCTCAAATGCGAGAGCCCCAAGTGGTTTGCCGGGGAAATGTACAAATAAACTGGAGAATTTGGTGTCATGACAGCTGGTTGGCCATGATATCTCAATGGGTAGGAGCGATTGGATGGAAGCTGGGGGATCCGTGGTTTTGAGTCCCGGCCGTGGCATTGGGTTTCTCAGGTTGACTATCTATCCAAACTGTTTAATTTTGTGTCTGAATATTTTCCCACAAATGGAGAATTCTGCTGGTTTTCTAAGGGTTTTAAAAGCTCTGATTTCTCTTTCAACTGATAATTATCTGTGGCTCAAAATGCTCTGCAGCTGCTGATTTATGCATTTCTTTATATTTCATGTTTTTCATGCATTTTTTTAAACCTTGTATCCATATTCCTTTTTGACTTCCCTATGTATACTGGTTTGCAACTTTTACATAGAATTTAATAAATACCAAGAACCTTTCCCACCATAATTTTGTTTTTTGTATTAGTCCTGAGCAGTATTTTAAGCAATGCTTGTTAACTGGGACTAGAGTTGTATTATAGGGTAGTTAAATTATAAATGAACCCACTCACATCCTCTACTACGCGAGATGGCTGGCAGTCACAGAAAACTTATGCTGGCAGAGGCGGACTACAAACCTTACATTATAATAGATGCTGGAAATGTTGACCTGCTCTCAAACAGGCAGCATATCTCATGAATATTCTCGCCTGTCTCCGAAACTCAGCAGCAGGTATTCTTACATGTGTTACCTCTCTCTTCCCCTCTGCCCACACTACACTCTAAAACCAGTGCTAAAGAAAGTATGCATATTTAGTAGTCTTAACACGAATACTGTAATAATTTTTTGGCACAGGCTGTACAACCAGTTTTGATGGAGATGGCTCAGCCTTATTGGGGTAAATTAAAAGGGGTTCATTGTGAGTGTAGCTGCAGAAGAGAAAGTGTGTTTCTGTATATTTTAGAGATGGAGCAGGGAAATTACGAGAATCGTGTAGCCTTTCATGAAATGGGTAAATCAGTTCTGAAATTTTCGTTACCCTTAAGAACCTGAAAGTAGGCAGAATGTGTATAGGCCATTAACCAACTCCTAGAAACTGGGACTAAATATTAACAAAGACGAGATCATCAATGCAGCATTATGGACAAGCAGACAGTTCAAACAGTGACAGCTCACTTTTGACAAAATCCTCTGAGAAAGCAGTAAGTGCTGGCTTGAGGGCTGAACACTTAAAAAATATTAATGTACTCCCTGTTGAATGATGACTTAGCTTTGAAAACTTATTAGCAAAGTACAGGTCACCCTTTAACCCAGCACCTGAAAGAGCAGAGGATGTTAAAATCAAAACCCCTTCTTCAGCATTACACAAACAATGGTCACAGAAAAATTCTTTTCACAGATGAAAAGATGGCAAAATGGTCATGATTATGCCAAATCATCACGAGAAACTCATGGGAAGGTTCCAAAGATCCAAAGAAACCACCATACTGCCTCAGTCATGGTTTGATGGGGAGTGACAAATGATGGTACCACTAAACACCATTTTTGTGAAAAAGGGGCGAAAACTTCTTCAAAGGTGTACCAAAACACTGTGGGAGAATGCTATGAAGGATTTGGGCCATACTGTTCAGGCATCAACAATGGAGCTACCAGCAAGATTCAACATCCGCTCATAAGGCTACCCAGGACTGGCTCCATATAATTGGCCTTCCAGTAGCCCTGATGTGAAACCATTGGACAAGTGTGGTCCATACTTGAGGAATGGTCTGTAAGAAGAGAAATCTAAGTATTGACATGTTTTATGTACGAGGTCTACCCGAAAGTCCGAAGACCCCGGCCTCTACCAACCCAAGAGTGATGTAAAGTTCCAGGGCAATACCATGAGTCGAAAAAGCCCCCCCATTCAAGACAGGTGGAAGTGAATATGCCACTTACGCGCATCAACCCTGCATTGAAGACTACCAAAAACCTCGGTGGAGCTGCAGCACACCTCCCTCTAACCCTCCAGGCGGCCGAGGCCTGGCCGGAGGTACCCAATCTCCGACGGGTGTCGGGAACACACTGCCCCCTCAAGTCCAACCCAATCCGAACAACTCCCATTCAGGGAGGGGCTCGAATGTTCGACCCAGGTTTTTCAAGTAACGTCAGAGGTAACACGAGTGCTAAGGGTCCGCAGCGCCCGCACCACGGCAGCTGAAGGGGACAGATCCCCTCCCCTATGGGGTCCAAGTATTGATAGCACGAAGTGCTCCTATAGAGACTGTGTAATTCTATTGATTTGTGGCCACAGAGACTTATGGCCTGTGTGAAGGCCAAAGATGGCCATTTTGATAAATAATTGGTGCTCGGCATTTGTAAGACATGTAAGCAATCAGTATCAAAATTATTTTTAAAACTGTGCAAATGGCTCAGGTTCATTTCCGTAACAGTATTTATGGTAAGACTAGGTAAATCTGCACTTAAAACACTTTTGGTCCACAGATCAGATGAAAGAGTAACAAGCTGTTCAATACCTTTGGAAAATAAGAGCTCTGAATTTGAAAAAAATAATTCCTACACAGAAACAAAATAATTTATTAAACTTTCATGCCCCACATAAAAACAAATTCTTGCAGTAAACTCAGCCAAAATGCCATCTATAAGTTACTGGTGGAAGTATAGTATCACTGCATCTAGCCTGATAGAAACAATTCTCTAAAACCTGAGAAATTTTAATTTAAAAAACTATAATAGACAATAATCAAGAGATCTAACGTTAATGGATGCAACAGCTTTCGAAACTAGCCCCTCAATAATATAAAAATGTAAGGGATGAAGTGTTAAAAACCAACTACAATTAGTTTAAAAATTATTTGTGGTTGGTTTATTGACACTCGTCACTTACTTTTTCATATATTTATGAGAGACTAGTTTCAAAGGCCCTGGCCTCCATTTTCAATCTCTTCCCAACTGGCAAATGTTGTTATCTGCTCTCTCTGGTGGTGGAACTATGAACTTTTTTGTCAAATTATCTGCTGGCGGGATTTCAAAGTTCATTACGCGATCCTTATTTTTCCAGATGAATATGTTCTCCCATGTTGTCAATCTATTTTGGTTTATCACTGCTTTTAATAATTTTGGATTTGGATCAATGTCATGGTTTTCATTCCAAAAATGAAATGCTACTGCTGACTTGTCTTCTTGTTTCAATCTGATGTTTCTAAAGTGTTCTTTGACTCTGGTTTTTAAATTTCTTTTTGTTTGACCTATGTAGCATTTTTCACAATTCTTGCAATTTATTTGGTATATTCCAGATTTGTTACCTGAAGGAATTTCATCTTTTGTTTTTGAATTTAGTAATTTTAAAATTGAGTATCTATTAGTAGGTGCCAAGATGATATTTTGTTCCTTGAATATCTTTTTAAATTTATTAAATGTTTTTGGATGATATGTGAATGAACTGAATATGCTGTTGCTTTCTTTTTCTTTAATAAATGTGGTTGTTTCCTTAATGGTTTTCTTTAGTTTAGATTTTCTAATTTTCTTCAACACCAAACTTTTGTTGTATCCGTTTTCTTCTGCTATGTGTATTATTGCTTTTTGTTCCTTGAAATATTCTTCTTTTTCCATGGGTATGTTGACTAGTCTGTGTGTAAGGCTGTTTATTATTGCATGTTTATGTGTAATTGGGTTGTGGCTATTATTTTTTATATAATTTTCTGAATGTGTTGGCTTCCTGTAAATTCCAAATTTTATTTTTGTATCATTCCTGATGATATTTAGATCCAAGAAAGGTAGTTGTCCATTGATTTCCTTTTCTATTGTGAATTTGATAGTCCTTTCTTGCAGATTGAGTAATTTTAATGCATCATCTAAATGTTTACTTGGTACAATTGCAAAGATGTCGTCAACATATCTATACCAAACCTTGAAGATCAATGGGAAGGACTTTTTAATTTGTGTTTCAAATGCACTCATAAATAAGTTAGCCAAAAAAGGTGAAAGTGGATTGCCCATTGATAGTCCTGATTTCTGCTTGTAGTGTTTTCCATTAAAGCTAAAGAAGTTTTGTTCAATGCATATTTTTGTTAGAGAAATATATTCTTCTGCTTCTATTGCTTCCATATCAATTGTAGCTAGCCATTTTTTTTAACACAGTCTGCAATTTTTCTGTTGGTATGCTTGGAAATAAAGATGTGACATCAAATGAAACCAGTCTGTCATTTTTGTCCAAATTTATATCTTTGATTTTTTCTACTAAATCTAAAGAGTTTCTTAAATTTGCACTTTCAAATTTTGGAAAACTATTAAATTTACTTAGTAACCATTTGGCCAAGTTATATGTGGGGGCATTTATGCTACTAGTAATAGGTCTCATGCCTTTCCCTGTTTTATGAATTTTTGGCAGCCCATATACTCTTGGTAATGTTGGATTATCTACTTTAATTTTGTGCAATTCTTTTTTGTTGATTATTTTGCTCTCTTTTAGCGTTTTATTTGTGGTTTCAATGCAGTACTTTAATGGATTAGTTTCTACTTTTTGGTAATTACTGTCTTCTAACAAATCTTCCATCCTCTTTGTGTATTCTTCTTTTTTTTTTTTTTTTTTTTTTTTTTTCCAGAATTACTAGTTTATTTCCCTTTTGTGTATTCTTCTTTTTCCAGAATTACTAGTGTTTTCAATTAGTGTTTTTTCAATTAATGTTGACGTTGCTTCCGAAATTCCTCGTATTACACATGTCAAATTTTGCACACGAATTGTCACCAAGTAATTATGTAACCTCCAGAATGTTTGCATTAGCATCATTCACTTATTAACTTCACTCATTTGAACGAAGTTAAGGCAGAGTTGAGCTTGTTTCACCCAACTTCTATAAAAAGGGCCACTCCATGGTTTAAAACAACTGTTAAATCCAGCATTTGATTCATAAAGTATAGAGCTAAGAGGAGGAGTTATTAGCAGAGAATGTATTTATATGATATACTGTATATGTCAAATCTATCGTTTCATATCTGTTCTAGCAAACCATCTATTGCTCCTTAAGTTATTGGAAGTGATTATAAACAATGAAACTTTTTAACCTTAAAATTGTGAGTGGATTATGACACCAAAAAAAATTGTGAGAGGATTATGACACCAAGTTTTTGCTTAAATCACGTTTTGAGTATGCCTGTCTTCTTTAGCATAACCATTGTTGCCGGGGTAGGGATTCCTTACTTTAGGTGCGGTTTCTTTTTTCTTCGTGTACTGTGAATTCTGCTAGTGTTAAGACATCTTTTAAAAGCTTACTTTATTATTTAATGTTATGTTCTGTTGACTAACTGCAATGAGCAACAGCAGATTTGTGTATTTGCCAAATTTTTATACTTTTTACGTATTTCTTTAGTCTGGTTTGCAAATTTCTCTGTTTTTCTGATATATCTGTCTTAGCAGTCTTCATGATCAATCTGATAAATCCTTGATTTTTAATATCCATTATAGTTTCCTTTAGTAGATACTTAAGTTTGAGATTATGTTTATTGTATTTTATGCCATTTTCTGGAAACAGTTTACTACATTATTGTGCAGTTTTAGATGGAACGTGAATCTACTAGCTCTTTTCGGTAAAGATATCTCTGCTATTAAAAAGCAGAATTATACACAGAAGTGTTAAGAATACAAGATCTGTTCAAAAAGTATTGTAAATTTTGTGTTTTTTCAAAAATTATTTATTCATAAATATCTACTTTGTCCCCTTCAAAGTAATCCCCACCATATATTTTACACTTGTAACAACATTTTTTCCAATCCTCGAAGCACTTTAAAAATTGTTTTTTGTGATCTTGTTCAGCTCCTCCTTTGATGCCGTCTATCTCCTCAATTATGGTGCAGTGTCGTCCTTTCATAGGACTCTTAAGTTTGGGGAACAAAAAAAATATTTAAAGGTACCAGGTCTGGAAAGTATGGTGGCTGCAGCATCATAAGTGTTATTTTTGGCCAAAAATACGTGCACAAGCAACAATGTGAGCAAGGGCATTATCATGGTGCAAAAGCCAATTTTTGTTCTTCCACAAATCTGGGTGTTTCTGGTGGAGTGCTTTGCGCAAATTGCGCATAACTTGCAGGTAATATTCCTTAATGACCGTTCTACCCTGTGGCAAGAACTCATGATGCGCCATATCCCTGCAATTGAAAACTGTAAGCAAAACCTTCACATTCGACCGAACTTGGTGTGCTTTTTTTAGCCTTGTCTCATGTGGCAGCATCCATTAGGATAATTGAACTTTAGTTTCCACATCATAACCATAAACCCCTGATTCATCAACAGTTATGACCCTCCGGAGCATATTTGGGTTGTTGCAGACGGAGTTCACCAGCTCCTTAGCAATGTTAATGCGATGGTGTTTTTGGTAGAAATTTTGCGGCGACCCATCTCATGCCCAAATCATTGGTCAAAATCAAATGGCACAAACCAATCGATATGCTAAGGTACTTAGCACCTTCTCTAATGGTGATCTGACGATTTGGCCACTACTATTTATTTTCTTCACTTCTTCAATGTTTTTGTCTGTTGATGAGCTCAGGCATCCAGGACACACTTTGTCATTCACATCTTCTCAATCCTCTGAGAACTTTTGTACCACTGATAAACGTTGCTTTGGTCCAAGATAGTTTCACCATATGCCAGTCAACATTCAGTATGCATCTGTGCACTTAATTTTGTTTTTCACACAAAATTTGATACAGATTCTTTGTTCCACTTTTTTGGAATTGGCAAAAATTTGAATCTTGGTCAGGGTGAGTTACCTGGATAAGGATTTTTCTGGGGGTTTTCCTTATCCTGAAAGATGAATGTCAGGTAACTTTAACCTCTATGGACCCTGGGCTCATTTGAGCATCATTCATTGCCCAATATGACTTAATGTCGGAGGACGTAAATTACAAAAAAAAAAAAAAAACATAATGCCACAAAAAAATCAAAAATCACATATATGTAGCCTGCGAAAATTCAAGATACTTTTTGAACAGACCTTGCATATTCCTAGAACTCCAAGAACTGTGTAAAATCAATGTTATTACTTAGTACCTATTATCCGAAGTTTAAAGATTAGTACAAAGATCAATAGTGTATAAAAGCAAATCAAACATGTAGTATTAAACATTTTAGAATAAACATGTGGAGGAATATAAGAATGATTTTTTATTTATTCAGTGACTCTCAAAACATGTATTTCTGGTGAAATCGATGTCAAATTTTTGGGTGAAACTGAATACTTCTACTTACTGTAAGTATATGACAAGAAAGAAGATAGGATGCATAACTTTGAATATCAACATTTCCAAAAATGTTGCAACTTCAAACCAATGAATAAACTAAATATGTTTTACCGTAACGCAAATCACAGATCTGAGAATCCTTCTTCTTCAGCTTTTCACACACTTTGTCAGCAGGCATAGACCACGACAATGGCTTTGACAGCTCACCCAGAATTCCAGTTGCACTTTCCTCTAAACCTCCTAGGTAGTAGCACTGAAACAATTCAAAAATAGTTCATAAGTTAATATGCCTCTGCCCCAATCATTACAGTAGCAACCCCCTAGAATAGATAAAAATTTAAATAACAGTTAAAAACTTTATAAATATAACATTCAATATCCAACTTAATGACTCAAAGGTACTGCCACTATAACACATTGACAAGAATGATAAAAATATGTATCTTAGTACACATCTTCCAATTCCCATGCAACCCCAATGAATGAAGAGGAGAAAGAAGTTATATAAAACATTTTTTCTCTTCTTGTGAGAATATCCAAAGGTCACTTTGGAGCATCAAATTACTCTACGGGCTTCGCACAGAACATGTTTGAATTATATCAAACTTTAAGGACATTTTCAGGGCATGTGAAGACTTTGCAAATTGGTTTAATTCATGCACAGTAATTAAAATTCTATTATAAAATTTTGTATGACAAATAGAATAAGGAACAACTTTCCTCAATCTAGAAGAATTTATGGATTTATGATTGTCAAGGACCTTATAACAGCCCAGTCTACTGTCAGACATATTGTGAATATAGAGTATAACTCAAATGGCAGGAATGAGCATAATAGAAACTAAATATGATGAGTTAAATGTTACACTAAATCCAACTGCAGCACTACCCTACCTTAATACAGAAAATTCTTTAGTTATATTTATTAGTTATATTAGTTATAATTCTTTAGTTATATTGTATGATGCAACAATCAATTATAAAAATAATTCAAATGCCTTTAAGAATTACCTGCCCCTAAGCTGACCAGCCTATGAGAACAATTTTGTTACTTCATCTCTACACTAACAGAGCATGTCCTCTATCATTCCAAGAAACTATTGTTACAGATAACACATCTTTCAAAAGGCACATGTTGCTCATATAAATGAGAGACATTCAAATTTATACTTCAAGCTCATTTTGTGATTCAGATATTGCAACTTTCAGCTATAACTGTACTAATTTTCATTAGGAATAATAGTGCTGTTTAGAACAGAAAATTTATCCACATTTTTGATTCAAACAATCAAATTTGTTGAGCAAATGCTAATTTAATATTTTCTTTAATATTGAGGGCCAGGTTCAACCTATGGATGTTAACAATGTTAAAGAGAAGCTCTAATTAATGTTAAAGAGATTTACACAGAAGTTAACCTAAATTCTGTTTCATCAATGTGTTATAAACTTTAACATTATCATGTCCTTATGTTCCTAGTTTCCAGTTTAAAACTTACATAATCATGCACAAATTTTATGCTTTTACTAAGAAAGCATCATGTGATGCGAATAAAAAAATGCAGTGAAATAGTTTCAGAGATAAGTATACTAAATTTGTTGAAATTAATACATGTTAGTATAGGGGCTTTCTCCTCCCCTTAAACAATGCAAGAGTTTAATTTGGAATACAGCCGGGCAGAAGTGACTTCAATCTCAAAGCTTTAATCTCCAATGTAAACCTAAGTGCTATTTACCAAAGATAACTTTTAAGTTACTGCCTTAAAGGTACCAAGATTGCAAATCACTTCTGCCCATCTCATATCATATAAAATACAAAGTTAACACCTACAAATCTAATTCTAGTGGCTGTATTTTAAAACACATTGCTTATTATCTTTAGTTTTCATTTGTAGCAGTACGTTTGGGAACACTTATCTTTTGTTAGATGACTGATGACAATGGGAAGTATTCCTAAAAGCACTACTACAAATGAAAACTAATTATCCTTAGTAATGTATTTTAATAATTTTAATACACTGCCACAAGAATTGGAATGAAATTGAAATCATTCTTAGGAATACTTCTTAGTATAATAAACTTACAAATCTGTTATCCTTGTTCTTTGTCGTTTTACAGAACTTGCGAAATTCACTTTCAATTTTCTTTGGGTCTGATTTTATATCATCTGTTAAAGTGTTGGCAAACTTGTCCACTACTGTCATGCATACTGCAACATAAAATTTTCAAACATGTCAAATTAAAAACTAAACCTAAGCACAGTCATTTAAATGAAAATAAATTTTAGTTGCTAATGTTATGCTACAAGTTATCAATGGAAATTTTATGTGTGTGCGCATGCGCGCACAATTCAATCAGTTCAATTTTAGAAATATCCCAAAACTATTATACAATGCTCTTGCATTTCAAGCATCACATGAAAGCATCTTCAAGTTTAATAAATATGTTTAATACTGTGAATACATTCAGAATCCATTTATAATTTACCACAATAATCTGTTTATGTTATATATAATCTGTTATGTATATACAAAACACAGAAAACTAGGATTTTGATAGTCAACATGAAAAATTCAATGCCATGGTCGGGATTTGAACCACTTATCTCCTGGTTTCCGTCCAGTCGCTCTAATCCTTGAGCTACCATGGCCAGCGTGCCTCTTTACAGAATTCAACTATTTTTCTTTCTCATGTAGTAACTTATGGAGTTCTGCTTTCTTATCTTGACTTGATCCTGTTGCATTCCATTGTAGTATGTTCAAATCTCCAAATACAGTCCCCACCCGGAGATCCGAACAGGGGACTATTACTCCGGATTGTTTTGTAGAAAGAGACATAAACATAGTTTATTGAGCAGGTTTCAACCGTTTCTTATGGACACCTCTTTTTTATAAGTAGGCAGATATGTTGACCAAGAAGGGTTCCAAAATATCTCAAACGAAACAAAATATCCCCTATGAAACAGTTAAAAGATTAATCAAAAACATCTTCACAAAACTATATAACTATCTAGTTTCCTCTGAAAAACTTAATTGGAAAGATCTCCAAAACAAACTTAAGACAATTCCAGAACTACCTCGAAAATCTTCAGTAGCAATGTTCAGATTAATCACAGGCCACGATTGTTTGAATGGACATTTATTCAAGGTTGGATTAACAACTTCTCCACATTGCTGTTTATGTGGTAAAGACGATTTAATGAACATCGATCATCTAACTGTATGTGAAACTCTCCAGAATCAAGATCTAGTCTCCAAATATTGGGAAGCAAGAAAAATGATTTTATAATCAAATTCTGAGCATTAAATACACACACACATACACTATTTTTCTTTCTCTTTTATATCTTATTATTCCTTTACAAAGTTTTTAGATTTCTATGACTTTGTTACATCTTTGTTCCCCAAATTTCTATGCTAAGGTTTCTTTATTGTATCAAATATTTTTCCATAAATGAAGAAAATTCTTTCTTAGATGTTTATCTTTATTATGGATACTGCATGGTAGCAAAGAATGCCTATTGTAAAGGGATTAAGTGAGTCACCCCATTTCACTGTTTTTGTTTGCCAATGAGAGAAGCAAAAACCAGAACATTTAAAGACAGACCCACCACTGCTGTACTGCACTGAAAATTCCTAAACTGATTTCGGCAGATCTGGAGGATTCGACTTTTACAATGCTTCTTTCCTTTGGTACTAGGGACTTTGGCTTTCAACTGTTTTCAGCAGGATTATAAAAGCCAAATGCCAGCTTGCAGATCAGTTGCTAGTTATGAGGACTTGTGAGCATCAGTGATCAGACCTGACATGGCAGAGGGCTTGTCATCAAGGAAGATGGAACCAAATAGTGATGGCCTTAGGTGACAACTTGCCTGTGGAGCCCTTGCTGGACCTTTTGGGTCATATTTGATCTGGATGCCATCAGGAGCTATGAGGATCCTGTGAACGAGTTACACAAAAGAAGCCAATGCTCTGAAGTCCCAAAAACACCCTGGGTTTTACAAGGTAATCCTGGCACAGGCTATGACTCCACCAGGAGCAAAATGGGTACAAGAGGACTAGTGTTCAGACCCTGTGGAGCGTTGTCAGCTAAAGATAGTGAGCAGAGGAAGACCCAGAAGCCTACAACAGAGGTTTTCTTTGGAATGGCATGCATCGGCCTATCAGACTAAGGGGCATTGCAACAAGCACCAACCAATGAAGTAAGGACCACACTACATGGAGAAGAGGATCAGTGATGAAATCCACAATGCCCAGAGCTTGCCACGAGCAAATACATGGCAGGTTGGGACGACCACCTTGAGGAGGGATACATACTGTAAATTAAGTCTCACTCTGTTCCATCATTTTTGTTTGCTGTTCAAAGAGAGAGAAAAATAAGACAGCTGCTGATGTCATGAGCAGAAACTAGCCCCCATTGTTGTACTGAGTCGAATATTTTCAGATCATTCAATTTCGTTAGATCTGGAAGATTCAACTCAACAATGTTCCATTCCTTCAATTCAAGAGGTTTCGGTTTCCCAAAGATTTCTTTTGGGTCAGGCAGGCTACAAAAGGAAAGTGCAGTTCAACTCTCAGTTGCTAGTTATGAGTTGACCAGTGAGTATCGGAGCTGTGAATCAGTTGACCAGAGCAGTAGTGCAGTTAAAAGTACTGGTCTGCAGGCAGTAAATATTGAGAAATTAAAGCAACATAAAACTTAAAGGAACATCAGACTGATGTATTTGTAAAAAATGAAAGTGCTTGTAAGTTAGCACTAGGCCAAAAATTCTAATGACAGAGTTTGGTGCAACTTAGAGTTGTCATTTTTGTCACAATACATTATCTATTCAATAATAATTGGTACTTTTTTAACAGTAAGGTTAATCACACTATTAACTGAACATCAGCTATGTTTGCACCTCACTTTTGTAAAAGCACATGCTTCAGAAAATGTTCAGTCCCAACCTCAGCTGAAAACCAACTAGTTGTACTGATGGTGAATGTTGGTGGTGGTATGAGCACAGCCACCTAGTCCAATGGCAAGAGTTCAAAATTCAACTGTTTTTTCTTACTTTTTCATCTATTTTTGTGTAATGTAGATATTTCCCTGAGAGTTGAGTTGGGTATCTTACTGTGATGAGGAGATTGACCTACAGAATGATATGATGGCTGTTCCAAAAGTGTGCTGACACAGCTAATTTTTCCATCTGTATTTTATGCATCAGAGTTCTTTTAGTCTGGTTTCCAAACTCCATTGAAGTCATTTATTTTTGGATCAAATTTTAATATTCTTGATCAACTACATAAGAGCAAGACAGATATACCACTTAAAATCTACAGTATTCCCATTTTCCCCTTGCACCTAAAAGTAAATTAGCAATAGGATAACTTCTGCTAATGTTTATCTTGATTAACAAGAAGAATAAACTTTTTAAAGAATAATTTGTAGGAGAAGGTCATGCAAGTACAACACATCAGACTTTAAAAACAAATATATATTTTAGATTAAAATTTACAATACCTAATATGTATAACTGTGTGAATTGCCTTTATCCATCCATAGGATTTCTATCTTAGTCACTTTTGGCTAAGGTTAGAATTATTTTCAGTTACATTTCAAATAACAGCTTCGGGTGCTTTTGACTATTTCATTCTTTACCTTTAAGTTTATAATGTTTTCTTTCAAATAATCTCTACATTGCACATATACTTTATCAGCTATCTCTCTTCCACATCCAATGAATTGCCCAAAGTAACTATCATAATTAATAACTTCATAATTCATTTTGAACACTTCAGCACTTCACACACCGCTAATACTCTCAAGTTATATTTTTCACAAGCATTTGTTTCATACGAAAATAATATTGTATTGTCAACTTATGTCAATTTTCCTTCATTACCAACTGAAGTGCAGGAACTAAAACCTGCTAAAATAGCTGTATTTTATACTGTACATCTTTGTCTTGTTTCATTTTCATACTATACTGTGTATAGCACAACTGTGAGAATGTCAAACACAGTTGTGTTAACTCCATATCAACTGTTTCGTAGGCGCAGAAAACAAAGGTTATTTGTTGGAACCATTAGTATAACATGGATTATCAATGAAGTGTATTTGTGAAAATGTGGTTAAATCAAGATGGAGGAAACTGTAGTGATTCTTTATTGAACTTATTAGTTTGATTAGTGTTTCATTCTTCAATATACTTTGTTAAAAAGTGCACTGTACTTATGCTAATATGTAAGTTGAGGAAATGAATTCTTATTTAAGAATGCTCTTCAACTGTTGTGGTTCTCAGCATACCATTCAATATTAGGTGTAAAAAAGGGCTTCATTTTGATCACAGGGCTCTATCAGGCTTAAGGTTTTTCTATGTTTCAAATCTACAACACATCACCACCAGCTTTACTCCACTTCCAAAGGATGCCATATTATGGATTTTCATGGCTGAAAAAACCTATCACCCTCTGCCACGTTTGAATCTGCGACTTTAGGAACCGGAGGCTGAGATTTCTCACTAGACCACGGAGGACGAAGTAAGTAGTTGTGATATTCTTTTGCCAGGTTAGGTTAGGTCAGGTCTTGTTCATGCATATAAGATAATTTTAAATAAGGTTTAATTTTTTTGTATAAACTTAGGTTTATGATTTACAGGGGATCTAGCTATTTTTATATAAGCATAAGTGTTTGTCTCATGCTTTTCTCCTTTCATTTCTCACTTGCTTTACCTAAGTGCACATACTTCAGCATCCATAATTCTGCAGCTCACTAACAGTCTGCATGTTGGCATCATTACATGCTGAATGGCATTAAAAGCCATCTACAGCAAAAATGGAATGCTATTTCTGGTCATTGAATATGAAAATTTTACTGAAGACTTATCTTGCAGAACTAACGCATTTCACACTTTCTCACCAGCATCTGCAGATGTGTAAATGGTACCTTTTGCTCTCTTCACCTATTTTTATGCTATAAAAGAAAAGGTAAATAAGGTGAGCAGGAGGATTACAGTTTATTCACTTTTATTATACTTCATGTTAGGTTCCAAGTAGTAAACATTCACCTAATTTTCTCTTATCCATATTCCAATTTCCATCTTCTTTCAAACTGCCCCATTTGAAAGCTCTACACAATGATTTTAGCAGAACATAAATGATCTACTGATTACTCTTGTTTCCAATTCTCACAAGATAGCATGACTGTATGCTCTGATGTCAGAGATGCCAATATGAGAGAAATAAGTTATCCAGGGCCTATGGGTCCTCAGCCTCAAAGCATAGCTGAGAAATATTTTGCATTACCAAAGGAGTGGCGGGCCACAACTGTGAAGCAACAGGAAAGTATAGCTAAAACATAAATATAACTAAAACCCACTGATTAGGTTGGTAGTAGTCATCCTTTTCATTCACCATTGCCTTTATGGCTGTTTTGTTGACAAAACAATTTTCCTATAGAACACCTCGGTGGGTGAGTCACAGGACTTTAGAGAAGCACTCCTGCCATCAATAACCAAATTTATAACACTATTTCTCAATTGTTACTCCACTTTTTAAATTTGCCATAGCTGTAATAGTTTTCCTAAATTCTGGAGTGCTCTGTGTACTACATTATAAGCAGCTCAATAGCTTTACAATATATGAACCACACTAATACAGGATAAAGACTTCAGTATAGAGGACTCCTAACTTATCTCATAGCTGCCAGGGCCTGACCTAGATAACATTCATCTCCAAAATTTGCAGTTACATCAGTATATTACTGCTTTGTATCAAAATATCGCCAATCAAATGCAATGGGCACATATCTTGATAAACTATCTACCCTTAATAGAAAGAATGATCATACATATGAAAAACATCCTCTGCCTTGCAAACAATTATTCAACGAAGTAACACAACAGCCCTTATACACTGACAAACAAAGTCTATTTCCTTCTTCAGTTTAATGCCTTAGTAAAAGAACTACAAGAGACGAAAATCAAAATATGGAATGTTTTCTACCAGTCAGTAATTAATTTTACTATTCCTATTATATTTTGTCATGCATTCGTGTATCGTCACTTTAGTTCAGTGATGGTAGTTTCATTATGCACATGTTTCTTCCACTGGCAATGCTCCAACTGTTTAGGCCTTTATCTACAGGTTAACCAAGCATAACACTTGGTAGCACTTCCATATGACTGAACATAGACATAAAACATAATTGAGGCACTCATAACAAATAATGGCATATCCCAATCGATATCAAATTTTGAGATAGACGCATTACCATGCATAGCTGCCATCTATCTTTCACGTGTTAAAGCATCAAATGAATTGGGAATGCCAAAGCTTTCATTTTCCACCTTTAAAATTTGTCCATAGTGAAAACATACACATTCTTAGAGTAAACATGGCATATCCCAACTATGAGTACTTTATTTAGGACTACTACACGTTCACTGTAGTGAATATGGCACCATCTGCAGATATTCCTGAATTTCCAAAAAAAGAAAAGTGAGCAAAAAAGTCAACTAGAGGGTAATAAACAGAAAACAAACGGTTGCAATTATTCATTAACAAATTGAACAAGGAAGACTTTTGACATACAGAATGTACCGCCTCCAACTTAGTAATTTAGAAAAAAAGATTGATTGTGCTCCTTTGCTTTTATGTAAGGTTCCATCCATTATTGTGGATCATGATAATCCAGAGATTGCTAAATTTGGTTTATGTTACTCTAACTATGAAGGTGTAAAAATGTTAATTTTAGGATAAAAGGTAAAAGTTCACAAGTTTCATGCTTTAAGTTACAACAGAAGTACAGTAAACAGAGAAAGATAAAACCAAATACAATGACCTGATGAAATTACTGAAATATGTACCACCCATCTATCATGAGTTTTATAGCAGTCGTCATGATGGTGTTGATGAAAAATGTGAAAATTTGGAAACAGAGCTAGATTACATATTTCAAGATGTTAAATTAAGGAAAAGTCTATTTTATACCATTTTTCTGTTTTTTATTACTTTTGTTCTAATAAACAACACGAAGTCACGAAAACTAATATCACAATTGTTCAAGAATTTGCACATAGACTTGAAATCCCTAAATTTAAGTACCCAGAAAATATCAAATCATAGTGTTAACTACTTTTCATGTTTTGAAAAAAAAAAAATGCATTTATCTCAAAATGAACTTTGGTTGGGATATACCATTATTCTATGCGCCTCAATTGGTAACACCTATTCACGATTTAACTCATTACTCAATCTTGAATTTTTAACTCGAGTAGTGAAATATATTTTGGCACATCAAAATTATAAACGGTATACAATCCAGACGCTATAGGGAAACTGTATCGAACAGGAAATTAATCAAATGGAATTAAAACGTCACATTTGGAAGTATTCTATGTAAAATAAGCATGTTTACCGACTCAACAAAAACCTAAACTTTCTTCTATATAAAGCATATGAGCAAACCCCAGGAAGGCAAATCACAGAATATTACCTAGTTTCTTTAGCATTTACCATTAAAATTAACCTTACCTTCACAGTCCTCTTTCTTCAGTGCATGACATAGGCTCTGAAGAGCAAGCACCAATATCAAGACGGAATATGCAGTGTTCTTCATTTTATCGTACTGAGCACAGGAGTCGCTATACTCACGAGTCCTTCGAAGCACAAAGGCTGCTTTATAAAATACACAAAATACATATTTCAGCAAATGTTTTCGACAAAAAAAAAACAATGAGTAACCAACTAGATAATCTACAGCATTAGAAAACTCTTGGCATTACCTGTTTAATTGCTAATTTCAACAAATTTAATTAGGTCTAATGTATCCAACTAATTTACCTGCAGTCTAATTTTACCAAACACCCGCCGGTTTCAGATTCTTTCACGTCATGTTTCGTATATCACATCGACCAGCTGGCGCAACCTGATTGGTGTGATTGGACCGTTAAGAACTTCCGTTGGTGACGTAATTTCCTTACATTCACGAATATTTGGTCAAATCCCTTTCCTGAAATTTCATCACAAAAGCTGGCCCACAGAGTAATGCCTGGCCAAAGAATACAGAATTTGTGCTTTCAGTTTGCAAACTGGTTTAGAGATTCAACTTTTAAAAAGAGACACGAAGATTATTTTCGTGTCTTTCTGTACAGAGTACTGGGAAAGAAAGAATGTAGAGGTTTATAGATGCACTATTTTGCACTATTTCGATTCGTAAAGGACTAATCGATTTCTACGTTGATGTATAGAATAAAAAGTACTGGTTACATCTATTCTGGGAAGGAAGTATAAACGTTTAATCTCACAATTAATAAAATGTATTTCGTAACAAAGACTCAGGGACGAAAAATTCAAACGAACATGCCCACATTTCTTGTGTAACAATAACATATGCCAGGCGTTGCAAGTCAAACTACACATGGGAGATAGGAAGAATCGAAATTCAATTTTGTTCTAACTGCGCACGAGTGTACATCTGTGGTACATCTGAGCGTATGTGTATCTCTTCGGCACGTCTGTACAGTTTTTAGATTAGTAGATAGGTAAATAGTATATAGTTCATTGAGTAAAGCGCAGTTGTGGCCGATAAAGGAAGGCTGCGGGACTGTAGCCCCCCCCCCCCCCGAACAAATTTTAATTTTACTGTTGTTGCCTTAATTGCTTAAATTGAACAGATTACATCCGTATAGATATATATAATTGTAATTCATTACACAAATTGATAGACTGTGCGGCAAGTTCATATGAGAAGCCGCTTCTCCCTCTTGGACTGCCAGGTCTACTCAATAACGTGCATATTGCTTCCATTTCCCCCTCCGCTTGCCCCACTACACGTTTTGACCTACCGCGCACCCACAGCTTAGTGAACCCAATGGACTGCATTGCTTGCAGTTCCAAGAACGGTGTAAGTGTAATTTCGTGCGGTTTTTCGTGAAATCGACGGTTTCTGAACATTTCCACGGCGATTCAAATATATGTTTGTTTCCTGACAATAAAGTATACTCAAATATGACCTTTTATACTGGTATCAATGGTGTGATTGAAACAATGAGAAATTCAGTCGAATATTTCAAGTCGCTTCGTTTTGGCGCTTTAACACTGCAAGAGAAATGTGACATTAAAGTACGAGAAAGACCGATTCCTGTGTTAAACATTATTCAAAGTGCAACAAGCTGCCAAAAATAATATAGCAGGTGTTTCAGTCCTGAAATTTACACGAAATATGAGTGGATATGTGGCTGTGAAATCAGCAATTCCTTGTACTCTTTTCCTTGCCTTTTATTTGGAATTAAAGACGATGCAGCCAACATTGTATGGGTTCAAAAGAGAGTTTCAGACTTGCAGAGACTATATGAAAAATATCATAAACATGAAATGTCCAAAAACCATGTTAATAACAATCTTACTTTTGCTACACTTTGGTTAGTAAATGTACAGACATGTTTAAGCCAAGCCTATAAAAAGAATCAATAGAATGTCACAACGCTTAAGTCCAAAAAAGTAGGGACACTCTTATAAAGATAATCAACTGTGTGAAATTTTGTGGTTATCACTAGCTACCCCTAAGAGGGCGTGAAGATCATGAAGGGTCACAAAATCAAGGGGTGTTCAGGGGGTTGATTAAATATACGGGATAAATTGATTCCCTATTTAAGAAAAAGAAATTCCATAGAAAAAGAACAGATAGAAAACATCCTGAAATTCAACGAGGGAGTGGTCAATACGTTTGCTAAAAAGGAAGATCACCGTTCATCTTAAAATACTTATGCAAAGCTAGAATTCCAGTAATCTATGCAGCCCCCCCCCCCCCCCCCCAAGGTATAGATAACATGAGCCGCCACTGGCAAAGAGCGTCGGTTGTTTTTGTATTTACGTGTACAATACTCATAACTAGTTTTTTTTTTTTTTATTTAATCTGCGTACTCCAGTGTTAAATCATATCGGACGATGAATAAAATGGATCAAATGATTCTCAAGAGAGCCAAGGGTATATAGAAGTTATAGCTATCCGACATTCGACTTTCAGGGCAAGGGAAACCCCCGGAAGAAACCTTATCCAGATAACTCAATTCAAAAACAAAAGATGAAATTCCTTCAGGTAACAAATCTGGAATATACCAAATAAATTGCAAGAATTGTGAAAAATGCTACATAGGTCAAACAAAAAGAAATTTAAAAACCAGAGTCAAAGAACACTTTAGAAACATCAGATTGAAACAAGAAGACAAGTCAGCAGTAGCATTTCATTTTTGGAATGAAAACCATGACATTGTTCCAAATCCAAAATTATTAAAAGGAGTGATAAACCAAAATAGATTGACAACATGGGAGAACATATTCATCTGGAAAAATAAGGATCGCGTAATGAACTTTGAAATCCCGCCAGCAGATATTTTGACAAAAAAGTTCATAGTTCCACCACCAGAGAGAGCAGATAACAACAGATGCCAGTTGGGAAGAGATTGAAAATGGAGGCCAGGGCCTTTGAAACTAGTCTCTCATAAATATATGAAAAAGTAAGTGACGAGTGTCAATAAACCAACCACAAATAATTTTTATATTAATTTTGACGTCACTGTTACTAAATTCCTCCAAACACACATTAAGAGAAACTTGTTAACCAGGCAAAAAGAACACCAGAGGAACATAAAGTTGAAACAAACAGAAACATTTGCAGTGTCACACCATTTTTGGACAGAAAACCACATCATTGGCCATAACATAAAACTGTTAAAATCTCTAAGTACACCCATAGAATTGGATATTTGGGAAAAAATATGCATAACCAAAAACCGGGAAAAAGTTATAAATTTTGAAATACCGGCATTAAATGAAATATTAAAACTTAGTGCCCCTAACACCAGATGGCACAGGCATAGGAGCACTGTAGTAGTGGAAGAAGAAGAATGTTCATTTAGTCACCAAACAGCTGAGGATGAGATCGAATGATCTTGAAAACATTTCAATTACACAACAACATAGTAAGTGAAGTTTGAGTGTAAACATAGTGACTCATAAATCAAACTAAAAAAAAAAAAAAAAGAACCACTTATTTAAAAATCACTTACTATTCAACTTGCAGACACATTAAATCAAATGGTGAAATCGTGAACTACATAAAAGCAAGGTTTGTAAACATAAGATAGTGTCAAGATCTATGTTCGGCAATAAGTTCAAATACTTATATTATGTATTGAGGTGAACATTTTGCTGTAACATATTGCTTTCTGAAGAAAATGAATAGGATGATTTTCTTAGTGATGGTTCCTGGTTCATTAAAGTGGCTTTAATTGGTGATATCTTTAAAAAAAATGTGTTAACAGAGGAAAAGATTGGCTTGCAAGCAAAACTGAAAGTAACCTAAATTCACTTGAAAAAATTATGGAACTTAGGAAGAAACATTTATTAGGTACACTAACTTAAATATGAAACAAGATAGATAGAGTCAACATGAAAAGTTCAATACCATGGCCGGGATTTGAACCACGGATCTCCTGGTTTCCGTCCAGTCGCTCTAACCTATTGAGCTACCGTGGCCAACTTGCCATCACAACATTAAATTCTCCATTTGACTCATGTATTTCCCGGTAGACCACTAGGGGCCCTTGCATTTGAGATACACTGTTTGTGATGACTTACTATCATACTTGAGTCCCAGGCTTCATCATTTAATTCTTATTATGTCAGTTAATTGGTGGACATTAATAATTTCTTCACAATAGCCATATATAGGCTAAGATCTTTGATAGATAGTCAACATGAAAAATTCATTGCTATGGCCAGGAGATCCGTGGTTCAAATCTCGGCCATGGCATTGAATTTTTCATGTTGGCTCTATCTATCAAAGACCTTAGCCTATATACGGCTAGTGTGAAGAAATGATTAATTTCCATCAATTAATGAAACAAGATGTTTAAGCTTACAAAGTACTCCCCACCCACCCGTCTGCCTGTCTGATCTTCGGTTGGCTTCAATCAAATCGTGAGGCAGCCTTTCACCCCTTCTTTTCTTAAGTGTGAGGAATGACCATGATTTGAAAATTCTCTATTCAACACAAGACATGGCACCAATCTGGATTTTCCCTCCTGTTTTCAACAAATGTTGTGAAAGTTCTCCCTTCCTATTCTGCATACTATCTAAGTGAAGCAGAATTTTCTGCAATGAACACACGGAAATATGAGAACAAGTCAAGGGTATTATTAAATCTGAAGATAATCTGAAGACAATTTGTTAATCTGATTGATATTTGGACACACATAAATATTTCAAAAACAAAAAGGCTCAAGTTTCACATCAACTTTTCTTCTTGCTCCAACTTTTTAAATTGTTATTGAAATGTTGTAACATTTAAATTATATAACTCCATTATTGACGTAAAACATGTTACCTTTATGAACCAATTCCAAAATACACACATTATATACACATGCTTATAGCTGTTACACTGTAATACTTTTGTCATTAAATTACACCAACATAACAAAGTTACAAACAATAGAATATTATTTTTAATTGACAGTAATATTCAGGAACAATGATCTGCCATGAGAACTACAGCACATCTTTCATGTCCTTTAAGTTGAAAAGCATTAGAAAATGCTGATATAGGATGATGGAAGTGGTAATCAGGTAAACGCTCACACTAACGGTTGTTTAATAAGGCTACAGATATAAGCACCAGTAAGAAATCAGGGACTTCTGAGAAACTGCAGGTCTATAATTAGCAGTGGCAGATGAAGCATGAATGAATAATCATATCCGTTGGACTAGTAAATTTAGGCAACTTTTCCTCAAACAAATACCGAGCTACTGTGAAATGTACAAATAAGTTACTGAACAGTTATCATTGTAAGGTATTTTCATGAGTAGCTTACTGTTTCCACATGTCTGAACAAAATCCACACACTCACTGTTTTTATCTCTCCAGTAGCACTAAACCAAATATTGGAAAACAGAATAAAGCTTTTTGATTCACACTCACCATTTAGTTTTCATGTAACTGCCCATATAATTCTTATGCATGTTACACTGTTATATAGTAAATATATTTTATAACCTGGCCAAGGCGAGTGCAGTCCTGATTCGGAGAGTGCCGTCACTTATGCTTGCTGCAGATCGCCCATTTTCCTGTACTGTCTGGTTTGGACAATGGAAGAGTTAACAACTCATTGATATTTTCCGTGAGGACTATAATTAAATCATGAAGTTTAGGCATTTATTTTAATTAAAATAGGCAAGCAGAAACACACCTAGAATACCAACAGTTAGTAATAGAATTAAATAGGCATTTATTTGAAGTAAAATCTCAGTAAAACCCCTCTTAATAACGAAAATGGTTATCTAGAACACTTAATATATTTATCACCTCTTACTGTTTGCTTAAAATGGTTATTATAACCAATAAGATGTTCTTTCAAGGCATCAACGGTCTACATAGTCAGTCTGATAGAATTGATTTTCTTCCTTTCTCTGAATTAGATACTTGTCTTGCCTCTGAAATAAGCAAAAAATGTAATCATATATCACCATAAAGATCCGAAACAGGACTAGCTTAAAGGCTCTAATTATAATCATATGCATATTAATATTACAAGCAATCAGATATATTCACAAGTGCTTAAAAGACACTGCATTTGAGCATCTCTCTGTCAATCCCTCACTTGCTGTGTCAGTTTCCAGCCGGTGGCGGTTTCTTTTCCCGACTTTTTACCACGGTCCGGTCCTGGGTTATTATCTTTTGCATTTCCTTTTCCATAAGAGCATCTTTTTCTCAATGTTTCTTGAACATCTTTCACGTTCTGAACAAAGTTTTTCCAGTCATTTACTGTTATTACTGCAACAGCATCAAGTGTTAAAGACTTTAATGTTGACAGAGAAACACAGTGAAAATTATTGTCTGCAAAATTAGCTTGGAATTTGGAATTCCAAATTAGCTCGATGTGGTTCAAGTCCAGGTGGTAGGATGATAATCCAGGATTATAAAGCCAAAGATGCAAATAATTTGTCAATAGAGTATGTTTTCTTTAGTCTGAATTGTTTTGTATAGATGAGAAGTTCTGATTTTGTAAAATGGAATTTTTTTTTCTGCCCACCTTGGTAGCGAAGATGGTAGCGTGTTCAAGAGGTCCTAAGCTCAAATCTTGGTAAGGGTGAGTTTTATCTGGATAAGGCTTTTCCTGGTGTTTTCCCTTATCCTGAAAGATAAATATTGGTTAACTCTAAGTTCTATGGACCCTGAACTCATTTGAGCATCATTTCACCTATTTCATTCACTGTCCAATATGACTTAACCTTGGAGGATGTAAATTAAACAACCATTCTTTGTCAACCATTCTTGCATTTCTGACTTAAGCTGTTTGATTTCTCTTTCAATCCTGATTAGCCCAGAGTTTTCTTAGGCATATTATTGCTTTTAGGGTACCATAAGCTTCCTTCTGATAAGACACTATTGGTCAGAGGAGCCAGATTTGGGCTCAGACATTGTGAAAATGCTGTCTCAATCCCTCTCAAATGCTGTCTCAAAGTCAGTATCTAAAAGTGAAGAGCTTTTTCATTTTAATAGCAATGCACTTGCTAATGACCAGAAGCAAGAAAGGATTCAACGTGAAACCCCTTATATCATGCTGAATGCTTCCTTCTGTCAGTTTGGTATATTTTCAAAACAGCTTCTCAGAATGGTCACAATTCCCTCAAATAATTCATTTGAAGGAAGCCTATCCGATTTGGTTAGAAGATTTGGGCTCTATGCATTTGTATTGGTTACTGCTATGAATTTGACTTACATTGTCATAAAGATGCAGTAGGAAATGAAGCCAATGACAGCAATGACTTAGCTTTAGGCAGCAGAGTGGTGTTGAACATGTTGAATTGCACTGTGATTCTCATTCTCATGAAATCTATTTAGACAATTTTTTCACAAATGGAGATTTTCTGCTCCACTTTCAAAATCTTGGTTATTGGACTAACAGAACTATTAAAGAAAACAAACTCGAGAAGTGCCCTCCACAGGATACAAAGCAATGCAAAAATCAACACAGGGATCCTATGATAGTATGCTTGACACTGGAGGTGAAATATTTTCTGTCAAATGGCATAAAATTTGGATGTAGTAGAACCATGGCTTCTATAAGTAGGTAGAACAGAAATGCAAGAGAGAAGATGAGTGTTCAACAGCCACTAGTAATATGATATTGATATGATGTAGTTTCCATTACAATTTCAGTACAATAAAATTTAACATTGGCAATACCATCAGTAAAAATTTATTCATTCTGAAATATCTAACAAAATATACACCTATGCCCACAGCTAAAATTATCTATTATTCTTTAATCTACTCATACCTCTCATATGGGGTCGAAGTATGGGGTAACACAACTAAGGTAAATTTTAACAAAACCTTTGTATTGCAGAAAAAAGCCGTCAGACACCTTGGGAATCTAAAACATAACGAATCTTGTCGTCCAGTATTTATAAAATTGAAATTTCTAACCCTTCCTAGTTTATACATATACCACACAATAATGCACCTTCGGAAATTTAACCTACACCTTGAAACCAACTCTGATAGACACAATCACAACACTAGACATAAAGACGACTTAGTGATTCCTACCCATAGACTGCACTTTTATGAGAAGACACCTAGTTTTATGGGCATAAAATTTTATAACATACTACCAGTCACTATCAAGAATTGTAAAGATAATAATTTTAAATTGATGCTGAAATGTTTCCTAATTGACAAAGCCTATTATAGTGTGGATGAGTTTATTAATACTAAACATTCAACATCCTGATGATGGGAGAGATGTACGCTCCCGAAACGTCGATGTCTCAACATCTGCTTACCTGGCTCAAAGCCCAAGAACGTCTAGAACTTATTAATACTAGTTAGAACTTTATTTTTATAAAGATTATTGTTGTTGTTGTTGTTGTTGTTGTCTAATGGCACTGGGGATTAGTTGATTTGCATCATTTTGCCCCTATCATCATCATCATCATCATCATCATCATCATCATCATCATTATTAGTGTGTATGGATTTATTAAAGCAAGTTAGTATTCTATTTATATCACACAACCTGTATAGCTGTGTTCTTAAACTGTATAAATTCATATGACGTGGTTCTTTTGTATATTTAACACTATCCTGAACTGAAAATAAATAAATAAAAAATAAATAAATAACTCCTGTAGAAATACATGAAATTGCTGACACTGAGATTTGCTCGCTGACTCAGGTCCCCTGGCTATAAGCCTTCTGTTTTCCTTAGCAGCTTACTGTCATTTTTTCTTGTCGTTTGCTTCTTTTATCCTAATCCACTTTTCTCTCATCCTATATAAGAAAACTCCTATACATCTGTTTTTCTCTTCTCCCATCCCTGTTAGCATGCGTACTGCCAATATCTCTTTACTTACACTGTCCCATTTCTTATCCCAAATTTTTCTCCTGTTATTGGTTAACTCCTTACATTCTATCAGGTATTGAACAGTGCTCTCTTCGTCTTGACAAAATTCACATATCCCTGCCTCATTACTTCTCAACCCTTTTAGATATATTATTCCCTTGTCTCATCCATGCTATGCCTTCTGTTCCAGTTTTGCCACATTGGTCTATATATTTTTCCCTACCCCATTCTGTCTTTAATTGCTTATAAAATTTCAAAGATTTATTTTCTTCTATACTTTCCCATATCTCTTTCCTATCTATGTCTTGTACTCTAGTTCTCACTTCCTTCCAAAGACCGCTATAATTTATCTCCTCTGCTCTTCATAGATCTCCCATGGCTATCTTCAATACCATTCTTTCCAATTCCGACCACCAACTATTTGTATTTTTAATGCTTTTCTGTTGCTTAGTGCACAGATTCAATAATTCCCCTTTAATACCAGAATTTCAATATTCTCTCTATTATTATTCCCCTCCTTTTTGCATTACCTAGCTCTAGTAATGCCACTTCTCTTGGTGCCGATTTTGGCAGCCCTAGTATTTCTTTGCAAAACAATCCATACATTTATTTGGTCTAATTTTGTGCCTATCTCTGATGTGCCCCATATCTCCACTGCATACATTGTTCTGGCTTCAACGACCACTTCATACATTCTTTCTAACCATCTGATATCTCCAGTTTATGTTTACATATTCTTACCGCTGACATTGCCACCCTACCATTAGCTATCACCTTTCTGGCTTCTACAGCCCATCCTCCACTGCTACACATCCTTACACCTAAATAGTCATACACGTTTACCACTTCTACCTTTCAATCTCCTATGAACCATTCCTCTCCTTTCCTAAGTATCGATCCTCTTTTAAATACCATTATTTTTTCTTTTTTGCTGTTTATTCTTAGTCCACAGTCAGCGCAAAACCTATGAATTGCCTCAATTGATTTTTGTAGACCTATTACGGAAATTGCTCCTACCGTTAAATCATCTGCTTACCATAAACCAGAGATCTCTTTGTTCATTATTATTGGGCAATGGGCATTGCTTTCCTTAACCCTCTCTATTACGTCATCTATACATAAATTGAATAGTATAGGACTCAATTTGCACCCCTGTTCTAAGCCTAACTTCTGTTCGGCCTCCTCTTATAATACATTCAACCCACATCTTATTCTGAATTTCACCCCACTATAAATTTTATCGATTTCGTTTATAAACTACTAGCTCACCCCTTTTCTTCTTAATTTCCATTATAAAGCCCCCCTGTTTATCATATCGAAAGCTTTCTCAAAATCCACAGAAAGCATATACAATCTTCCCCTTTTCCTGCTCAAGTACTCTGCTCCTGCTCATGGGAACAAATCTTCATTTCAAAAAATAGGAACAAAGTATTCAATTTCGACATCCCCCAGAAGGATTTGTTCAGCAAGTTCCTTGAGCCGCCACCAGAGGAGACCTGTGACAAGGTATCGTCAGCTACACCAATGAGAACCAGTCGAGAGCCGGCCGATGATAGAGGCAAAGCCTCTGAAACTAGTTCCGGAAAAATTTAAAAGTAAGTGTTGTCTAGTGTCTTTAATCGACTCTCTTTAAAGTTAACATTATCTATAGTTTGTCTTTTTCTCCTAAATGCAGCTTGAAATTGATATTTTTTTTTCTCTTTCTGCCCAATCCATTAGTCTGTCCGCTAGTATACCCGTATACATTTTCCCAATTATAGATAGTAATAAAGTGCTACAGTAAGAGCATGAGTGGAGTAGGTCATCATGACTGGTTGTCAGGAAAGTATGCTACTTGAATCTGTGCAAAAAAATGGTATGGGGCCCTCTACACAAGAATTTTGGACATGGTTGTAGTAAATGGTTGGATTATCCACAGAGAAATACATAGATGAGATACCCTCGACTTGCTTGAATTTTGACAATGCTTAGCAATGCAATATCTCAAGATGTTTTCAATCAGGAAGATTGCTCCTGTGTTTGTTTTATTTCAGATTTGGTGGAAGAGATTACTTCATGGTTAAACATTCTTCACAGAGGCACTGTCAGATGGAAGGATGTAAAGGCAAACCACTAAAGTGAGACGTAACACTTTGTCAAAAGTGTTTTGAACCTTATCACAGTTGATAAAAAGCTTTTACACTCCAAATGTTTTTCAATTAAGATGCTGTATGGCTCTAAATGGTCTGAAATTGTTATAAGAAATAAAGTTTTAACATAAAATGCATAAAATTGAGGAAAATATATACGGTGTTCATTTCTTTCTGTGATTTACCGTGCAAAATTTTATGTCATCAACAGCATCGCTGATGGAGCAAAGTTATATACAATATCCCTAGTGACTTAAGATTGTATTTGATGTGCTAACAGCAGCTTTGAGCCTCCCTCTAATGGCAGGAAATATACTATTTGAGAGGTGGGTCATGCCCGCATAGTATAAAGCTGCGTAATTTCGCATGGAACATAGATACGATAACTGTTGTAGTTCATTTTAATGAATGTGAACACTACAAATGACGGATAAATACAAACAATATCTTGCAATTTGGTGTTTCTCTATGAAGATATATAACTTAATATAATTCAATAAAGGAATGTCAAATTAATAACAGTATTAGAATTGAACTGCACCGTGGGGCTTAGGTACAATTGTGGAAAGCGATGGGGATTTAAGTACTAAGGACCAATTGCGACAAAAGGTTGCCTTCCACTTCGTTTGTCAACTTTACAGAACGTCTCGATAAATATTTTTAATTGCAAAAGATAAGTTACAGCTCTCGCCTTTCAGGCATTACAGATTAACAATCACTTTATTTAACATGACAATATCTATATGACTTCAGTCACTCTGAGAAATTGGGCAGGGTCCCAGTCTATTTGAAAACTCAAATTATTCCATATATAAGGTAGTCCCTCCGAGAATTACTCTCCTGATATTTAACGGAAGCACAACCCAGGCAGGTGTTCGATCAGAGAAGCCATACTCAGAAGTACTAAATCTCAAAGCTGAAGTTCAAAACCACAATTATTCACCGTCCGAGTGCCATGAAAGTTGAGTTACCACTCCTCTTGCCTCACCTGCCCGGGGTATCTGGGAGGAAAGGCAAGGCAACAACCACGAGCCCTTGTGGGAAAAACGGGGACGTGAAACAAATGAAACATGAGCCTGAGCAAGAACGTGTAATCAGCACACTACTGCCCCCATCTGACAACACGCGCTCAGCATTCTAGAAAGGAACATAGATTGAATATCAAACTGCACTGTTGGGCTTAGGTACAATTATGGAAAGGGATTGGGATTTAAATAATAAGGACCAATTAAGACAAAGGCTTGCCCTCCACTTACTATACAAAACATCTGGATAAATAGTGTTTAACTGTAAAAGAAAAAGTTACAGCTCTCGCCTTTCACACATTACAGATTAACAATCACCTTGCAGTAAAAATAAATTTAACATGACAGTACCTAAACGACTTCACACCGAGAAATTGGGCAGTGTCCCAGCCTATTTGAAAACTCAAATTATTTCCAATATAAGGGTAGTCCCTCCAAGAATTACTCCCCTGAAATTTAATAGAAACACAACCCAGGCAGGTGGACAATCAGAAAAATCATACTCCAAAGTACTAAATCTCAAAGCTTAAGATCAAAACCAGAGCTACTCAACGTCCGCATGCCATGAAAGTTGAGCTACCAAAAATGGGTGATATGATACTCAAATGAGTCCAGGGTCGCTAGAGCTCAGAGTTACCCTACATTATCATTGTAGGATGTGGGAAAACCCTGGAAAAATCCTTATCCAGGTAACTTATCCTTAGCAAGATTTGAACTCGCGACCTCTTGAGTGTGAGGCACACACACTACCTCACACCATAGAGATGAGCAAGAAACATGTAAATTAACCAAATATGAGCTGCTTCCATATGCTTATCAAAACAATGAAACCAATAATTGTTAAACATTAACTTCTGTGAACAGCTTTACGGAAATTAAATAGCAAGGAATAGCTAAACACAAATAAGTAAATAAATAAGTACAGCTGAGCCATTGTTGCAAATTAAATATCAGCGCTTCTTTAAATGGTTCAACGTGACCACCATTGAGAGCAAGACATTTCCTTACTCTTTTCACTATATACTCATATGCAGCTTGCAGCATCACAGGTGTAACTGTGGTCATCTCATACATGATTAGCTGCTATAGTTGCTCTAAAGTCTCGGGTTGTTTCGATAAACCCGATCTTTGAGATAACCCCAGAGGAAAAAATCCAACGGGGTGAGATCTGGAAATTTTGGTGGCCACACAGGATTGCCTATGAATCTGCTGAGGAGAAAACACAATAATTCAGATTATTCATGCTGAGCACATTCTGAAAAATATAATCTGGAAATTTGCCATCTTACCTCTCAGGAAAATGTCTTTCAAGGAAAGCAATTGTACCACTGGCAGTATGTGCAGGAGCACCATCCAGCTGGAACCAGCCATCAGATTTTTCATTTTCATCCAGTTAGTCAATAAACTCAGATAAAATTTTCTACCTATATCACCGAGCATTTAGTCTTTGTTCAAAGAAAATTGGGCCGATTATTCACTTTTGCAACATGGCAGACCAGGCACCAATTCTTTTTTAATACTGTGTGATTTCCACAAACTGATTTGGAGGCTCAGAACACCATATGTGTGCATTTTGTGTGTTCACAAAGCCTGTTAGCAAAAAGCCAGCATTTGTCACGGGTCAGTAGGTCTTGCTTTTGCAACTTATGCAACCGTGTGATTTTTTAAGGGTAGAATTGCAGTACCTTCCTGACTGCCATATAGCAAAAACCGATGGAAAGCTCTATCTCCCTAACTAGCTGTCGCAAAGATGTCTGAGGCCTTTCTGTCATAATATTATTTATTACTTCTAGATTGGGACCAGTCTCTTTATAGTGTCCAGTGTCTCTTTTTGAGAGTAACTGATCCCGTATCTTGGAAATGTATGATATACTTATTGGTTTTGAAAGATATAAGAATACCAATATTAGTAAAGTCATTTTAATTAAGTGTGAGAGTGATACAGAATTTATATCATATAGCGATAAACTGAAGACATAAAATGGTACCTGGACACTTTTGACAACATTATGCTCCGAGGACTTGTCTGAATGCCGGATAGCATCGCATAAACTTCTCTAAGCAACAACTTAAATTCTATTTATATGTTTCACCAATTATATTAATCATGATTACCGCAGGAGGGATGAAAGGGGAGGCTGATTATATTATTTATCAGTGCAACCACACTCAGAGCACTGTAATTTGCTTAGTGTTCCACAAACATTACTGCTTATTCTAGGTAGAGGGCACTATGATTTCAAGATAGACTCACCAGTCAATTATGACGTCATTCTTGCTCTATCAGTGGGCAGCAAATCATGAATAAAAATGAACACTGTTTAATTATTCATAATTACATCATGTTTTGATATTGTGAACCCCAGCTAGTTTTAGATAAGGTGATTTTGGGACATTGGGTGAATAGAAAGGCAAAGAAAATATACTGGTGTATGCCAAAAATATTCTGTATGCCGAACTAATACATTACATAGAGTCAACATGAAAAATTCAATGCCATGGCCAGGATTTGAACCACGGACTGAATTCCAGGCCATGGCATTGAATGTTTCATGTTGACTCTATCTATCAAAACCCTTATCCTATATATGACTAGTGTGGAGAAATGATTAATTTCCATCAATTAATGGAAATTTTTGAGAAAAAAAAAAGTTTGGCATTAATGGGTTAGTTTCATAATAATTTATTCATTTTTTATTTAGAAATATTTTCTTAACTTTGTTGAAATTTAATTACTGCTACATGACCTATTACTCTATGCAATGGTACAGAAATTTGCAGAGAGGTGCCTTTTAACAAAAGGGAGTGCTTTTGTATATTCATTATCAGCAACACAAGTATATATATTTTTCTTTGTAAAGGGGACTAGGGAAAAATGGAGATGATACGGATACATAAACTAAAATGAAAAGGTATTTTAAGAAACATGATTTAATAATATAAATATTTATTTGGTATAGTTTTCATATCAGTAAAATGGAACCTCTTGTCCAAATTACTAAAGTATGCTGCTGACTTAGTTATCACACAAAGATTCATCTCATTTCAGAGCTACAGTTGGTCCTCCTTAACATGAAGAATAGGATCATCTATTCCATACTCTGGATCACAAGTAAATGAGATGGTGATGGCAAATCTTGTCCCTGATGTTACTCTCTCCACAAAATGGACATTCTCCGAGCCTGATGTGAACATTAGTACTCTTCCTGCAGAAAAATCAAATATACAGAAATTGATACATTTTTTTATCATGCTGTACTACACTTAAAATTGCTTATTTTAGTTATCTACTTGCTCTACTGACTGCTTTCAATCAACATCACAAACCTCTCATCAAAATACTGGAGTATAAGAAAGCCAATGACTTTACTGCCAACCCAATCCACCAATCAACTTCTCGGTCTGAATGACTAAGTTGGTAGGGTACTGGCCTCAGTCACTCAGACAGAGGAATTGGTTAGGTACTGGCCTACTGATCCAAAGGTTGCTGGTTCAAATCCGGCCAGACCAAAGGTTTTTAAGTGTGCTTAAAAGTACACAGCCCCATGTTAATAGATTTATTGATATGTAAAAGAACTTCGGCAGGAAAAAATTTGGGTATACCAGCAGTGGTATACCAGGCA
>CM060949.1:95097156-95277156 GCA_030765055.1 Mantis religiosa | reverse complement strand
CTTTTACTACATACGGCACCGCAGGCGGTGACACTGATGATAATGAGATGGAGATGGAGCACCGGTGGAATGAGATGGTGGGGGAAACCGGAGGTCCCGGAGAAAACCCGCCCCAGCGCCGTGTTGTCCACCACAATGGATGTAGGGGTGTTGTGCGGGTCTTGTTCACCCCAAGCCTTCTCAGTGGCTCTTTCATCAGGTTAGACTCAAAATTCATGTAATAGCTATTAATAACGCTACATCTCCAACCTGATTTGATAAAGCAGTTAATATTCCAGCATATAAATATCATTTCTTTTTATTTTTTCTTTAATGGTAGATTAATTCCTACTTTATTCTTAATTTTCAGATGGGGTTATCAACCTGGTCGCTGTGGAGCTCTAAGGGCACGCCAAAAACGGCAGAACATTTGCTCCACGAGGCAGTCTGTAATCGTCTCTGCCTCCTGGTTCGGGATGGCACACACCTCTGGCCACTTGGTGAAGTAATCCACGACCACCATCAGGTACCTATTGCCTCGGTTGGACACTGGGAAAGGTCCAGCTATGTCGACAGCGATGCGTTCAAATAGCACTCCGACGTTGTACCGCTTCATGAGACCCCGGCTCCTAGTCTGCGGGCCGCGACCAGCCGCGCACACGTGATATTGATGGCATGATCTCTCAGCATCTGCTCGGAGCCTCAACCAGTAGCGCTGTCGGAGTGTGTCGATCGTTCGGTTTGCTCCCAGGTGTCCTCCTGAAGTACTGGCGTGCACTTCCTCCAAGACCTTCGGGACTTTACTTCGGGCAAGTAGCAAATGTTCTATCTGCGCCTTCCCATCAGGTGATTCCCATACCCGAAACAGCACGCCCTATCTCGTCTTCAATGAGTCCCATTGGACCCAGTAGGGCTTGTATGTGGCGCTCCTTGGTGCGATGTTCTCCCAGGTTGGTCTTGTCCCTATCTCCACTTCTGTCAAGAGTGGCCCCAAGTCTGCATCTGCCAGCTGCTCTCTCCTCAGGCCTCTATCCCAATCATCCGCAAGCACTGCCGTGACCACTCTGACAGCTGAGGCACGCTCCTTCTCTTGCACTCTTTGGGACATGGCGTCTGCATTGCCGTGGCTCTTCCCTCTACGATGTTCAGATGTGAAGTCGTACTCTTGCAGCCTCTGGACCCAACGTGCTGTCTGGCCATCCAAGTTCCTAAAGCTCAGTAGCCAGGTTAGGGCGCAGTGGTCAGTCCTCAGGTGGAATGGCTGACCGTACAGATACTTGTGGAAGTGCTCCAAGGTCTTTATTACCGCCAGGTGACGCAGTAGTTCTTCTCTGCCTTGGATATCGTCTTGCTGTAGTAGGCTATCACCCGTTCATGGCCGTCCTGGACTTGGGATAGGACGCCTCCAATGCAATGGTCGCTAGGTCAGTGTCCACAATGAAGATGCCCCCTGGTTGTGGGAATCCTAAAATAAGAGCTCTGCAAAGTGTCTTCAGCTGCTGGAAAGCGCCTTCGGCATCCTCCCTCGACATATAAGGCCGGTGTTCTTCTGTCCGGCAGATGAGCGGCTTGGCGATGTTGGAGAACCCCTTTATGAAGCGGCAGTAGTAACTGCACAGCCCTAGAAGACTGCAGAATTCTCTCTTATCCTTCGACCAAGGCCAATCTCTCACGGCTTGTGTCTTCTCCGGGTCTGTGGCCACTCCGGTTGGTGAGACTATGTGGCCCAAGAAGTTGACTTCCTTGTGGAAGAGCTGGCACTTCTTCGCATTTAGCTTCAAGTTGGTCGCCTGTAGTCGCTGTAGCACCTTACTCAGGTTGTCAAGATGGTCTTCGAAAGTCTTGCCGACGATGAGGTATAGCAAGTAGGCGTCATAAGTCAACCCTCTGATTACCGACTCCATGAGGCGCTGGAAGGTAGCTGGTGCGTTATGCCAAAGGCATAACTGTGAACTGCCAAATCCCTTGGCCTGTCGAGAACACGGTTTTCTCCTTGTCTCTTGGGTCTAGAGCCACCTGCCAGTAACCCAACTTCAGGTCCGGGGTCGAGAACAACTGCACACCAGTAAGCGTATCCAGAGTGTCGTCAATCCGGGGTAAGGAGAAGCAGTCCTTCCTGGTGACAGCGTACAGCTTCCTGTAGTACACGCAGAAGCGTAGCTCGCAGTTCTTCTTCGTCTTCCGTAGGGGAGGGAATCCGCCCTTTCAGCTGCCGTGGTGCGGGCACTGTGGACCCCTAGCACTCGTGGTACCTCTGACATTACTAGAGGAACCTCGGGCCAAACATTCGAGCCCCTCCCTGATTGGGAGTTGTTCGGCTTGGGTTGGACTCGAAGTGGCAGTGGTTTCCGATACCCGTGGGAGATCGGGTACTTCTCCGGACGGGGTTGAGGGAAGCCATAAATATTCCCGCGTACTAGCCAGCATAGCTAGTAGAAGGTGTGCTAGATCACCAGGCGGCTCCACCGAGGTCATATCAGTAGCCTTCCCATTATGGAGTTGGCGCGCGTAAGTGGTGTATCCACTTCCATCCCGTCTTGAGTCCATAGGACCAGATGGGGGGCTTTCTAGTCTATAGGTCTTGCCCTATGGGAGGCGCCGGGGGCCTTTTTGGGACAGCTCGGTAACTCCCTGGTCATTAAAAGGGGGGGGGTCAGTTTCCACTTTGTGTGGATTACCCTGGTAGAGACCCTCGAGCTTATATATGTTACTTTGACTGAAGACGCGCTGGTATCGTCTCAGCAGTTGCCGAACCTTCTCCAGCTGTTCTGCGGTCAGGTGGTCGGCCACCCTCTCCAGTAAGCCCCTCAGCCGGGGACCCAGGTGTTGCGTCGGCACCGGCTTCTCGGTCTTGTCGATTGCTGTCACGCTGAACACGGGCTCGCAGGTCCCCAGCTCCGTTCTGACCTGGACGCCGTGATCGGCGTCTGCCAGGTTGAACAGCCTCACTGGCAACCCTTCTCGGCACAGCAACAATGTCCTGGCTACACACAGTCCGTGCACAGGCGTCTTCTGGTCCAGCATCATGGTTTTCGTCCGATGGCCTTCCAGTCGCGCCGTCACCACCACCTCTCTTCTCGCGGGGGCAACCACGTCTTCCTTTAAGATGACCCTGCAGATTCCAAGGCGCTCTTCGGGTTGCCGGAGTATCACCTCTTCTCCATTGAGCCGCAGGACCTTACTACCGACGTCAACCGTCGCCTCGTGGCTCCTGAGCATCCAGTCCCAGTATCACCTCCTCAGCCACCTCCGCGACGAACACCCACTGATGCACGGCACTGCTTCCCAAGGTCAACTTCAGCAGGGCCTCCTTCTCCACAGGCAAGGTGTCGCCCGATGCCGTCACAAGCTGGTATGCTCGGCAAACCCCTGGCTATGTCGGGTCTGATGACGGTCACGGCTGTCCCGGTGTCCACCAGTACGTGGCACGGCTTCCCTCTCACCCAACCGTCCGCGATGAGGCTGACATCCATCCGTCGGCTGACGGTGCACAGTGTCACTCGAGGGGATGGTTGTGACAGCGCCGATGTGCCCCTCGTTATGCCGGTCCTTACTCGTTTCTTCGGCTGCTCTCCCTGGTGTGGGCAGTCTCACTCCAGGTGTCCCGGCTGGCAATAACCCCAACACACACTACTAGGTCTTCGCCAGCGTCCCTCGGCTGGCCTTCGGTCTCCAGTGTAACGGATACTCTTTGATCGGGAAGTCGGGGTAGCTGTCACCTTGGCGACAACAAAACCTACCACGAGGCGCTAACGGCAGTATTGAGGATGGAGGCGGCCAAGGTGACGGCTACTGCGACGTTGAGAACACGGAGTATCCGCTACACTGGAGAAAGAAGACCCGCTGAGGGACGCCGGCAAAGACCAAGAGGTGTGTGTTGGGAGTGTGGCCAGCCGGGACACCTGGAGAAAGACTGCCCACACCAGGTAGAGCAGCCAGAGTAACAAGTAAGGGCCGGTGTGGCGAGGGGCATGTCGGAATCGTCAATACCATCTCCTCGAGTGATACTGCGTGCCGTCAGCCGACGGATGGATGTCAGCCTCATCACGGACAGTTGGGTGAGAGGTTTCCTTCTGGATTCAATATTTATTTTTGTTTTAACTACATATTTCAGCTTACAGTCTTTGTAGTTTATCTGTCATGGAGAAGATAGAGACCAAAATTGACAAATGGATCAAAGACATGGAAGCGCTTGGTGGAAAACAGAAAGAACTTGGCCAACACGTTAATGTCCTGTAGAATCTGAGTGGACAGCTTAGTGTTCTGAAAGGCAGAAACAAGGAGCGTGGATGATACTGGAGCTATTAACTAAAATCAATGAAAGACTATCTGGCATGAAAATCATATAAGAGATCGGCAGAAAGGAGGAAGAACTTGACCAACGTGTTATCGTCCTGGAGAATCTGGGAGGATGGCATAACATCCTGGAAAGCAGAATCAGGGAGTGAACAGTGCTTGTAGATGGAGTGGATAGATGCCAGCTTGAGTAGAGACTAGGTGATCTCTGGCCCCGTCATGAAAATCAAGAGTATTTGGTATATTGGGAAAAGAGGACCTGCTCATGGACGTTAGCGATCCACCAGAGATGTGCTGGGGAAGCGGCCATCTGAAACACATGGTGAGGGATTGTCAATGGCCAAGTGGATGAGACAGGAGGAAATGAATAAGGCCTGGCATGGCATATGGCTCACAGAGCTATATCATCTGCCTTGGAAAGAAGAGTAGAGAACAAGCTCATCAGGGTGCAGGTGAACACGGGTGCAGCAGTAGCAATAATCAGAATCAATGTGGGAGAAGGCTTGCAATTGAGAAAACCAGTTCTAACACATACTGACAACATAGGGCAACACCTTGCCTGTAGAGAAGGAAGCCTTACTGGAATTGACCTTGGGATGGAATGTTGTAAGTTTGTGGATGTTCATCCCGAGGACGGCTGAGAAAATGGTACTTGAAATGGATGCCCTCTGGAGGAAGACTGGCATGACCAGCAGGCCTACAAGGAGGTTTCCAATGGAAAGGCATGCATCGCCCCCCCCCCAGACTAAGAGGCCCTTCTCCAAGCACTCAGTCAGCAAAGCACAGATTACGCTGCAAGAAGAGGCATATCAGTGATTAAATGATGTCCAGAGTTTGCCTCGAGCAAAGATACGGATGGTACTAAGCTGGTCGAGACAACCAGCCTGAGGATGAAGCAGTGTCATGGCAGCAGCATCCTACTGCAAAAAGATTTAGTTATCCCATTAAACCATTTTTGTAGTTTGCAGCAAGAACACAAACCCGAAAGTATGTTTCTTTTTGTTGCAGCAGATAATTTGTTCCAGACCATTCAATTTCGGCCTATGTAGAAGATTAATGAAAATGTTCCATTCCTTGAATCAAGAAATTTTAGTTTCCCAAACATTTATTCTATGATTGGCAGGCTATATATAAAAAGAAAGCATAAAAGCCGGCTTAGAATTCAGTTGCTAATTATGAGTTGACCAATGAGTATTAGAGTTGTTATAAATCAGTTCAGTTCAGTACAGTTGTGTACTTGTTGAGCTGACAATAGAGCACAATTAAACTGAAGAGTTAGCTGTCTGAGAATCAGCAAGCAGTGAGTATCAGTGTCAGTCTGCAAACAGTGGGTTTAGTGAGCCTCGAGAAGCGACAAGGAGTACAAGTTGGAGTTGCAACAGACATCAAAAAAAGACAGTGCTACAAAAAGAGACATGCATGTTTTGTGTGTTTGTAAAAAGTGAAAGTGATTGTAAGTTGGCACTGGACTCATCATTCTAATGACAAATAAAGTAAGCTCAGTTCAGATTGTAATGTTTGTCACAATATCAAAGATAAGTGAAGTTATCAATTATTATTATTTATTGGGCTATTAAAGTTGTACTTGTATAATTCATGTATAGATACCTTACAATTAAGCAATAATATTATATGCCATGAAAATCCACGTAAATATATTTATTGCTTGTTGTAATGTGCTAGAAGATTTATAACACCTGCAGTATTTGTAAATGTAAAATTCAACCTCTAATCAAAGTGCATATCATGTGTTATTTGTTCAACATTATGTGAAAATAAATAATACAACTGGTTGAATTGCTAGTTTTTTTCTTTTAATTCACAACATCCTGCAAATATCAAGAGTTCTCACATAAATGCTTGCATAAAAAAAAAATGCCACGGTATGATAATGCAGATTTATCCATCTATTTATATCTGATGCACTTCACATATTTGTTTAAACTTGTTTTTTAAGTTTCTTGGTCATATTTTGGCCAGAGAACTGATTTAATAAATTCTTGTTTTTTTGTTTTGAGTATTGAGTCCTTCAATTTGTTACAGAGTAATTTCTCTATGCTGAATTTATTTTATGGAACTAAACAGCAGTGTGAAATTTCTAGTGAATACTCGGGTGGAATGTAAGCCTTCTGTAATTCAATTTGTTCTTGTACTGAATGAGTTTTAAGATATCCTTAATGTTTGTTTTTTTAATTTTGTTATTTTCTTGTCATTGATTTGTTTGAGAAGCCAATAGTTATTGCATTATCTAAGAGTTTGTATTCACCTTCTGTTATAGGGGTGTAAACCAATCTACAGTTTAACCGCTTCGCCGATGGCCATTTAAACCCTTCAGGGGCCGGAAACGGATACCCAATAAACAGAACAGGACATTTAAATTGTTAAATGCTGTAAAAATGCATCATAAATACAATTCCGTATCTTCCGTATTTATTAAGTTATTTAAACGAAACAAAAACTGGTTTAAAGCTCATTAAAGGCAGTATAAATCTAGAGCAACAATAAAGTAGAGACTACATTAATAAATTGTTGAAATTTCACTACTTTGTTTCACTGTAGCAAAAGCCATTCTTTGTGCCGAACGCGCCTAATATGTGAATCATTTTGTTTTGTGTATACGAGCCATAGTATGTATGTATAGCTACGCAAGCGTCTTCTCAGGTTCAAGTTTATTTATGCTATGCCAAGCGATAATATGACGAGAATATGTTGCGTCACACACTCACACACTGGAATGAAAACTCTGTCAGCATCTGTTATTACAGTGTTTCTCAACCAAGGTTTCTAGTAGCCTTATGCAGCAGTTTTCGCTCTGTATTTCAGTTATTTATACTCTCTCTGTGTTCAAAGTGATTTCTTATAGCTATCAAGAGCTAAATGAACGGCACATTTGAAATTGTTAAATTTCAATGTTAACCATGGCTTATCCCGGTAATGTAGCAAATAAATTAGCTTGGGTATGATGTGTACAGGCTTCTGATATTACTGTAGAAAATCTGGAAGATTTGTTGTACGATTATGAAGGAGATCTTTAGGACATACGTAGCAGTGACGTGTACTGGTCTACAGCTGGCATGTTAGCTACTCCATTGTTTGGGAAAATGGCGGGTCAAATATGCGTGATACGGATCAACTATTACCAGCTATCCCTCTTTACGGAAAACAGTTAAATAGTAAAAAAAAAAGTATTTTTATACCACTGGATGTAACTATGCACAGTTGTTTAGTAATTTTCAGAGCTGTAAAAGACATTCATCTACCTGTACTTGCGCGTATAAAGAGCTCGTAACCTAATTGAGTATTATAATACTCAGAGGCCTCTTTATACTAGGGGGTAGCAAAATTCACCACATCATCCCTCATACTTGAGAGAAAACACTTTCCTAAAAGTATACCACCGACACCCAAAAAACTTGTAACCATTTCGAAAATGTCTAGTGTGTTGCGAAAAAGAAGTTCGCAAGGAAACCAATATTATTTGGTGTGAATCTGCAGATGTGCCCTTGGGTGTTTATCCAGGTTTGGAGGTGTACAATTCAAAAAGAAACCTTTAAGGATACGTTTACATTCCTTATAGAACTAATTTAAATTTATTGTAAAACAGCAAGATTAAAATAATTGGCGTTAAATGAGCATTAAATGCATGTATGCGCAGGACGTCTATACACGTCCATATCGGTTTGGGGCACTTTAACTTGGACGTCATATGACGTCCATATCGGTGAAAGGGTTAAATGTTCAAGACAGACTTGTGTGGAGTCAGGTTGAAGTTATTATCAGGTTGGAGTTTTTTAAGTAGTTTTTTAGAATGGTAAGCTGTTTATAAATACCAAAACTGGTCCTATTTTAGCAGTTTGAAATTAAGGTTAAAATGTAAAGGTTGTTTTCGGAAAATACACAAAATTTAAAAGATGGGAAGTCTGTAAGTGAAAGACACACGTGTCCTGATTGCAGGAGTGCAATCAACTACCTGAAATGGAAGAATGGTACACTTAATTTGACAAAAAATATTTTATGAATCATCTATTTACTAGGTATAATATGATAGGTAATGATCCCATATTGGACATATCTTGACTCTTGGTCAAGTGTTTTCAAGGACATCACTTAAAAATTATATACAGAGGATTACCTTTACGTGGTTCAACAGTCCTGTTAACATTATCTTTGTCCACAAAAACAAATCGTCCACCTTGAAAATCAATGCCATAATCTGTAAGGTACAGCAGTGAAGTATAATGGAATGATTCATATGTTTCCTGGAAAAAGAAGAATATATTTGATGAATACTAGATCTCTTACAAGCAAGATATAAAGCACTATGATTGCAAATCTTTCATCTAGATAAATACTTTCTCTTTGTTATGGCAAAAATCACTGTTGAAATGCACTTATACACAGATGTTTCACATGAAATGATGCAAAGACCTGGTTTCCATAATCAACAAGTCACTCCAACAAAGCTAGACCCAGTTGGAATGGTATACAAAATTTGTAGGAGAGTTTTACAATAAGGTCCAGTTTCTCAGAGATGGGACTTGGGGGCCTCTCACTGCTGTATATGTCAAAGTTGCACTTGTAAAAACATTCTGAGCACTTGCATGCTGACTACTGCCAAAGATCAATTCAGAAATAAGAATTGACAAAGCAATCAGTCATATTCAAGTCTGTAAGACACCAGCTTTATAGGTGTGTAGACAATAAACTGACTTGCACACAGTACTATCACTAAATCAAGAACATATACTGAATTTAAGTTAATTGATGGAAATTAATCATTTCTTCACACTAGCTGTATACAGGCTAAGATTTTGGATTGATAGAGTCGACATGAAAAATTCAATGCCAAGGCTGAGATTTGAACCACGGATCTACTGGTTTCCGTTTCCATGCAAATTGGCCATGGTAACTCAATGGGTAAGAGTGACTGGACAGAAACCAGTAAATCTGTGGTTCAAATCCCGGCCGTGGCATTGAATTTTTGACTCTATCAATCCAACATATACTAAATATTTATTTATAAATGCTGAATTTCATCATATCACAAAGATCAACTGCCTTTACTGCAATTCTTACTAAGATATGAGTAAATATGCTAATATTAGACACCACTGCACAAAATCCATAGGCAAAATGTTATTACAGTGTCTGAATACTTTGGATCACATACTGCAATAATATTGTCATAGCTGAAATGAATGCCTGCCGTAGGGATTAAGTGTGGTCACCCAATTCTACCATTATTTGTTGTTTGCCATGAAGCAAAGAAGCAAATGAAAAAAAAAAATTTCAAGAACAGCTACTAGCTGACGTCATGAGCTGGAATTAGCCCCATTGTAGTCTTCTGGACTGTTCAGTTTCATCATATTGGTGAATCTGTCTTTCACAGTGTTCCTGTAAAAGGAGATGCAAAAGCCAGCCTAGTTCATTTCAGTTGTGAGTTGACAAGTGAAAATCAGAGTTGTCTCAGAGTCAGCAAGCAAGGCACTGTAAAGTAATGTATTAGTGAAACATTCTGTGTGCACCAAGAAACTACAAGCAGTGCAAGTTGGTGCTTGCAACAGACATAAATGAGCATTAGATTGACATGCTTACCCTGTATATTTCTAAAAAAATAAAGAAACTGTAAGTTAGCATTGATCTAATGATTCTAGTGACAAATAAAGTATGTTTGGTGAAGTTTTGTTTTGTTTAATCATTCATTCACATTGATATCAGAACTGGGATAAGAAGCCATGAGAAGCAAATACTTTAGAAATTATTGGCTAGAATGGCTAAAATGAAGACAAACATAGAATCCAGCTTGGACAACATAGGAAGCGAAATAAAGATCGTGAATTCCTCAATGGAAGAAATGAAAATACATGAAGAATGAGATAATGACAGCACATTCCTCAATGGAAGAAGTGAAGAGTGAGATAAAATCCTGAATGCAGAAGATGGACATGGAAATTAAATTTTAATTGAAGGGTGTAAATTCTAGGATGTATGAACTGAAGAATAAAGTAACTGCAATGGAAGAAATGAAGACGGAAATTAAAAGCGTAAAAGAGAAAATGAAAACAGAAATGTCCAATATGAAATTGAAGCTATCAACTAAAATTGATGAACGACTATACAACGCATACAGGACGTAGAACCGTTCGGTGGAACGGAAGAACAACTTGGCCAATGTGTTATTGTCCTGGAGGATGTGAAAGAGTGGCACAGTGCTCTGGAAGGCGAAATCGAGCAGCGAACAATGACTGGAGGTGGAGAGGGTAGTGCCGGCTTGAGTAGGGACCAGCTGACAGACAAGTGACAACCTTCCCCACCTTGAATATCAGGAGTATTCCAAATGTTGAGGATAGAATATCTGCTCAAAGATGTCTGCATTCCAACAGGGATATATGTTGGGGAAGCGGGCACCCAGAACATGTAGTGAAGGATTGTCAACAGCCAAGTGGACAAGCTGGGAGGTAACTAGTAAGGCCTGTCATGGCATACAGCACGACGAAGCCATATCTTCGAGTGACACTGTATGCCTTGGACACAAGTGTGGATGACAACTTCATCACAGACAGAAGGATATAGGGGAGCACGGGTGCAGCAGTAACTGTAATGAGACATGCCAGAGAGTTTACTATCAAGGAAACAGGATCGATCCTACCAAACAGAATCAGGCAATACTTTGCTTGTGGAGAATGAAGCCTTGCTGGAATTGACCTATGTGAAGCGCTATGAATTTGTGGGTGTTTGTTGTGGAGATGGCTAAGGTGATACCTGGCCTCGGGAACCATAAGGCAATGGTCAATGTCGGCTGGAGGATCCTGCGAGTTGGATGGGACGAGGGAACACTCAGAAACCTCGATGAACATCTGGGGATTTGTGCAGCAGTAACTGTAATGAGACATGCCAGAGAGTTTACTATCAAGGAAGCAGGATCGACCCTACCAAACAGCCTCAGGCAATACTTTGCTTGTGGAGAATGAAGCCTTGCTGGAATTGACCTGTGTGAAGCACTATGAATTTGTGGGTGTTTGTTGTGGAGATGGCTAAGGTGATACCTGGCCTCGGGAACCATAAAGCGATGGTCAATGTTGGCTGGAGGATCCTGCGAGTTGGATGGGACGAGGGAACACTCAGAAACCTCGATGAACATCTGGGGATTTGTGCAGCAGTAACTGTAATGAGACATGCCAGAGAGTTTACTATCAAGGAAACAGGATCGACCCTACCAAACAGCCTCAGGCAATACTTTGCTTGTGGAGAATGAAGCCTTGCTGGAATTGACCTGTGTGAAGCACTATGAATTTGTGGGTGTTTGTTGTGGAGATGGCTAAGGTGATACCTGGCCTCGGGAACCATAAAGCGATGGTCAATGTTGGCTGGAGGATCCTGCGAGTTGGATGGGACGAGGGAACACAAAGAAACCTCAATGAACATCTGGGGATTTGCAAGGTAATGCTGGTAAACTCTATGGTTGCACCCAACAGGAGCCAGATGGGTGCAGAGGAACACCAAGAGAACTGTGGTCATTGAATCCCATGGAGAGGAAAGTCCAGCACAATAGCAAGCCTTCAACAGAGATTTCCAGGAAAAAGACATACGTACATTGCCCTATCTGGACTAAGCTCCCAAGCTCCAACAAGCGAATCAAGGGTTGCACTAAGTGGAGAGGATTATCAGTGATGAAGAGTTGAAAAAACTGTTTGTAGTTGCTTTTTTGATACTTCATCACTTACACTTTTATATTATTGAGGGACTAGTTTCAGAAGCTATTGTGTCCATTTGCAACCTCTATCCAACTATCGTCTGTTGTTGTCTGCTCTCTTCTCTCTGACAGTGGAACTATGAACTTCTTTGTCAAATTATTTACTGGTGGGATTTCGAAGTTCATTACTCTGTCCTTATTTTTCCATGTGAATATGTTCTCCCATGTTGTCAGTCTATTTTGTTTTATCACTCCTTTGAGTAATTTTAGATTTGGATCAATGTCATGGTTTTCATTCCAAAAATGAAATGCTACTGCTGACTTCTTACAAAAGAAGCAGAAGAACAAATTTCATTAAAAAATGAATTGAATCAATGAATTATGGATTGAACAAAACTTCTTCAGCTTTAATGGGAAGTACTATAAGCAGAAATCAGGGTTATCAATGGGCAACCTACTTTCATCCTTTATGGCAAATTTATTTATGAGTGCATTCGAAACACAAATTAAAAGGGCCTTCCCATGGATCTTCAAGGTTTGGTATAGATATTTTGATGACATCTTTGCAATAGTTTCAAATAAATGTTTAGATGATGCATTAAAATTACTTAATCTGCAACAAAAACTACCAGACTCACAACAGAAAAGGAAATCAATGGATAACTCTCTTTCTTGGCCCTAAATATCATCAGGAATGACACAAAAATAAAATTTGGAATTTATAGGAAGCCAACAGTCACAAAATTACATAAAAAATCATAGCTTTAACCCAATTATACATAAACATGCAACAATAAACGGTCTTACATACAGATTAGTCAATATATCCATGGGTAAAGCAGAATACTTCAAAGAACAAAAAGTCATACTCCACATAGCAGAAGAAAATGGATACAACAAAAGTCTGGCGTTTAAGAAAATTAAAAAGGCTAAACTAAAGGAAAAGAATTAAGAAAGAAAGCATATTGTCGCGGTGACGGGCATAAAAGGTTTGGCACAAATAGATAACAGACGGATAGTGTTTCACGGAGATAAAGAGCTTGCATAAGCAGATAAACATAGCGCCGGAGATAAAGAACCTGCCGGCACAGATTAAGTTACACTTCTGGAAGGTGATAGAACATTCAATTTCTGGATTGTTACAGAACAGTCTCGAATTATCAATGAGGTATTTAAGGGATGGATGACTCGCCAAGGTCAGTCGTAAACATAAACAGCTGTAAAGTGTTGTAACGAAAGCTGATGTTGTAAACAGGTGTAATCAGAACTTTATTATTGCGCTCATCGACCTTGGTAGATTGTGAATGTGTTTGTGACGTAATTCTGCTGTAACTTTCTACTGTGAGTGTATTTCTACGCAAATAAAGAACGTTTTAAATTTCTACAACTCGGACTTTTAATTCTATGAACCCACAGTCACATTATTTACTATTAAGAAAGCAACCATATTCACTAAAGAAAAAGAAAACATTAGCATATTCAGGGCATTCACATACCACCCAAACATATTTAATAAATTCAAAAAGATCTTTAAGGAAAAAATATCATCTTGGCCCGTATAATATATACTCGGTTTTAAAACTGCTAAAGTCAAAAACAAAAGATGAAATCTCACCAATTAACAGATCCGGAATATACCAAAAAAGTAAAAATTGTTAAAAATGCTACACAGGTCAAACTAAAAGAAACCTAAAAACCAGAGTTAATGAGCACTTTAGAAGCTTCATAATGAAACAAGAAGATAAGTCAGCAGTAGCATTTCACTTTTGGAATGAAAATCATGACACTGGTCCAAATCTAAAATTACTAAAGGGAATGATAAAAAAAATAATAAACTGACAACATGGGAGAACATACTCATATGGAAAAATAAGGACACAATAATGAACTTTGAAATCTCACCAGTAGATAATTTGACAAAGAAATACATAGTTCTACTGCCAGAGAGAAGAGAGCAGATGACAACAGATGATAGTTGGATAGAGGTTGAAAATGGAGGCAATGACTTCTGAAATTAGTCTGTTATTAATATAAAAGTGTAAGTGATGAAGTGTCAAAAAACCAACTACAAATACTTTTTTCAATTAATTTTGACATCACTGTAACTAAATTCCTCCAATGACACTTAATGATAAAAAGGTTGCAAAGATGCCGACAGTACAAGGCTTGCTGGGACGATCAGCTTTGAGGAGGGAGCAGTTTCAGGGCAGCAGCGAGTGCCTGCCATAGAGGACTAAGTGTGAACACCCTATTCCACCATTTTTTGTTGTTTGCCACAAAAGCAAAAAATGGAACATTCAGGGACAGCTACTAGCTAACCACGAGCTGGAAGTAGCCCCATTGTTGTACCGCACTGATATGTTCTGAACCTTTCAATTTTGGTGATTCTGGAGGATTCAACTTTGACAGTGTTCCAAGGTTTTGATTCAAAAAACTTTGGTAATCAGAATATTTTTACATGACCGGCAAAGGAGGTGCAAATGCCAGCTTAGTTCAACTCAGTTGTTAGTTGTGAGTTGAGAGTGAATATTGGAATTATGTCTGAATCGGCAAGCAGAGCAGTGTTAAAGGGAGTATTAGTGAAACGTTCTGTATACATCGAGAAACTATAAGAAGCACAAGTTGGTGTGTGCAATAGAGACATAAATGAATATTATTCTGATGTCCTTGCTCTATGTATTTGTAGAAAGTGAAAGTGGTTGTAAGTTAACATTTGTTTAATGATTCTAGTGACAATAAAGTGAGTTGGGTGCAACTTTGTGTTATTGTGTTTTTTCACAATATATTTAATACAAATGCCAGAGACTTAAGAAAATTAAATGTAAAACACCTGAATACCTTGTCTACATGTGGATGCCAATATTCATCATGAACAGTGAGTGCCGGTGCAGCAGTCAGACGGGAGAAAAATGTAGGATGTGTGAGATGCAGCAATTCTTTCTTCACACCTAAATGATCTGCTACTGCATTCTGAATCTTTCTCTTCACATCTCTGAAAAAACAGGGTTAAATTAGTTTCTACTTGCTCCACAGATACCACAGCAAAACACAATTTATATCACAACTTTAAACATAGGAAACTTTCTCATAAATATTCTATATTTCTTTTTTCCAATTAGTTCTGTGTCTAAAAACATACTGCTGTAGAAGTGTTCTGAAAATAAAATCATGTTTTTATGACATTTTTTACGAGTTAATTATTGCGTTATGATTCAAGTTATATTTCTGGAAGCAAGGCCATGAAAGAAATCTATTCAACTGAGTTGAGATATGGGCCAATTTGATAGTATGGCTATGTTACATATATATTAATCACTTTGCTAGTGAAACTATTCATTGCAGTGTGGCAGCAGTAGCAGTAGTTAATGGCAAATTTCTCAATTAAATGAAAACAAACAAAATTATACAGATAATATCTGAAAACATTTAATATTAGAACAAAATAAAAATCACAGTTATATGTAGTGTTAATATAGGATTTTAAGACAAAACATACTGAAAGTCACTATGCAACAGAGAACAATTTAGGGCCATAGCCATAATCTACACATAAATTTATTTTTAAGATGGGAAATGAAAAGCAATGTAACACATTCTTCTAATATACAGAATGTCTAAAAAATAAGTTACCCTATTTTTTAAAATCTGCACAGGGTTAAGAGAAGTCCAGGAGTTATGGGGAAGTTTGTCTGGGTTTATAGCAGCACTACTAAGTAGCTATGCACATAACTTTACCACTTGAACATTCAGGCACCTTCCTTCCTCCTACTGTAAATTGAAAAATGTTAGCTGTTAAATGTTTTTTCATGGCAAAAAGTACAAGCGCATAAGAAATTTCATTGTGAGTTGTGCACAATAAAGATAGTATGTCAAGTGGAATGTTTTCTTGTTGTTGTCAGCATTCACTGAAGGTAGAACATTAACTGCTGAACAATGAAGCAGCCAACCGTCCACCTCTGATGCTCCAAATATGGGCTATTATTCATTTTTTGATCGCAAAAGATAAAAATCTAACTGAAATTCATTGTGAGTTGTGCAGCGTGTAGAATAAAGAATCATGTCAAGAGTAATGGCTCTCATTGGCATCAACCATTCATTGATGGGAAAATGTTACATGATAAACAATGAAGCAGGCAGCCCTCTATTTTCTGCACTCCAAATATTTAACCAGATTCAAAGGGTCATGGACCACTGATCCCTTACACTTGATATAATTCTATTCCAACTTCGCAAATATTGAAATAAACTGTGCAACACTTATGGAACATTTCAGAAGATCTGCATCTATCAAAATTGTATGCAAAATGGGTTCCTCATGTGCTTTCAGAATATCACAAAGAGCAGAGAGTTTTTATTGCATTACATAGTTGTATTTTTCTTTTATATCAGGAAGACAGGATGTTTTCAGGCATCCACCACTGACGCCAAAATTTATGGAAATAAGGGGAGTATGGATTTGCATCCCCCCCTACTGTTCCCGAGCTTTGACACATTCATGGGACTCTAGTTACCTGAGTGAGTGAATGGGAAATGAAGAGCAATAAAGTAACAAGATATAACATCAGCTCTTCAGGGAAAAAATTGGTACCACAGGTCATCTACCTTACTCTGCTGACCTTGCACAGAGCAACAATCACCTTTTTCTGCAGCTGAAGCAATATTTCAGGAGAAGGCATTTCATAAATGAGAATGACTTAAATAAGTGGAAAGATAGCTAGCCAGTTTAGCCAGAGAGTGGTTTGACACTGGATTAAAAAACTGCTAACATGGTACTAAAAATGTATTAAGATTTCAAGGTATAATGTACAAAAAAAATGAATGTTGCTTTAGAAACATCCTTTTTGATATTATGTTTTGTTATTCTTTTAAAAAAATAATAATAATGTAACTTACTTTTGAGACAAACCTCGTTTAGTGAAGTTTAGTAAATGATTTCATACTAGTACTTAACAGGTAAGCACAAAGGTCAGATAGCATGCTTGGATTCCCTGCTACATTACACTAAATATGGAATAAGAAGTGTAGCTCAAAACTGGTTCAGTTCCTACCTAAAAAATAGAAAACAATTTGTGGAAATAGAGCACCATGAACATTGCACAAATAAGGTGACATCATTATCAGATGAGCATACAGTAGTACGTGGTGTCTCATAAGGTTTGGTCTTAGTCCATTATTGCTTCTTTTGTATCTAAATGATCTTATTGATAGAAATCAAAACTGCAATACAAAATTTTAATTATTTGCAGATGATATAAGTATATTAATATAAAAAATAATGAAGAAACATTAAAAATGAATATAAATACACTTATATTATACATGGGCTCTTGTTTTAAAGGAAACTGACTATACCTATACAAGAAGTGTTTAGCTGTAGGATTTCATAAAAAAAATTAAATTTTCCCAATATACAGGAAAAGTATACATTTACAAATGTAAACTGCTCAAATACATTAAAATTTCTAGGACTATGTATTGTTGAAAGCCCACAAAAAACGAACGAATAAAAAGACTGGATCAAATCTGTTCCAAATTAATATACTGAAACACTCAATGAGTAAACATACACTCAGGATCATGTAATTCGCAAAATTTCATCAGCCAATTTCATAAGGAATATCACTGTGGGGGTATAGTAACAAAGCAATTAAAACATTCAAATTAAAAAAAAAAAGAGGTGATAATCAAGCACAGTTTACCTTCTGTTATAAGCTGCAAACCATATGTTAAAGAATTAAACATTTTGCCTTTACCCTGTATGTTCAAATCCTAGCCTGGCATTGAATTTTTCATGTTGACTCTATCAAAAACCTTGGCCTATATACGGCTAGTATGAAGAAATGATTAATTTCCATCAATTAACTAAAATAATAAAAGTTAAATGATGAAGCCTGGAACTCAAGTACTTATGATAGTAAGTTGCCACAAACGGTATATCTTGAATGCGAGAGCCCCTAGTGGTTTAACGGGAAAATATACAAGTCAAATGGAGAATTTAATGTCCTGACGGCAAGTTGGCCATGGTAGCTGAATGAGCAAGAGCGACTGGAGAGGGAACCAGGAGATCCGTCGTTCAAATCCCGGCCATGGCATTGAATTTTTCATGTTGACTCTATCTCCGTAGGGGAGGGGATCCGTCCCCTTCAGCTGCTGTGGTGCGAGCACTGTGGACCCCTAGCACTCGTGGTACCTCTGACATTACTAGAGGAACCTCGGCCTAACATTCGAGCCCCTCCCTAAACGGGAGTTGTTCAGATTGGGTTGGACTCAAGGGAGCAGTGGTTCCCGATACCCATGAGAGATCGAGTACGTCTCCGGACGGGGTTGAGGGAAATGAAATTTGTAGTGTTTAACGCCCGCTTTTACTACATACGGCACCGCAGGCGATGACACTGGTGATACATGTGATAAAGTTGGAGCACCGCTGGAATGAGATGGCGGGGGAAACCGGAGATCCCGGAGAAAACCCGCCCCAGCGCCGTGTTGTCCACCACAAATCTCACTTTGCGGTCGCCTGGGATCAAAGGGTTGAGGGAAGCCATATATTTCCGTGTACTAGCCTGCATAGATAGTAGGTGTGCTAGATAATAATAATAATAATAATAATAATAATAATAATAATAATAATAATAATAATAATAATAATAATAATAATAATAATAATAATAATAATAATAATAATAATAGTAATAATAATAGTAATAATAATAGTAATAATAATAGTAATAACAATAGTAATAACAATAATAATAACAATAATAATAATAATAATAATAATAAATAATAATAATTAATAATAATAATTAATAATAATAATTAATAATAATAATTAATAATAATAATTAATAATAATAATTAATAATAATAATTAATAATAATTAATATTAATAATAATAATTAATAATAATTAATATTAATAATAATAATAATAATAATAATAATAATAATAATAATAATAATAATAATAATAATAATAATAATAATAATAATAATAATAATAATAATAATAATAATAATAATAATAATAATAATAATAATAATAATAATAATAATTAAAAATAATAATAATAATTAAAAATAATAATAATAATAATAATAATAATAATAATAATAATAATAATAATAATAATAATAATAATAATAATAATAATAATAATAATAATAATAATAATAATAATAATAATAATAATAATAATAATAATAATAATAATAATAATAATTAATAATAATAATAATACTAATAATAATAATAATAATAATAATAATAATAATAATAATAATAATAATTAATAATAATAATTAATAATAATAATAATAATAATAATAATAATAATAATAATAATAATAATAATAATAATAATAATAATAATAATAATAATAATAATAATAATAATAATAATAATAATAATAATTTTTATTTGCCTGTAGACATACATATGTTTCAAGCATCGTCACAGTCTAATTTCAAATAACAATCATTATTTACAAAATATAATTTATATAAAAAATATACAATTCATGAAACAGTTGTTTTTTTTTGTTACATTCCATTATAATTCATCAGTTCTATATATACATCTTTCTATTAAATACATTTTTAATTCCTTTTTGAAGCTATTTCCAGGTAATGTTTTTAAATAATTTGGCAAAGGCGGCCCTACCGAGGTCTAATCGGTAGCCTTCCCCTTTGGGGTTGGCATGCGTAAGTGGCGTATCCACTTCCATCCCATCTTGAGTCCATAGGACCAAATGGGGGGGGGGGCCCTTGTTAGTCTCTAGGTCTTGACCTATGGAAAGTGCCACGGAGGCGCTGGGCGCCCTTTCGGGACAGCTCAGTAACTCCCTGGTCATCAGAGGGGAGGTCAGTCTTCACTTTGTGTGGATTGCCCTGGTAGATACCCTCGAGCTTATATATATATATATATTGACTCTATCTATCAAACACATATCAAAGATTTTGCCACAAATTCTGAGATTCATTATCATAATACAAGACAAAAAGCAAAACTCCATTTAACTTCACATAGTAAAAAGTTGTTTGAAATAGCTTTTATTATACAGGCATTAAATCATACAACAAATTATCTGTCAAAATTAAAAATATAAAATCTATAAACTGCTTCAAGAAACTCTTAAAAATTCCTAATTGGGAAATCCTATTACTCAACACATGAGCTTTTGCATTAATAAATTAATTTTAAACTATTTATAAGTTTAATGTACAGTATACTAAAATTGTAAGTCATCATGTTTGACTTTTGTAATATTATATTTTGACTTTTATAATATTGGACAAATCCACAGCATGTGTATAACATGGATGAGTAAAAGAAATGAAAATGAAATGAAAGAGCACAGTTTCCTGGAAGGTATGGCAACTGATGATCAGTCCAGGCTATGTGCCCAAAACAAAGAAAGGCTCTGGTGTGAAACATTATCACTGTCTGCCACCAAAGAATTTCAGAATACACTATCTGTGAAAACAATAAATACTTCTGCTGAGATATGTTCTGAATGCCAGAAGGTATGCCAGAATGTTGATGAGGGAATCAGGTGTCATGCTTCACTTCACTGTAAAATTGAATATTAAACTGCTGCATTACAATGCTTTCTTCTACATAGCAGCTACTGTTAATGTAAAATGCTGATATGCTCTTACATCCACCATGCAATCTAGGAAACTGCACAACTGTATTTGAAGTAAAGTTTCTTCCGGGCTTATAGGCCGTTGTTGAAAATTAGGAATTTCTCCTGACATTTTGCTCAAGATTGTTGAGCATTCTCAGAGGACCCAACGGAGAGTGAAAAGGCAGTGGATCAGCAACCCTTTATATCTGAGATGTACTGCCCCCTCTTCACTGATTAGCTGGTGGATATCCAATCATAGTGCTTCTAGTTGTGATGTCCTTTCCTTCGGTGCTCATTGGTGCTGGTTGTTTGGGGATTTGCAGATGTTCCAGTGCTGATATCCATGTTTTGTGTAGTCAGCTCATCTCTTCTTTATGGTTGAAATTTGCCTTATGTATATATATCTTTATTGCCTCATAATTCAATCTAGCATTAAATCTCTCCGAAGAACTGATAAGTTCAGTTTCTTTGAAGCAAATGTCATGGCCCCTCTAAAGGGTATGTTCTGCTACTGCTGATTTTTCCATTTGCCCCAAAATGCAGTGGCATTTATGTTCTTTTAATCCTGTTTTAAACTACTTTTGATTGTGCCTATGTAGACTTGACCATAGCTACACAGTATTGTGTTAACATCTGCCAAACTGAGGGGTGGCAGTTTGTCCTTCACAGATTTTAGATATTCTTTTACTCTGCGGGTGGGTTTGTAAATCGTTTTGATGTTGTATTTGGACAAAAACTTCCCTATGCGGTCTGTGATTTTGTGTAAGTTAGGTAGGAAAGCAATACCCTGGGAAGGAACAGCGTCCTTCTGTTCTTTCTGCACCCTTCTGGGGCAAATTGCATGTCAAATTTTCTACTTGCTGTATCCATTTGCATGCAGGGCCTTGTTAAGCAAATGGATACAGCAAGAATGAATTCGATGTGCAATTTGCCTCAGAAGGGCGCAGAGAGAATAGGACACTGTCCCTTCTCAGGGTATTGCTTTCTTTCCTTATACAAAATCACAGACCGCATAGGGAAGCTCTTGTCCAAATACATCAAAATGGTTTACAAACCCATCTGCAGAAAAAAGGAATATCTAAAATCTGCAAAAGACAAACAGCCACTCCTCAGTTCGGCAGGTGTTTACAAGATACCGAGTAGCTGCGGTCAAGTCTACATAGGCACAACCAAACGTAGTTTAAAAAAGGAACATGAATGCCACTGCATTTTGGGCAAACGGGAAAATCTACGGTAGCAGAACATGCCCTTCAAAGCGGCCATGACATTTGCCACAAAGACATTGAACTTATCAGTTCTTCAGAGAGACTTAATGCTAGACTGTATTATGAGGTGATAGAGATATAAACACAAGGCAAATTTCAACCGCAAAGAAGAGATGAGCGGACTACACAAAACTTGGATACCAGCACGGGAACATCTTCAAATCCCCAAACAACCCACACCAATGAGCAGCAAAGGAAAGGACAGCAAAACTAGAAGCACTATGATTGGATATGCACCAGCCAATCAGTGAAGAGGGGGTGGTACATCTCAAATATAAAGGGACACAGATCCACTGCCTTTTCACTCTTTGTTGGGTCCTCTGAGGATGTTCATCACAAAAGAAATAAATAACATAAAATCAAATCTGCATGTCTAATAGCCTGGTTTCTGGAATCTATTCCAGGCCTTATTATGCAAACTCTATTTTTACCTTTATTCAAAAACAAATTACATAAAATCTTTTACAAATTTTGCAGATATAATCTACTTGCTACCTTAACTAATTAACTAAACCTACAGGTTACTGGATTCCAGTACCTTACAAGTCTAATCATCTAATCTATCTAAAAAAAAACAGTCTTTCTTTTACTTTAGTTGTACTCCAACAATATAATTCAATTCTAAATTTCTACTACAGCTTTAATTACTATAACAAACTAAGAAAGACCGTTTCCTACAATTTTAAATTTCCTCTTCTGCAACTGATATCCAAAGCTTCCTCCTACTGGTATCCATCTCCTAACGGGACTGGCATCAGCAGATGGAGCTGGTTCCGGGTTATCAATTTTCCTCTTCTACATAATCATTTGTGTCTCTCCGCTAATTCTCTACATATACCTCCTCTGGCTCTCCTGGGATTTGCATTCTTTCGGTGGCTTCTACTCTTCCTTCCAATATCCATAACTGGCATCTTCTATTTATTGGTTGTGCGTCTTAAATTATGTCTTTTCAAGTCTGATAATCTGTCTCTTCAGTTTCTCTTGGTCCTAATATTTCCCTCCGACAATCTCTTAAATAATATTCTTTTCTTGTAGGTTGAAATGTTGCTATATTTATTTCTTGAGCTCTTTTGTCACAGGTCAGATATTCCTCTAACACTTAAGTGGATATTATCTGAGACATATTTTCTAAATGTGCATAATCTTCTGCTTCGCTTAAGATGATCCATAAGTGTTTTCTTTGAATTTTCCTTTGACTGTCTTCTACTAGTTCACTATACTTATTACACTAAAAAATAACATGTTCAGGTGAATCTAAACAGTTACGTTGCTCACAGAAATCTGAGTTCTTCTTTCCTATTCTTTTTAAATATACATTATATGGACCATGTCCTGTAATAAAATGAAAAAAATCCTTTTTTAGTTTTATGTATGCCCAACACAGTCTTGAGCAAAATGTCAGAAGAAATTCCTAATTTTCGACCATGGCCTACAAGCCCTGAAGAAACTTTATTTCAAATGGATGCCAGCCATGAAAGCCTAAGCACATGCACAACTGTACTTTTCAAATTTGTGAACAAACAAAAGTTACCGGATACTCTGCGGTCCATCCCAATCAACCACCATGATCAGTTACGTGTTAATAGTTTATACCCTCTAAAAGTAACTTAGGAACTCAAAGCTGATGGCAAAAGAAGGGAGAAGTGTCGTCAAGCAGATATTTTTTATGATGAATAATAGTTTAAAGAACTGAAGTTTTTTATGTGGTAGTTTTTTTCTCCTGTTTAAACAATAAATATGTTGCTTCTACTTTTCAACAAATATCTTGTCACAAAACTTAAAAATAATGGCTTTAGTTAATTCTTTTACTGATTTCTTAAGGTACATATCCATTTGAGAATAGAGAGTGACAGCAACTTACAACAGTTCTTGCAGTATGTTTGCCTGCTTAAAAATATGTTTTAACTAGAAAGGATTTTCAGTGGTAGACTTACAATAGTTAAAGTCTGAACTGTATTCACTAGGCTGCCATGTAAATGTGCAGAATAAATGTTTTGTAAACAAACTGGAAGGACAAAGTGCAGCTATAATTGTAATGTTTCCACATTTAGACAAAAATTAGTCAAATAATGAGGAAATGCTGGATTAAAAACGGGTAGAACATAGAAATGCCATGGAAGTATATTCTGTGGTGGCTATTAATGAGCTGCATATTATTTATTAAGTTTATTTTAATTTCTATTAAGCATAGTGTCAATGTACAAATGAAGGATGTTTAAATCATACAAAGTTACATGCATGATAATTTACATTCACATAAATTTGCTGTTTTTAACAGCTTAATTTACAGGTTAACAAATATACCTACCCCTAAATAAAGAGGAAATTAACAGAGAATATAAACACATTATTAATATTGCTTTAGGTTTTACTAAAGACTTTATAGATTGGTACACTATATTATGCTTTTTTCTACCTTTTAAAAGTTTATGACAAACAAGGCATTATGAATTGACTTCAGCTGTTATGAAAAGGTAAGATTTTCTCACCCAATAGTGAAAGCATTTGCCTGTTGGCTACTTTTCTGCCAGAAGGATATGCAAGCAATCAATTACAAACAACACATCATCATCAGACAATTCCATGCTTTAAGACCTGCACAACGCATACATCTGTGTTAGGCTTACATTGTTCTTCTTTCCCACATAGTATTCTATGAGCTGTCATCAAACTCCTCCAATCCTGCCAAGCATTTGCAGTCAATGCAAATTTGTGCACCTCTTATCTAACAGAAAGTTCATTTATAAAACATCATATATTGCATTACAAAGAGAAATAGCTGCAGTGTAAACAAGTTACTCTAAATGAACATAATTGCTGAGCATTCATATTTGAAGTTAAGTCTGGATTAAGTAATACTTTGAAATAGGCTAGGTTAGCTTTAAAGTATGTTAAGTTTCCTTGTTATTCACTACACTAACTGCTAGTATTATACTTTCCTACAATTCATTCACAGGACATTTCTTTCCATTGTAAAAACTCAAAGGTAACATATTAAAAGAAAAAGGATGATCTTAATATATCAAGGTATACCTGCTGTGTACAGGTCTAAGTTTATGTTCTGTAATAAGTTGGTAAGCACCCTGAAACTCACTCGCATACTAATTTGGCAGACATTCTGCTTTACACTCTCTCCACCAAGTTATATAGTTTTATTGTATATTTACCACAAAAGCAAATTATTTTCTTTGTGTAAAGTTATGTTTCTTTGGTTTTCTACATTTCCTGCCCCTACTATAAAATGGATGTGTAAAGTAGTTCATCATGTACTCTCAAGCTATATCAACAATGTTGGAAGTGAGCAAGTTGGTACTGGACAGATCAGACTTGCAATGTCCACTTGCAATGCACAAAATTCTCCACAGGTATCAACAGCACCTATTTGTAGTTCTCTTGATGCTAGCTATGTTCACTAGTGAAGTGGCACTTCTCAAGAGTTTCTCATATTTTATTTTCTTAAATGGACACTAGCCTTTAGTGGAAGAAAAGTATTACAAAAATATTAACTAAAAAGTTTCTGAAGAGACAGTCTTTTCAAGTATTACAGATCTCTTGACTTTCTAAAGCTGTAGCTCTAATTTCTTATTTCACCTGATTCAGAGACAAAACATATTGAAAATTTGGTTTTAGTAATATACCACACATTTTGTTTACTAGCATTGTTTGGCAATGCATAAAAACAATAATAAAGTTGAAATGCACACACACCGTGTAAAAAGTAGGTAAGTGCATTATCTTTGCTATACGCTACGATGGCTTTCTCTCTATTCCTGCACTTGGTCATATGGCATCGATCACAAAATTCCAGGCACAACATGCACACACCTTGTCATTTGGTTTGTGGAAAAGCTTGCTGCAACACACCTTGTGCTGAAAACCATGGATTGCCAGTCTTGTCGTTACATGCCGCATTTTATGGTTTGCTTCTGTCCAAGTCCTGTCATGCATCACACATGTTGCATAGAAATCCTCTGGTATGTTGACTTTCTTCTCGCGCAGGGCTTGTAGAAGTTGTTTGAAGGTGTCACCAGCTGGAAACATTAGCTCCTCCATCAGGAAGGTCTCCCTGGTAAGCTCAGAACACTACATCAATCTTGAGTTCTGTGGTACTCCTAGAGCTCTCTTCAGGTATCCAGCTTTTACTCACTCTAGTTCTTCTATCTGTTTGTATGTGAGGTGATCTCCCACTTATACTAGGCCATACATCAGGACGGGTAGTATCTTTAGCCTAATGCATAAAAATATAAGAAGCTAAAAATGTTGGCTGCATATTGTAACTAGTTGTCATTTTTATGGATTTTTTATGTGAAAGAATGTCAGTTCTTCAAGTAGGAAGAAAAAAAAAAAGCAAAAGAAAAATAATACTAACAAATAAATTAGTGATAGGATAACACCACTATTTCTCAATACTCAACACTGATACTTATTTTTAAACACTTATACTCAATACTCAATTTATAAAAAGTTGTAAAGATGATAGCTTGTTCACTTAATTATGCTTTCATTAGTAGTTTTCTGTATAATCAATGTAAACCAAATTTGTTCTTGCCCGCCTCGGTAGCGTAGATGGTAGCGTGTCTGCCTCACGTTCAAGAGGTCCCGAGTTGGAATCTCGGTCAGGGTGAGTTACCTGGATAAGGTTTTTCTTGGGTTTTCCCTTATTCTGAAAGACGAATGTCGGGTAACTCTGAGCTCCATGGACCCTGGATGCATTGAGCATCATTTCACCCATTTCATTCATCGTCCAATATGACTAAATGTTCGAGGACGTAAATTACAACAACAAAAAATAAATAAATAAAATAAAAAAAAAAATCTTTCTCGTTGTTTTCAGATGTTGCAGCATCAAGGTCTGACTGCAATAGTAAACTTGTACATTGCTTTTTCAATAGAGTTCCTCAAACTTCAGTCAATTTGTGGATGTAATAGCTTTCTTTAAATTTATTGTAAAGGTATTGAGTGACTTACCACCATTAAAAATGTTTTTTCTGCATATTTTACTCCTTCCTCTGTTATTACTTTTGTCTACTTTAAAATAATTACACACTTCACTCATGTTTTATTTAATATCACTGCTATATATACATTGATAAAACAAAATACTTATGGTAATTAATTGTATGGAACATCTTAAGATATAGATAGAGTCAACATGAAAAATTCAATGCCATGGCCGGGATTTGAACCACGGATCTCCTGATTTCTGTCCAGCTACTCTAATCCATTGAGCTACCATGGCCAATGTGCCGTCCTGACATTAAATTCTCCATTTGACTCATATATTTCTCCGGTAAACCACTAGGGGCTCTCGCATCTGAGATACACGGTTTGTGACAACTTACTATCGTAAGTACTTGAGTTACATGAGATCCATGGTTCAAATCCCAGCCATGGCATTGAATTTTTCATGTTGACTCATTCCATCAAAAACCTTAGCCTATAAACGGCTAGTGTGGAGAAATGATTAATTTCCATCAATTAACTAAAATAATAAGAGTTAAATGATGAAGCCTGTGACTCAAGTACTTATGATAGTAAGTCGCAACAAACTGTGTATCTCGGATGCAAGAGCCCCTAGTGGTTTACCGGGGAAATATATGAATCAAATGGAGAATTTAATGTCAGGACGGCACGTTGGCCATGGTAGCTCAATGGGTTAGAGCGACTGGATGGAAACCAGGAGATCCGTGGTTCAAATCCTGGCCATGGCATTGAATTTTTCATGTTGACTCTATCCATCAAAAACCTTAGCCTATAAACGGCTAGTGTGGAGAAATGATTAATTTCTATCAATTAACTAAAATCTTAAGATCTGCTTGTGACCCAAGTTTGATTTGCATAAATACAAACTAATGGATGGAAGGGAAAACAAATATTTCTGTGTGCTGTGTTTTCTCATGTGCTAAATTCTGATTTGTTTCTGCTGGATTCCTGTTCTTATTATAAATAAATGACTTGCCTGAACATCTACCAACTAAAGGCACTGATATCACATTATATGTAGATCATACCACTTTACTTGTTTCAGCAGAAAATAGAGATAGCAAATAGCAAATATATGGAGGTGTTGCTAAGTCTGGAAAAATACTTTTACACTCACAATCTTACCCCAAATATTAATAAAACCAATTACCTACTCATATCGAGATTTAACTGTATTGGAACACATTTTATGTACAAAAACATAGTGAACTCGTCATATGGGAGAGAATATACACAGAAAAGCATAAAAACCAACTAATGAACTTTGAAATCCCGCCAGAAGAGAATCCCACATTTAAGTTCATCACTAAATCAACAGATGGCAGCAGCAACTCCAAAATTACGCACACCCACCACACCACACCACTGGATCAAGCTTTAGTCGCATAAGAGCAGAAGATGCAAACGATGATTAGCGAAACATGTCCTCAAAATAGGTACGAAAGTGAAGCAGATGTGTAATAAATACGACTCATCTAAAAATTAATAAAAATTACTTACTATTTTCACTGGGCAGGAGCTATATCTATAATGGACTGAATTTGACATACAAAGAGGAAAATATATCTAGAGTACAAAAAACAAAATTCTTAGGCATTAACATTGATGATAATCTCTCCTGGAAAAATCACATTTCGACTGTGTACTCTAAACTTAACAAGACTGTGTTTTTGTTACATCAACTAGTTAACATTTTACCTCCTCAAGCAATTCATGCCCGCCTCAGTAGCGTGGTGGTAGCATGTCTGCCTCACGTTCAAGAGGTCCCGAGTTCGAATCTCGATCAGGGTGAGTTAATTGGATAAGGTTTTTTCCGGGCTTTTCTCTTATCCTGAAAGATGAATGTCGGGTAACTCTAAACTCTATGGACCCCGGGCTCATTTGAGCATAATTTCACCCATTCCATTCATCGTCCGATATGACTTAACGTTGGAGGACGTAAACTACGCACGCACGCACGCGCACACTTGCACGCACGCACACACACGCACACACGCGCACGCACACGCACACACACGCACACACACACACACACACACACACACACACACACACACACACACACACACACACACACACACACACACACACACACACACACACACACACACACACACACACACACACAAAAGCAATTCATAATGCTAAGACTCTTTTTGCATACGTATTTTCAGTCCAAAAAAGGGCTATTAGAGTTTTAGCTAAGCTGCCACAATCTGAGTCATGTAGACCATGCTTTAAAAAATTCAAAATCTTACCCCTCTTTTGCATATGCGTAAATTATGTTATTTTGTATGTAAAAAAACACTCAACAATATCCCCTTCACTAAATAAAGATATACACAAACACCACACTCGAAGACAACATGACTTCTTTCTTCAATCATATAGGGGCCAGTTTGGAAATCAAAATATTATTTATTCTGGATCAAAATATTTCAACATATTACCAAACAGACTGAAGTCAGCAATAGACAGAAATACTTTTAAAAAAGAGCTCAAAATGTATTTGTTAATCCATTGATTTTATAGTGAAGATGAATTTCTTATCCATAATGTGGAAATTAATCACATTTTAAGCCTAGTTGAGTTTTTGACGTAATAGTATGCACAGATTTACATTATCAATATTTAGGTTAATTTTATAAACTTGTATTTTTTATTACATGACTGATGTGGTCTTAAGAACAATTGTCTATATGTGTATAGTGTTATTTTATATTGTAGTTATTTTGTATTATAAACTGACGTGGCCTATGTAACATTATTTTTGTGTATACTATAGGACTGAAAAAACACGCGCACGTACGCACACAGTGTCATTGACACCAAACCAAGCTATTGATTTAATGCATCAGTTAAATTAGCTTCATTCACAACACAATTAATGCTTAATGTGACATGAATACCTCTACTCCTTCCCCTATTGTTTTGCATGTTTCCATTTAGACACAAGTTTCTCTGCAATGTTGCATCGTTTATTCACAAGGTCTATCAAGTATTATAGTTCAGCTTCTCTGAGACAAATGCAAGGAAACAACTTGAAGTCTTGCCTTCTTTCATTCCTTATCTAACCTAAAGTTAAATGCAACAACTTTCAATGATGGGAAACTTAAAATTGTTTAGTGTTGAACAAATATTGACAGTTTATCTCAAAGTATTATACATACTTTGATACCATTGAGTAATCAATAATATTGATGGTATTGAGGTCCCATCCCAAAAATAAATATAAATTTGCATGAAATGATAATTTTATTCATTTCTGAGATTTTAACAAATTAAAAAGCTCAAAAGCAGAATTCCAGGAATCATAACCAAAAAATTAGAGAAATTGTTTTTCTCATAAGAAGCCATAAAAAAATGTGTGTATGATTTGAAAGCAAAGTTAGACGATTTCTGGAGAGGGGGTGAGGTGAAATAATTCAGTAAACCTCACCTGTACACTTCCAAATCCAGCTTTCTAAATACATCCTTGGTTTTGTCAATAACATGGTAGATGTTTACGAAATTTCTACCCAAAGAAAGAGCACCTGAATGTAGATCTAAGATGCTTGCACCTCCTTCTGATCCTCCAAGAGAAATCCCTTGAGTAGCTATATCCAGCAAAGTTTTAGCTTCTTTTTCTGTCACCAATGCATCAGATACCACTCTACCACAGTTTTTTGGTGCACAACCTGCAAAGTAAGTCCAAAATTCCATTAAGTACTAGCACAATGCATTTTATACTTAAACTCTGGCCTGTGATACATAGATCTTGGAAGTTAATTGCCTAAAACTACTTAAGCAACAGAAACCTGCTTACATTTCTGAAAAATTAAATTTCATCATCTACTGCACACAATACCCTATGATATTTGGAGGAATTTAGCAGCCTGATGTCCAAATTAATTCATATAAATATTTGTAGTCAGTTTTTCATCCTATGTTACAGTTTAATTTTTTAAGGGACTAATTTCAGGAGCTGTTGCTCCCATTTTCAAACTTAAAAGGCCTGAGTCCCTCAAAAAATTTAAATGTAAGTGACATAGTATGAAAAACGACTACAAATAGTTTTAGGAACAATACACCATGCATATACTTGTAGTTATGTAGGTATATCTAATTATTTATATTACTTTATTTACTTTCCATTAGAATTTAAGACTGTCACAGTTTAATTACATTCTAAAATATTGTGTACAAGTTGTTCAAGCTACAGCTGGAGGAATCTATAAATAAAGTGGATATTTTTAAGTAGGCATGTCAGAAGATTAAATTATGGAAGAAAATAGCAAGCAAAAAGCTGCAGTACCGAGTTAAAGAGAAAGCATAAGTGACTTAGGACATGAACTGGATGATTTCAATTAGTGATGGGACAATACAACTTATTCTCTATAATCAATAGCAGTATTAATTTTAAGGATTGATATTCAATATCAAGATAGTCATCTTCAGAGAAAAAGGATTTAAAATTTCTTTTGCTTGTTGGTACCAATAGAATGATGTTTCTAGGAAAAGCACATTCTTTTTCTTGAAGTATAGAGCCTAATTACTCAGCTAACTCTTTAGAGCAGGCAAGATCTCTCACTGGGTCATTTAGTTCACTCTGGTTAAAATACATTCTGTAGCAGATGATTCTGATGTAGAGTCACTTCACCTGTTATAATCCCCTCCTCTTCTACATGAAAGGATGAAAAAAGTTCAATAATTTTTGGGGTTTGGTACATCAGGCCCAGGGGACAGGTAAAATGGCTGACCATATGTCTGGAGAGACCATTTGCTTTTTATTTTTAGAATTCACATCACACAAACAAAAGTAACAATCATTATTATGGTTCATCTCTCCAAACCATAGGTATTCCAAAAGATAGAGACGGTCTGCTGTTGTTGACCCAATGATGAATTTCCTCAATGTATGCTCTACATATTTTGTGCACGGCCCAAGCTTTACATTGGTCTCCAAGTTTGATTCCAAACTAGGCAAGATATGATTTTTTCACAAAATCTATAATGTTACACCTCTGCTTAGGCAATGTGTATTTCCCACATATATAACATAAGTAGTCTGAACATTTATACATAAGTGACAAGACAAGGTAAATACTTCCATATTGAACTAATAGATCACAACATTCTACTCCATAATAAAGCCTAAAACTGATTTCGTTTCCGGTGAGAGGAACTTGACTGGATGTGTATGTTGCTCACAAAGATAAGATAAGAGTCTATCCCACAAATAAACATATACTAATGGCAAGGTAGCACATTAGCTCACTCTAAATTCTTTAAGTGCTCGCACCCCATATCAGAAAATAATTATCTGGTGCCTTCAGTTTTTACTATGAACAACCTTAAAAGTATTTTAAATACATTTTGTTTTCAAATCCTGACATAGTAAAACTACACATGTACGAAATTGAATCGAGAATATATTGACACATTGCTTCACTTCTTTCAAGTTTATACTTTGAAAACTACACATGTTAAGCACTGCAGTATATGTAACGATGCTGTAAGCTCCAAAACCATAACAAAATTATGCTATAAGGAAAAAAATTAATAAATAAAATTAAAAAATGGTGCATGATAGGAATATCCTGGCTTTGAATTGGATTTCAACATGCTAAAAGTACACCAAAAATATTCAAACTTTGGAGGAAGGAATTTCATCACAGGTTAGTGTTATTTTTCATTTCATATGAACCTGACAAAGCAGATGAGCTTCTCATTTAGGAAGGACCTGTCTCATTACATACCAATAAATAAAGTTTCTTGAGATTTAATTATATGAATACAGATGATCCAGCATCTAGGATGCTGGAGGTGATTGCTGTGAAGAGAAATGTCTCATCTCATTGCTTATTACTGACAAAACTCAAAACAGAAAAACCAAGCAAGGGAGAGGAAAAGAGTGAAAAATACTTCACTCGAATGAACTCTGCATGTTATGAAATGTGAGAACATGAACAGTAGTCCAACTGAATGAATTGTGAGAGTCTTGATTTTTGAGAACTGTGAAGTGTTTAAATTATTAGAGGCCAGTAGGATATATTTGTATCACCATTATTTCTACCATAATGTAAAAAAAAATCCTCTCAGATATATTAGCTTAACTCATACATAAGAGATAATGTCATGGCAAGATAGAAACTATTAAAATTAAGCAAATGAGTCTACCAGAAGTTTTTTTATGAAGACTAGTTTCTGGGAACTTCCCTATCCTAAGTTCTGTGGTCAACTGATGTGCAACCAGTATGTGCTTCCGGCTTGGTGTTGTGCTGCAATCTAATAATCTGGTAAGTTTGATGACATCATCCATGGTGGGAATTTCAAAATTCATCAGCAGGTTCTGTTTCTTAGTAATGAATATGTTTTCCCAAGTCTGCAGTTCTAGAGGTTTCTTTGCCTGTTTGATCAATTCTACTTCTTGCTTGCTGTTGTGATTCTCAGACCAAAAGTGATGGCTATGGCAGACGTGCCCATGCATTTCAATTTAATATTTCTGAAGTGTTCTTTCATCATTGTTTCTAGATTTCTTTTTGTCTTCCCAAAGTATATCTTGTTGCAATCCTGGCAGCTCATTGGGTAAATGCCTGATAATTGAGATAACTGAGTTTTTGATGTGCTATTTTTCAGAGGATGGTTTAGTAAGTTGCGGATGTTATGTTTGTTCTGAGGGGCTAATTTAATGTTGAAGTTCTTAAATATCTTTTCAAATTTCTTGAAATTTCTTGAAATATTTTGGATGAAAGCTAAATTTTCCATATCTGATGTTTGGGTTTGGGTTTTCTAGTTTCTTTCTAGTTTCCATTAAATTTTTGTTTCTTTTGTGTCTGTAGATCAATTTGTTGATGAAATTTGTATTGTAGTTGTTCAATTTGGCAACCTGGTGTATGTATGTGCATTCCTGTTCATATTCTCTTTTTGTTAGCGGTATATTGATTAACCTGTGAACCAAGCTGAGGAAGATTACATACTGATGTAAGGGTTAAATGGGTTACGTTTAATGTAATTGTCAACATGTATTGCTTTTCTGTATATTCCAAATTCTAATCCAGTTTGTGTTCTTATGATTTTCAAATCTAGAAAAGGTAGCCATTCATCCTGTTCTACTTCAATGGTGAAAACTATAGATTCTAAAATACTTCTTTTTATTCAATATAAGATAGAAACTGTTTATTAACTTTCCTTGGCAGAGAGAAAAAAGGATAGTAGACAGCTTTCTTCACAATAATAATATTGTGACTTTGTGGGTTCGTGAAATGATAAAACAAGGTTACGAAACACAAAAACTACACTTTATTCTCCTCGAAATACACTGTTCAACATCACAATTTTCTAGCTAACCTCAAAACTGTTTATTTTTCAAAAACTACCTTCAATTGTCTCTCACTTCCGTTAACGATCGGCCATCATTTCTCATCGGCTTCGCGAGCCTACCACCAGGGTGACACTGCTCCCTCCTCAAGGCTGGTCGTCCCGAACAGCAACTTCATAGTGGGCCAGGTGTACCACCAACATCTTTCCTCGGGGCACCTTCTGGATGCTCTGGCGAGCCATCTGGTGCATGTCGTGGAGGTGGTCCACCAGGTTCTCCACATCCCTCAAAAGTGGCCCCAAGTCTGCGTCCGCCAGCTGCTCCCTCCTCAGGCCTGCGCTATCCCAGCCATCCGCAGGCACTGCCGTGACTACTCGAACTGCTGCGGCACGCTCCTTCCCCTCCACTCTTGTGCATTGGCCGCACTCTTCTGGACAGGGTCTTCGGGACATAGCGTCCGCGTTACCGTGACTCTTCCCTCTGCGATGTTCCGAGGTGAAGTCGTACTCCTGCTGCCTATGGACCCAACGTGCTGTGTGGCCTTCTGGTCGCGCCGTCACTATCCCTTCGCTCCTCGCGGAGACAACCACGTCTTCGCTCAAGACGACCCTGCCAATTCCAAGGCGCTCTTCTGGTTGACGGAGTATAACCTCTTCTCCGTTGAGCCGCAGGACCTTCTTGCCGACGTCGACCGTCGCCTCGTGGCTCCTGAGGGCATCCAGTCCCAGAATCACCTCCTCAGCCACCTTCGCGACGAACACCCACAGACGCACGGCACTCCGTCCCAAGTTCAGCTCCAGCAGGGCCTCCTTCTCCACAGGCAAGGTGTCGCCCGATGCCAACACAAGCTGGTATGGTCGGCTCGGCTTCCTCGTCGGCAAACCCTTCGCCACGTCAGGTCTGATGATGGTCACGGCCGCCCCGGTGTCCACCAGCACGCGGCACGGCTTTCCTCTTACCCAGCCTTTTGCGATGAGGTTGTCATCCATCTGCCGGCTGACGGCGCGGATTGTCACTCGAGGGGATGGTGGTAATGGCGCCGACGTGTCCCTCTCCACGACGGCCTTACTCGTTCTTCCGGCCGCTCTTCCTGGTGTGGGCAGTCTCTCTGCAGGTGTCCGGGCTGTCCACACCCCCAACACAGGCCACTAGGTGTTCGCCGGCGTCCCTCAGCTGGTCTTCTGTCTCCGGCGTAGCGGACACTCCTCGTTCTCGACGTCGGGATAGATGCTACCTTGGCCGCCTCCATCCTTAACGCCGCTGTCAGCGCCTCGTGGATGTTTTTATAATCGCCGAGCATTAGGCGCTGACGAATCTCCGTGTCCCGTACCCCGTCGACAAAATTGTAGGCGGCTTCCCGGGATACGAACTCCAGTGGCAGGTCAACCAAGGCCTTGCTAGCTAGCTGCTCGATCGCTATGGCGAACTCCTGCAGCGTCTCCCCCGGCTGCTGCGACCTTGCCTTTAGCTGGCTGCGGTATGCTGCGGCTAAGCGGTGGTTCCCGAAGCGATTCTCCAGGGCCTCCCAGATGTCCTTGGGCGCCGCCGTTGTCTGCACCGCGTTTAGGATTTCCGCGGCCCGTCCCTGGAGGCTGGCTATTAACTGTGTGGCCTCCTCCTCCGGTGACCATCTGTTGTGCCTGGCCACTGTGTCGAACTGGCGGCGGAAGACTTCAAACGTTGACGCGCCGTCATACTTGGGAGGTTTGACGCGCGCCGATGTTGTGTCGCGTCCCGGTGCGTGAGCCTTCAAAACCTTCAGTCTCCTGTCGACGACGTCCTCCACCATGGCGTTCAGGGACTTGACGCTGCTGTCGGCCTTTCCCTCCAGGTCGTCAACGCGGCTCGCCAGGTCCTCGACCCGCTCGTCCACTTGGCCCATCCGCTTGCCCAGCTCCGTCACATCATCCCTCACGCCGGCCAACTGTTCCTCAAATTTGGCGGCGAGGACCTCGTTCGCCTCCTTCATTTCCGTGGCCAGACTGTCGTTCGTTGCCTTCATTTCTGTGGTCAATTCGGTCTTTATTTCTTTCAACTCTGCGGCCAGGTTGTTATTTGCCGCTTCTGTTTTTGTTGTTAACTCGTTCATCTTCGCGGCCAAGTTGTTATTTGCCGCTTCCGACTTCGCTGTTAATTCGTTCATCTTCTGCAAAAGCATTTCCAATACCGGTTCCATGGCCATAATCTTCGGTGATGTTGTTATCCCACTTCTGACACCAGTTGTGACTTTGTGGGTTCGTGAAATGATAAAACGAGGTTACGAAACACAAAAACTACACTTTATTCTCCTCGAAATACACTGTTCAACATCACAATTATCTAGCTAACCTCAAAACTGTTTATTTTTCAAAAACTACCTTCAACTGTCTCTCACTTCCGGTAACGATCGGCCATCATTTTTCATCGGCTTCGCGAGCCTACCACCAGGGTGACAATATTGTGAATTAGTTATACGCTGCAATCTTCTGGGAAGTGAGGTTTAAGAACCACCGATAAGATATAATTTCTATAAGTTGTTTATAATAACTGAACAAAAATATTTTTTGCAAAAAATGCCCAAAATGCTAGGGTAAAATAATAAAACAGTAAATAACAGGAGATTAAGCATAATTTTATTTAAATATAAATATAATTTAAATAATATCACAAAAATGCTGCTGTGCTTTAGATCCTGAAAAAATTATTGCCTGAAAACTTCATTTATGGTCACATTTTTCCCTCTCTAGAGAAAAGAAGATTAAAATTCATTAAAATGTTTCAGATGCTTTAAAATGCATTAAATGTTAAACTGTGCAAGCAAAGCATGTTGAAAAAAGAATTTTAATTTCTATACCAGAATTTGATCAGCAATTTATTGCAAGGTTTAATTTCTGATGAATGGAAATAAAACTGAATTTAGCTAAACAGAAACAGAGTTATGGTATTCTAGTGCAAAACCATAGATGCTTAAAATAACTGTGCAGATGAATCATTTCTGTTAGAGAATCATTCACTACAGGTGGTGACACCTCATGCTAAGCTGCTCAGTTACTGTGTAACTTATTTATTCAGCACTCAAATGGAGCATCTCTAATGCCTATTTATGAAGTTAAATTAGGACGTCTTTGATTCTTATAAGGAATATTTTTTCTAAAAGCAAGAAACTCACCTGCAAATTTTATACGCTCAGTTTTATAATCTTCTGAGCATGTTATATATTGATGTCGGTGTTCAATCACTTCCTTCTGCTTAGCAAAACCAACTTCCTGGCTACGGTTAGCTCCAAATAATACAACTGCTACCACACCTAAGAGCAATATTGCACGTGTCCATTCTTTCTGATACGGGAATGATGGGACTGGCCCAAATTTATTTTTACTGAAAAAGAAACAGAAGATTTTGCTAGCACACACAGCAAAATCACCCATTTACACATTCAATCACTTTCATTGATAGCTACATAAAATAAAATATGTTTCTCAGTGATAATTTAAAATGCCAGAATAAAAGGGTAAAGTAAGTTCATATATTGATATTTTTCAAGAACAAAAGTACATGTAAAAGAATAAATCCTTATTTATTATACACCAAAAAGCTGATGATACATAATGAAGTTAATTTTTAATTAATTAGAACCAACTGAAAAATTCAATGCCACAGCCGGGATTTGAACCACAAACCAAGTACTTACAATAGTACGTCGCCACAAATGTTTATCTCCAATATGAGACCTCTAAGTGGTCTACCAGGAAAATATAATGAGTCAATTGGAGAATTTAATGTCAGGACGGCACGTTGGCCATGGTAGCTCAAGGGGTTAGAGCGACTGGACGGAAACCAGGAGATCCGTTGTTCAAATCCCGGCCGTGGCACTGAATTTTTCAGTTGGCTCTAATTAATTAAAAATCACCCATATACCAGAGTAATGTATTTAAAAGGATTAATTCTTTAAGGATTAATTTCTCAATATAAATTTACATTAAAAATGTATCATAGTCCTTACACAATGGAATTAAAAATGAAGTTAATATTTGATGGATATTGATCTATGGAATTTGAAACATTTGTTTTAATGTGCAGTGCTTTTACAAGCCACTTATGTATGATATCTAGAATAAACTTTACTCATTTATTCTTTTCTTTGAATAATTCTTGTAAAGACTCATTGGTGATACTGGCTTCCTCTGCATAATTTGTTTCATCAAATCAGATAAAGTTTATCCCTCCTCATCCTGCAATTATAGAGTTACTTCGTTAAATTTACTTTGAGTTCTTACACATAGAAATCACATCTATCCAACTTCCAACAGTAGGTAAAACATTTCATGTTATGTAAGAAATGCACATAAAACTTGATTAACATGAAGAAATTGTGATAACTTTATTAAAACAAGAATTTTCTATATTATTGAGGTATTTATCAAAGAAAAACTTAAACCCAAAATTTTTAAATCTTCATGTTCTTTAATTGTTGTAATTTTCTGAATGTTTACATATTATGTAAATGTTATCACAACAGAGAGGAAATTATGTGAAACTATGTATTAATCACAACTTCTATTAAGCTAAGCCTCATTCCTTACTGTGTAGTTTATGGTGTTTTTATGTTAAAATTGCTATGCTAACTTGCAGATCATAATTTCCATCTGGTAGTGAAATGCATGCCTTGGAAGACCAACATTTTACATAGCAAAAAAATTATACTATCTCTATTTATTATTTAGCCTTTGAACTTCCCGCTGCTTAAACTTCTGACTCATTTCATTTTTTATGTACCCTCTTTTCCAACATACAATCATAGATGTGTGTTTGGAGGAATTTAGTAACAGTGACGTCAAAATTAATATAAAAATTATTTGTGGTTGGTTTATTGACACTCGTCACTTACTTTTTCATATATTTATGAGAGACTAGTTTCAAAGGCCCTGGCCTCCATTTTCAATCTCTTCCCAACTGGCATCTGTTGTTATCTGCTCTCTCTGGTGGTGGAACTATGAACTTTTTTGTCAAATTATCTACTGGCGGGATTTTAAAGTTCATTACGCGATCCTTATTTTTCCAGATGAATATGTTCTCCCATGTTGTCAATCTATTTTAATAATTTTGGATTTGGATCAATGTCATGGTTTTCATTCCAAAAATGAAATGCTACTGCTGACTTGTCTTCTTGTTTCAATCTGATGTTTCTTAAGTGTTCTTTGACTCTGGTTTTTAAATTTCTTTTTGTTTGACCTATGTAGCATTTTTCACAATTCTTACAATTTATTTGGTATATTCCAGATTTGTTACCTGAAGGAATTTCATCTTTTGTTTTTGAATTTAGTAATTTTAAAATTGAGTATCTATTAGTAGGTGCCAAGATGATATTTTGTTCCTTGAATATCTTTTTAAATTTATTAAATGTTTTTGGATGATATGTGAATGAACTGAATATGCTGTTGCTTTCTTTTTCTTTAATAAATGTGGTTGCTTCCTTAATGGTTTTCTTTAGTTTAGATTTTCTAATTTTCTTCAACACCAAACTTTTGTTGTATCCGTTTTCTTCTGCTATGTGTATTATTGCTTTTTGTTCCTTGAAATATTCTTCTTTTTCCATGGGTATGTTGACTAGTCTGTGTGTAAGGCTGTTTATTATTGCATGTTTATGTGTAATTGGGTTGTGGCTATTATTTTTTATACAATTTTCTGAATGTGTTGGCTTCCTGTAAATTCCAAATTTTATTTTTGTATCATTCCTGATGATATTTAGATCCAAGAAAGGTAGTTGTCCATTGATTTCCTTTTCTATTGTGAATTTGATAGTCCTTTCTTGCAGATTGAGTAATTTTAATGCATCATCCAAATGTTTACCTGGTACAATTGCAAAGATGTCGTCAACATATCTATACCAAACCTTGAAGATCAATGGGAAGGACTTTTTAATTTGTGTTTCAAATGCACTCATAAATAAGTTAGCCAAAAAAGGTGAAAGTGGATTGCCCATTGATAATCCTGATTTCTGCTTGTAGTGTTTTCCATTAAAGCTAAAGAAGTTTTGTTCAATGCATATTTTTGTTAGAGAAATATATTCTTCTGCTTCTATTGCTTCCATATCAATTGTAGCTAGCCATTTTTTTAACACAGTCTGCAATTTTTCTGTTGGTAGGTACTACTTTTTTCTACTTTTTACTAATTTCGTAAGAAAAGTAGTAAAATTTGATAAAAATAGTAGACAACAAAAAGCAGCAGAGAGAAAAGTATTAATTGTAGAAAAGAATAAACACTATAGAAATAAAAACACGCTAGAAATAAAATTGTACAATTTGCATCAAAAACTTACCAAACAATTAGGAAGTATATTTTGGGAAAATTTTGAAAACAATTTATTAGCATATCTTAATAGAAAAATGAAGACAAAAACAGCAAAGTTAAAGAATAAATTAAAAAATTTATGCCAGAAAGCAGGCACTTTTAAAAAGATAAATAAAAAAGACAAACATAATCTAAAAGATCATCTAAACAATGTGGTAAACCTATCAAACCAAAATTTTACAACAACAGAACTGAATATGCTGAATCTAGGTTTAAAGACATGTGTAGATTATTCCAACCAAATTGAAGATTACATTGCTGACATCCAAATTGCTACACAAACACTTAATGAAGAAAGTAAAAACACAGTAAAAAACAAATGCTCCAAAATAGTAGAAGAGATTAAAAATGAAAAGTAAAAGAATTTTAGTAACCAAATCATAAAAGCTCTTAAAAAGAAACCGGTTATTTATACTAAAGCAGACAAGGGAAATAAACTAGTAATTCTGGAAAAAGAAGAATACACAAAGAGGATGGAAGATTTGTTAGAAGACAGTAATTACCAAAAAGTAGAAACTAATCCATTAAAGTACTGCATTGAAACCACAAATAAAAGGCTAAAAGAGAGCAAAATAATCAACAAAAAAGAATTGCACAAAATTAAAGTAGATAATCCAACATTACCAAGAGTATATGGGCTGCCAAAAATTCATAAAACAGGGAAAGGCATGAGACCTATTACTAGTAGCATAAATGCCCCCACATATAACTTGGCCAAATGGTTACTAAGTAAATTTAATAGTTTTCCAAAATTTGAAAGTGCAAATTTAAGAAACTCTTTAGATTTAGTAGAAAAAATCAAAGATATAAATTTGGACAAAAATGACAGACTGGTTTCATTTGATGTCACATCTTTATTTCCAAGCATACCAACAGAAAAATTGCAGACTGTGTTAAAAAAATGGCTAGCTACAATTGATATGGAAGCAATAGAAGCAGAAGAATATATTTCTCTAACAAAAATATGCATTGAACAAAACTTCTTTAGCTTTAATGGAAAACACTACAAGCAGAAATCAGGATTATCAATGGGCAATCCACTTTCACCTTTTTTGGCTAACTTATTTATGAGTGCATTTGAAACACAAATTAAAAAGTCCTTCCCATTGATCTTCAAGGTTTGGTATAGATATGTTGACGACATCTTTGCAATTGTACCAGGTAAACATTTGGATGATGCATTAAAATTACTCAATCTGCAAGAAAGGATTATCAAATTCACAATAGAAAAGGAAATCAATGGACAGCTACCTTTCTTGGATCTAAATATCATCAGGAATGATACAAAAATAAAATTTGGAATTTACAGGAAGCCAACACATTCAGAAAATTATATAAAAAATAATAGCCACAACCCAATTACACATAAACATGCAATAATAAACAGCTTTACACACAGACTAGTCAACATACCCATGGAAAAAGAAGAATATTTCAAGGAACAAAAAGCAATAATACACATAGCAGAAGAAAACGGATACAACAAAAGTTTGGTGTTGAAGAAAATTAGAAAATCTAAACTAAAGAAAACCATTAAGGAAGCAACCACATTTATTAAAGAAAAAGAAAGCAACAGCATATTCAGTTCATTCACATATCATCCAAAAACATTTAATAAATTTAAAAAGATATTCAAGAAACAAAATATCATCTTGGCACCTACTAATAGATACTCAATTTTAAAATTACTAAATTCAAAAACAAAAGATGAAATTCCTTCAGGTAACAAATCTGGAATATACCAAATAAATTGTAAGAATTGTGAAAAATGCTACATAGGTCAAACAAAAAGAAATTTAAAAACCAGAGTCAAAGAACACTTTAGAAACATCAGATTGAAACAAGAAGACAAGTCAGCAGTAGCATTTCATTTTTGGAATGAAAACCATGACATTGATCCAAATCCAAAATTATTAAAATAGATTGACAACATGGGAGAACATATTCATCTGGAAAAATAAGGATCGCGTAATGAACTTTGAAATCCCGCCAGTAGATAATTTGACAAAAAAGTTCATAGTTCCACCACCAGAGAGAGCAGATAACAACAGATGCCAGTTGGGAAGAGATTGAAAATGGAGGCCAGGGCCTTTGAAACTAGTCTCTCATAAATATACGAAAAAGTAAGTGACGAGTGTCAATAAACCAACCACAAATAATTTTTATACAATCATAGTTTACAGATACTACATTATGCAAAGGAAATTAAGACCATAAACTTTATAAAAAAGTTTCTTCAATGCATTGACTCTGTTTAAGGTAGACTTTCAGCTCTGATATTCCTCCTGGGAAACTTCACATGCCTTTACAATACTCAGGTTAAGCTAAAGCAGTCTCTTGATGTATACAATTTGCAATAATGATACACTTCTGAAGGAAACATATTTGTTACATAATTTTCTGAAACTATGACGCTCTGTTTGTTTTGCAAGGAATACATGAACAATGAAAAGCTATCTGTTATTGGAATTTCCTTAGAAGACAGGCATGTGTTTAAGGGTACTCAACTGCAAGGTCATCAGCATCCTTTAACCCTCTGTTAGGTGCGAGCCTTGGCAGAACACCATTGGTCGCATGGGGTCTGTGAGGATTGTGCTATATTTATATGATTATATGCCTGTATTTCTTTATATTTTCATTTTTCTTTTTCTCCCCCATTTTTTGGCTTTATTTAGGTTAAATATTCATGACTTTTATTAGTATAGTCATATTTCATACATCAGCTAAAATATAATACATAGAATATATATATATATATATATATATATATATATATATATATACATAGAATAGAGTGTACATTATAATTTGTATCAAGTATATGTAAAGAGAATAACCTATTCTTTTAAAATACGAGGGCTGCTCAATAAAAAATGATCATAATTTTTTACGGTCATAATTTTTCGCACCAAAATTCAATCCTATTATATTCTGTTAGCTTAATGTGAAACAAACGCTCCGTAGTAGTTTCATTGTTGGTACTCCTGGTTCCCACCTGTGAGAACCAGGCGAGCTCAGACATATTCAGTATCGCCTACCGCTGCAATGGAGGTAACATGCAGTTAAAGTTGATGTTAGAGGAAGATTTGGAGTCTCTTACAAACGTAATCACTGCTGATGAAACTTGGCTACATTATTTTGATCCTGAGAGCAAACAGCAAAGTTCAGTGTGGAAATCTCCTTCATCACCAAACCCCAAAAAAGTAAAAGTGGTGCTTCTGCTGGGAAAGTTTATGATCATCTCATTTTTTGACATTCATGGAATGGCTCATCACCATGTTGTACCTGCACACACATCAGTAACTGGACAATACTACAGGGATGTTCTGAAAACTTACAAGTCCAAATCAGGCGCAAAAATCCACATTTCCGTGAAGCAGGCTGGATACTCACGATAATACACGGCTACATATTGCCAATGTTGTTGCTGAATATCTTGCAAAAATCAATGTGAAGTGTATCCCTCATCCTCCCTATACTCCGGATTTAGCACCATGTGACTTTTTTCTATTCCCTAAGTTGAAGAAACGCCTTCGTGGGAGGCATTATCTGTCATCAGAAGAAGTGGTGAAGGCTATGGAGGTGATTTTGAAGAATCTCTCAAAAAATAGTTTCCAGCATGTCTTTGAAGACTGGCAGAAATGCTGGGACAAGTGCATCGCATTCAGAGGAGACTATTTTGAGAAGGACCATCAAAATTATGAGGATGAGTAAAGGTACGTTGTCAAAAAAAATTGTGATCATTCTTTATTGAACAGCCCTCGTACATCTTGTCATTGGAAATGTTCAGTTACTCAGAGTCATCAGCTATTTCTTCCCTTTTCCTCAGCTAAGTAGTTATCGCAAATAATTTTGGCATGTTTTCTTAAACAGAGAGAAGTGTTATATTTCCCACTTGCATATTTAGTTTTATTGTTCCTTTTATCTTTACTGCAGGGTTCATATCGTTTCTTTTTTAATGATTCTGCTGCATTAGGCAACTCATCTGCTGTTGACTGTTCAGCTCTGTATTCCTTTAGAAGCTCTTTCAGATCATTGGCTAGCTTTGATGCTGTTGCTCTTCTTTGCAGCTGTTGCGACAATAAAGCTAAGTACAGCACTTTTAAATAGTCCTGTCTTGTGGAATATTTGCTGTGGTTTCCAAGAAGGATAACCCAAGAATTAATACCTGCATTATTCAGCATATGGTTAAAAATTACCATCATGTTGTTCTGGCTACATTGTATGTAGCACACAATTTATCTATTACATCAACTCTAGATTTAATATTGTTGTAATATATGATTATTTCAAGCATTTTTTCGGCACCTTCTGACAGTTGTTCTGACAAAACATGAAGTCTTGAGATCAAAACTACTCTTTTATCCTTTTTGGAACATATGAAACAAGTTTTTGATGGATAGAGTCAACATGAAAAATTCAATGCCATTAAAAACCTTAGCCTATACATGGCTAGTGTGGAGAAATGATTAATTTTCATAAATTAACTAAAATATGAAACAAGCGTTTTGTATTTTGTGAAGCCAAACATGCTTTCGTATTGGATGCTGTAATATTTCTACCAGTGTTATAGATTGGTTCAGTTACTCTTAGCACTACAGCCTCTGTAGAATTATTTTGCAAATGTGGCCGTCTGGCTACTGTCCATAATAAATTTCAATTTTATTGGTGTAAAACCTTTTGCATCACTTAAACATAATATTTTTATGCTAAATTATTTTTGGCTTAGATGGTATATATACTATCTAAAACCACATTGACCACCAAATGCAGGTAATTGCTCGTCGACTGTGACTTTTGTCCAAAGAGAATAATACTTCTGACATATGGTTACAAACCTTGTGAACATTTCTCTAACATCAGCAAATTTGTCCAATAGCAATGAATATCATTTGATACGACGAAGTACTAATAGTTCCTTCCACTTGCAAAGCAATATTCCACAACTTACAATCGAAGAAAAGCATGTCATCAACATATAACGCCCGCCTGCGGTGCCGTATGTAGTAAAAGCGGGCGTTAAACACTACACATTTCATTTCATTTTAACATATAACGAGAGTAGGCGCACGGGCCCACCAGACCTGTATGCCACCTAACTGTTGATTCGTCATTCTTGCAGCTACAAAAATAAACAGAAAAAGTTGTCGCCATAGTAAACATTCGAGTAAGCTGTAATGTTAGATGTCTTAGACAAATAATTATGTAGGTGCGTTCATTCATAAAATAGAACATTTAAATAAAGCTAGGAGCCTCCCAGACTCCACGCGACTAACAGAGGGTTAAAAACAATCAAGTCAAAATCTGGATATAAACCTTACTACTAAATATAAAATATTATATTTATATAAAATATTATATTTATATAAAATATAAATATGAAATATAAATATAAAATATAATGGCAAAAATCAGATTTAAATCAAAGTAACAGAAAAAAAGCTAATAGTTATTAAAGACTGGTATGTTCTTTTGTTTGTTTTTTAAATTACATCCTTCATGTTTCATATTGGACATGAAGAAATTGGTGAAATGATGCTCATATGAGTCCAGGGCCCATACAGCTTAGAGCTACACACGTTCATCTTTCTATGGGAAAAAAACCTTATCCAGATAACTCAATCTGACTGAGATTCATACTCGGCACCTCTTAAACGTGAGGAAGACGCGCTAACACCTATGCTACAGTCTGATTTTTAAAAGAAGATAGTGAAGGTAATCTGTTTCTCCACGTGAGGCTCCACAATGTCGCCCAACAGCAGACAGGAAGTAATGCAGATCCCCTTTCTCTATCCTCTCAACACTAGAAACATAAACAAGCGTTCGAGCTATCAGAGTATGTGATTCACCAGTGTAACCTATCTGGCAACCTTTGTTTACATTTCCATAGCAACGACCATCCCCTCTTACCCTTCGCGTCCCTTGTTTGATGATCTTCATGTATCTTCTTTTAAAAATCAGACTGTACACAGGCGGGCCTTGATGTGTATTTCACTAAATCCCACAATCGACAATAGCAAAAAATTTAAAAACCGTTTCGTCCGGAAGCTGCAGAATCCCGAACATGTGCTAGGCAAAAACACTATACTGTTTTCGGCCTTAAACTGTGTACGAATGTCAAAACTGCGCCGTAGCACAACTTTGGAGCCAACGAAACAGTGAAGCGCGAATGGAAATACTTCGTGACTATATTGCATATATTATCCCTTATTTTGTACATTCAAGTAACAAACGAGGTGAATAATCATCGTAATTCAGTTTCTAAAGCATTTAAACATAATCTTAAGCATTTTAATTCCATTTATTATCACGTGGTATCCGGTTTCCCCGATTGTCGTGTACACCGCTTTGCCACTCGTTCTGTTATGGTATTTGCGTGTGCGCGCGTTGAGTGTCTATGTCAGGGTGCTCAGTTCCTCACTGTAGTTAGTGTACAGAAGCATAAAAGTGGAAAACTTCTAAAAAGTGTGAAAGGGCTATTGTATTAAACATGTTCAACTTTTTCTTTCAAGTAATGACAACCTGGCTGTGAAAGACGTAACTAAACTAACGTCTAAAGCAACTGGTGTATCTGTGAACAATATTTCAAATGCGATAACCAAAATTAAACAAACAGGATCTGTAAAAACCCCTACAAAGAAAAAAGAAAGGCCATGTAATGTTTTAGAGCAGGCGGATGATTTTATTAAGAGTGATATTCGCTTTACAATGCATAGTTTCCTTTTTAAACAACGAGCCTCCTGCTGTAGATAAGGTAGTGAATAGTGACCCAGATCTTCCAAATTTTAAGAAAACCATGTTCCACTTTGCTGAAAGACATCCAGTTTCGGTTTTCAAATTGAAAAAAAAAAAAAAAAAATAACGTAATGACTGACCGGGAAGACATTGCGGTGTGGAGAAGACTACCTAAGATCTGTGATACAATTTCATGTAGAGGGGCGCACAATCATATAATTTATATCTGGGTAAATTAGGGACATGCCACTTCAAAGGCTTGGACAAACACAACTGCAGAGTTAAAGAAAGATGCAATTTTCTGGGCTTTGCAAAATAATCCATCTAACAAAGATAAGAGCCTCATCATTTTGCATATTGGCAATGATAACAGGTATTTTTGATGGGGGTACATTAACTCAGATTTGCGTAAGTTTTTACCCACAAAATTATATTTCATAACCTTTCTTTAGCAGATTCTTTAATTAATTTATTTAGTAAATACGAGCCGAGCGCTTTTCTAGCCCTGCACTGCTGCAGAGAAAGATATACCGGTTGCGATAAGAGTCAAATTTAAAAAGATGACGGCAGATAGCTTCAACCAATTGTTTGTTTGCGGAGTGATACAAGCCGCAATGTTTATATGCGCCCCCACTTTAATCCTGGAGAAACTGTAACAGCTCATGACAGGCCGAAAAAGCATTGTTACAAAATGACAAACTGGGGCTGTGTCCCCCGGAAAACAATCTGAAGTATACCGAAGTGACAAACAGTATGTTAACACTGGGCGCTGAGGTGCCGCCATAACTGTCGAATCCACCATTTCATTCCCCTGAAGGAGTGTGCCATGGAGAGCATACTCTCAAGTCCTCACGAAGCATCCTATGTATTTGAATAGCATGATGATGATGATGATGATATTATATATATATATATAAGGGCACTCAACTAAGGCGGTCATCAGCGCCCTTTAAAAAACTAGTCATGGCAAGAGCCAGATATAAAACTTTCTAAAAACTATACAAGTGTAACAAAACCTATTAAAAATACACTACATAAACAAAATCAATCAAACTCTACTAAAAATTTCGTTCACTACATCCTAAAGTCTAAACTAGAAAAGAATCTGCAAAGAATCTAATCGTCTCCACGCACGGCCTACACGTGGGTGGACCTGTTGACCGTCTCCCTCAACCACGAAGAGGAGCCCACACGAAGGAGACTGTTGGCTCGGGACCCCGGGTGCGCCAAACCCATACCTACCGAAGTAGGCCCCTGGGGGGTTTGAATAGCATGCCTCCTAAGAAGCTCCCGAAAGTGAAAATCTACCGGCTTTGGACTTAGGCGTTGCTATATAATGTGAGTCTGCTGAGGTGTTGAAAAAAGTGCAAACGTTTGATGCGCAGGCACAATTAAGTCCAGTCATAATTTCCCAATAAAACGTCACGCCGATTATCGTAGAGGAGGTTCCTGCGGCTTCGGCGTAGAAGCTCACAACTGAGCTACTTAATTGCTAAACGAAGGCTAGAGTTTATGGACTGTGACTTAATTTCTCCATACAGATGGATGAGCTGAAGAAAAAACGATACAACGAGTCCAATTTAGACGGATCAGTGCACGATACATTCTAAGAAACACTGTGGGCGATCCGCGCCACGATTTGCAAATTAGTACCCCTCAAGATATTTAGTGCTCTCAACTGGGCTAGATGTGATGACCAGCTTAGGTTTCTATCAAAAACCAATCCAAGGAACCCCCATTGTCTGTAAATGGTAATAAATGTGGATTCAATCGGAGTGAATGCATGAATGTGTAGTGTTTAATGCCCGCTTTTACTACATGCAGCACCGCAGGCGGTGACACTGATGATACATCAGTGATGATGATACATGAGCACCAGTGGAATGAGATGAAGGGTAAAACCGGAGATCCCGGAAGAAACCCGCCACAGCGCCGCGTTGTCCACCACAAATCTCACATGCGGTTGCCTGGGATGGAACCCTTGCAGCCTTGGTGAAATTCAAGAAGTCTAATCTCTTGGCCGCGACGCGGCCTCCAATCGCAGTGAAGGTGGCAATAGACTACGATGGCGCCAGAAGTTAACGTAGTTCATTTTCTCAGTTGAGAAACGAAAACCATTTTTAGAATTCGAATTTTGAAGGATTTCTAAAAGTTGATATAAGGTGATATAAAAATGGTGTATGTTGAGAACAATAGACATCAAATGGCTGGCCCCATAGCTCAGTCGGCAGAGCACCTACCTGCCGTGCTAGGGGTGGGGATTTTTCTCAAAGCAAGATGATTCCCCATCTTCCCTAGAGTCTGGAAGTGTGAATGAGGGTGAGAATGTGCGTAAACTAATGCTACAGCCCAATGTTTACGAGTTTAACACCTTCGATATGTTTCAAAGGAGAACGGCCGCCGATATATCGGCGGGGCACAAATGGAACAAAAAATAGACGCCAAAGTCGTCTACGAATAAATATGACGAAATTCCTGGAGGAACACATTTGAAGATAGAATTAATAGCAATAGCAAACAGTGTAATTTGAAGTACTCCGTTCTCTTGGACAAAAAGATTCTAAAACATTAAGCCGAACCTTAGTCGGAAAACGTGGCCTTTCATGAACACCCGAAGCAACACTGGTAAGTGCCTACATATATTCCAGATGTGCAAGGTGCATAGCAAGCCTGTTGGCCAAAACGTACAGGCTGGCGCATGAAATGTCATACAATGAAATTGTATAGTAAATATGTTAATTACGGGTTGGCAACGCTGGAATGATGTGTAGTTCGTGCATGGTTCAAAAGATTGTCATTGTTGCGCATGCGTGATTCCACCGCTTCAGTTTAATAAAATGGCGGACAAAGGCCGCTTGACGCTAGAACAAAAAGTGAAAACTGTGTTGTTTTACGCGGACGACGTTTTCGTATTCATTTTCGTACGAGGTGGGCCCCGTGCAGACAGTGTGTAGACTAACAACTGAAACAGTTATTTTATGTTGTCCCCAAAGAGTTTCAAATATTGTATTATGTGAGGTTATGTAGAGTGAGTCACGCACAGAGAAGCTATGTAAGTGGAAATGACGTCACAAAAGTGTGGAATAACAAACTTATTTGTGATTGGTGTGACGCGTATATCGTAAAACGTGGACCAATCAGATATAGAAGATTTTACGTTGCCATGGAGGATATTCAATATTCCTCTAGAGGGATCGAACTATTAGCGAAATGCTAATGTGTAGAAGAAGCGGAACCGGTCATTCTTCTCCTAACAGTCGCCGTGAACGGATGTAAGGTTCTCTTCTTAAATGCCGTTGTGTGCGGAAGAGTATAAGTTTATTCTCGTAACAATCATCGAGTATAATTAGATAATCTTTGCATTAAATTTCATCGCTAGAAGACACACAATTTAATTATTATACACGGTAGTAAAAAAAACGTATAAAACTTTTGATTCTTGCACGCATCCAGATAAACGCGTCACATCAAGTGAATCTTGTGTAAGAATAGTGTTATAAATGTTGTATCATACATCTTGTTCGAACTGGTGTTAATTGAAGTAAGGAAATAAAAGTTTCTACATTATTTAATACAGAGGAAAATGATTACTCATTTTACGTAAAATTTCCTTCCGCCGTACCACCCCTGTAAAAGAAGATATCTAGCTCAACCGACTGAAGCCACGCAGAGGTAAGCTGGGACTTCAAGAACCATCAATTCCAACCCTGTTCCAAATGGTCACCTCAACGAGGGGCATAATTCACCATCCTTCTATACGATTCGACCAAAATCCAGTTACAAAATGGCGCCCAACGTGGGGCTCGAATAGGCAGAAGGAGGATTACACCACAGGAGAATAAATAGTGTAATGGACAGGTAACTTCGAATCAAGAAAGAAGAAAGAAGAAAAGTGAGTACGGAAAATCTTAATAGATAATTAATAGAAAAAGTGACAAAATTATAATTTTCATTTTTTTATGTTATTAAGAAAGGGAAAAATATTACCTAAAATGGAAGGTAAAAAATTAACAGACAATAAGAATAAAAATGTTGGGGAAGGAGTGGAAAGACTAGTTAGTGATAAGAGAGCAGAAATACAAGAAGTCAGGGAAGTAGTGGAAGGAATGATTAGTGATGATGCAGGAACAAGTAGAACAGAAATTATGCAGAGTAAAGGTAATGAAATGATAATAGACAGGTTAGAGAAAATGATGAGTAATTTTGATGCTAAAATGGATAGTTTTAGACAGGAAATAAGACAGGAAATAAAACAGAATTCAGAAAAGGCAGATCAAAATTTAAGGCAGGAAATGAGTAATTTAAATGCTAAAGTAGATCAAAGTTCAGAGAAATTAGAAGCTAGGATAGATCAAGGTTTAGGTAACCTAAGAAATGAAATTGAGAAAGGAAGAGAAGAGTGTAGAGAAGGCATAAAATCTTTAAAACAGAAAATAGAATCTCATGATGGAGAAATGTCTAAGTTAAAAGAGATGTTTCAGGAAATGAAAATAAGTCAGGAAAATGTAGTAAAAGATATAAGAAGTGAATTGGCTAAGGAGTCAGAAATCCTTAAGCAACAACAAGTAGAATTTGTAGAAAAACAAAAAGTAGAAATAGGGGAATTAGAGAATAGAATAAGACAAGAAATAGATGTAGTCTTATTAGATAATTCACGGAAATACCATGAGGAAAATATTGAAATACAGAATAATTTTGTAAGAGAGGTAAATAGTGTCAGAAATGATGTTAAACTAATTGCTACTGAGGTGCAAACACAACAAGATGAACTAAAAGTTAAATATGATGAAGTCAGTAAGTTGAATAGTGAAATGATTACAAGAATAGATTTGGCACAGGAAAGTTTTGAGAGAGAGAAAGAAAACATTAGCAAGCTGAATCAAGTTGTGATTGCATTACAGGCAAGCAAAATTTCTGAGAACCAGAGGGTAATAAAATATAAGAATATTACATGTATTGACTCACCTGGTAATTCAGGTAATATTGTACAAAACTTAGAGAATTATTTGGAGAGTGACGATACAGAATCTTTGTCACCTGATTGTGAAGTAAATGGTAATGGACAAATACAAAACATGCACACAAATACACAGTTACACAGTCAAGGTAACACAAATTGTACAAATTATTTGTTGCATGACATAAGTCCACCTACTTTCGAAGAAGAATCGGGAGACAATCCCAAAATATTTCTAAAGGAATTAGAAGAATATTTTAAAATTAAAAAGATTCCAAATGAATTTAGGATGATGATTGTTAAAAGGTGTTTGAAGAAAAATGCTTTAGAATGGCTGAGGTTAACACTAGCATCACATGAAACGTATAGTATGTTTAGGAATGTGTTTATAAATAGGTTCTGGGGTCCAGAAAGACAGAGAAGAATTAAAGTCGAACTGGCCACTGGTAAATTCGAGTTCAAGAAGGGTGTGTCCATGACTGAATATTTCCTAAAACTTGCTAACAAAAGTAAACTTGTGAATCCAGATATGTCAGAAACCGAGATCGTGAATATGCTAATACGACATTATCCACCACACATTAGAAACCACCTAATTGTGGCTAAGCCCGTCGACTTTACTGATATGATTGAGTTATTATCAGAATTTGAGGCTCATAACCTTAATTCTGATTCTACTCATAGTCAAGTTGATCCTGACAAGACTCATATAGAACAAAAGCAAGTAAATAGACAGGAAGTAAGACCAACATTCAGGGAAAATCACAACCATACTAACCAAAACCAAAATAGTTTTAACCAAAATTGGGGCGGGGCACGTTCAAGAGACAACTATGAACGAAGAGAGTACAACCCCAGAAAGACATATGAATCGGTAGTGCCAGGTATAGGAAGGAGAATTCCAAATACTCCTAGGAGGAATTATAATAATGACCAACCTGTGGGAAATGTGAGGAGTAGTCAGGTGAATCAACTGAGGTTTTACAGGGGAAATAACTTAAGAACGGGTTATCAAAGTAGAGGAAGAGGAACTAGCATCGAAGACTCTTCATTAAGAGATTTTGGGGGTCCTAGGTTTGAAAGGGCAGACAATAACCTAGAAAGGACACAGACTCAGGGAATAGAAAGAGAAATAAATAACGGTAGTACCAACCCAACTGCTAGTGTAACTACCGACCGCACTAATGCGGAAAACTGAGTACCAAATCATTTTGTGCCTTGGAAAGTGGTTCGGTAGAAATGACACAGGGCAAAATCAAAATTCAAAATTTACCAGAAGATAAGCTCACTCTCTCCAGAAGTAAAGATCGGGAATTAGTAAATCCACCTCAGATTAACCTTCGTATAGGCGATAGCGAATATAAAGTATTGATAGACACAGGAGCTAGTTCATCAGTAATAAGTGAGAACTTATTCAAGGAATTACTATCCAAGTTTAGGATTGAATATTTAAACGTGTGTAATGTATACTGTAGCACAGCTATTGGGAAAAAGAAAGATAAAGTTAAATATCAAGCGTTAATTCCTGCGCGAATAGATGATTGGAATTTCAATTTTATCGTATTGGTAATACCAAACTTAGCTCGTGATATTATTATTGGCAATGATGTATTGTATGGTTGGCAAAGTGTAATAGATTTCGAAAAACATGAAATGAAGGTCAAAGGAGATAATGAAGTAATCAAAATAAATTTGTTAGAAGAAATTATATTAAAAGAGGATGAGAAGGATAGTATAAATAATGATAGGTTTTTTGTAGAAAATATAATATTATACGAAGAAGATATAATAAATAATGAAGAAGATGATAGTGGTAAAGAAAATTTACTTTTAAATAATAAAGAAAATGAGACGTTTGACCTTGGAGATCATTGTTGCCAAATAAACACATTAAATACCGACACCGAGCGAAAACAAGAAGAGGAAGAAATGATATTCCAAAGAACTTTGAAAGAAAAGTTAGGGAAAACATACAATTTAAATCACGCGCAAAGAGAACAATTGAGGTTATGTATACTAAAGAACAGGAACGTTTTTAGTACGAAACCTGGATTGTGTAATAAGTACATACATACATTTAAGGTGAACGACATTGCTCCTTATACTCATAAAAGTAGATCTGTGCCTATCGCTATTAGACAACAAGCATCTGAAGTAATAAACGATATGCTAGAAAATGGAATTATAGAGATTTCTAATTCGCCTTACCTAAATCCTTTGTGCTGGGTACATAAATCGAACGGAACACTGCGTATGACGATTGACGCAAGAAAGATAAACTCACTAACACAACCCGATCACTTCAGACCTCTTGGAGTTGATGAGGTATTATCAAAATTAGGACATGGAAAATATTTTTCAAAATTAGATTTGGTTTCATCGTATTGGCAGATACCACTAGATGAATCTGTTCGAAAATACACAGGATTCAATTTTGGAGGAAAAATATACCAATTCAAAACATGTGGTTTTGGATTATCCACTAGCGGAAGTGCATTACTTCGAGCGTTACATAATATTTTCGGAGATACCATAGAAAATTTCGCTCTACAATATATTGATGATTTTCTTATTTTTGATCAAAATTTTGACGACCATATATCACATCTAAATTATATATTTACAAAATTTTCTGAAAGTGGTATGACAATAAATCTGGATAAATCGCAATTTATTGCCAAAGAGATTGAATTTCTAGGTTATATTATATCTGAAAAAGGCATGACACCGAATCCAGAAAGAATCAAATCGATTGAAGCTATCCCTCCACCCAAGAACATCAAGCAATTAAGAAGATTTATGGGAATACTACAATATGAGAGTAGGTTCGTTATAAATTATGCCAAAGAGCTTAGTCCTTTGAGGGAACTTCTTAAGAAAAATTCAATTTGGAAATGGACTGAAGAACATCAACAGGCTTTTCAAAACGTGAAAGAATTATTTAAAAATGCCATTCTTTTGGAAAGACCCATTCAAAATCAACCATTCAATATATATTCTGATGCTAGCATTCAAGCTTATGCAGCTGTACTAACGCAGATTGATGTATCTGGAAATAATCATGTAATTGCTACTGCTTCCAGAGCATTGCACAAAATAGAAGCTAATGCTTGCATAACCGAATTGGAAATTGGAGCTATATATTTTGCTTTACAAAAATTTAGGCAATATGTGTACAATACCAAAGTTATTGTGTATACAGATCACATTAGTTTATTATTTATAAAGAAATGTAAATTAACTAGCTCAAAAATATCTCGTTATATTCATGAAATTACTTCGTATGATATTGAGATTAGGCACATTCCAGGAAAAGAAAACATCTTTAGTGATTTATTATCAAGACTAAGATGGGAAGGGGAAATCCCAGAAACATTATCACATCCACATCATGAGATTAAATTGTTCGAATTAAATTTTAAATGGAATAAAGACCTAACCCAAAAGTTTAAGAATATTTCGGAAACCCAACAAAATGATCCAAAATTGTCTTTATTGCTACAACATGTTCCAGAAATTGGAGAAAATATAAATTGTAACATAGCAAAGAAAAATGGTATTCTTTACAAATTACATGGGGATGTAATACGAAAATGGAAAGTGATAGTTCCGAGTAGTTTGGAAGAAAATGTAATAATTTCTTTTCATCAAAATTTAGCACATTCAGGATGTGAAAAAACTGCTATGACTATAAAAGAACAATTGTACATTAAACATATTGACAAGAAGGTTAGGAAATTAATTTCAACATGTGAGTTGTGTCAGAAAGCTAAACCAATAAACGTCAGATATGATTTTGAACCTCAAACTATCATCAGGGATAGAAAGAACGAACTAGTTGCTATTGATGCTCATGGAGAAATGCCAGCTAGTCAACACAATTGCAAATACATTTTTGTAATGTTTGATATTTTTTCTAAATTCGTAAAAATTTATCCTGTACAAAATATCAAAAGCAGAACGTGCGTAAATAAAATTTTAAAAGATTGGGTACCAAAGTATGGGCCAATAAAGGCAATATTATCAGACAACGCAACGGTTCACCGGAGTAAATTGTTTACTTCAGAAATGAAGAACAATAACATTAAGATGTTTTACTCTTCAGCATATTTTCCCCAAGGAAATCCTTGCGAGAGAGTGATGCGTGATTTAGGCTTGTATTTCAGAATTCTGTGTCATTCTAACCACCGAGGCTGGTACAAATACTGCCATATTATTGAGAAAATCATTAACAATACCCCAAACTCTACTACCAAATTTTCACCAATCGAATTAATGACTGGACTACAACCTGAACCTCTAGTAATAAAAGCACCAACAACCTTAAAAGTAGATGAAATGGAATTGAATGAAGAAGAAAAGTGTGCTGAAGCATTTCGAAGAATAAAAGAAAAAGCAGAGAAAAGATTATCAAAGATACAAAGAAAAGGAGCGAAATGGAATCCTGAAATAAATGATAAAGTTCTCGTAAAGACATTTAATATCTCCAGTTCTAAAATCAAATCCTATTGGAGAATGAATTTGTTATATAAAAGTCCATATAAAATAGTAAGAAAATTTGGGGATCATACGTACGAATTAAGAGACGATGATAATAAAATGATAGGAAAATATCACAAAACACTTTTAAAACCATTCAAAAGCCTTGACACTCACAAGAATAAATGATTTTTAAAAAAAAAATAATAATATGTTTATGAATTACTGAAAAATGTTTTGTTTATTATTATTGTGATCGAATAATTTCTGATTTTATATTGTTATTTTAAATTGTATTAATTGTTCACTGTTGTAATAATGTTTAATTATTGGGGCATTCTTCAGAATATATGGAACAATATTATTGGGAGATTTAAGTTAATTTTCCATATATTCTGAAGAGGGGCATCTGAAACAGTTATTTTATGTTGTCCCCAAAGAGTTTCAAATATTGTATTATGTGAGGTTATGTAGAGTGAGTCACGCACAGAGAAGCTATGTAAGTGGAAATGACGTCACAAAAGTGTGGAATAACAAACTTATTTGTGATTGGTGTGACGCGTATATCGTAAAACGTGGACCAATCAGATATAGAAGATTTTACGTTGCCATGGAGGATATTCAATATTCCTCTAGAGGGATCGAACTATTAGCGAAATGCTAATGTGTAGAAGAAGCGGAACCGGTCATTCTTCTCCTAACAGTCGCCGTGAACGGATGTAAGGTTCTCTTCTTAAATGCCGTTGTGTGCGGAAGAGTATAAGTTTATTCTCGTAACAATCATCGAGTATAATTAGATAATCTTTGCATTAAATTTCATCGCTAGAAGACACACAATTTAATTATTATACACGGTAGTAAAAAAAAACGTATAAAACTTTTGATTCTTGCACGCATCCAGATAAACGCGTCACATCAAGTGAATCTTGTGTAAGAATAGTGTTATAAATGTTGTATCATACATCTTGTTCGAACTGGTGTTAATTGAAGTAAGGAAATAAAGGTTTCTACATTATTTAATACAGAGGAAAATGATTACTCATTTTACGTAAAATTTCCTTCCGCCGTACCACCCCTGTAAAAGAAGATATCTAGCTCAACCGACTGAAGCCACGCAGAGGTAAGCTGGGACTTCAAGAACCATCAATTCCAACCCTGTTCCAAATGGTCACCTCAACGAGGGGCATAATTCACCATCCTTCTATACGATTCGACCAAAATCCAGTTACACAACACAATTTGAAACTGACGGCAATATTTTAGAGCAAAAGCGAGCTCGTGTCAACACAATCCGTACTCCAAAGAATATCGAGGCTGTGAGAGTGGCTTTGACACGAAGTCCCAGGAAATCTACGAGACGAGCTTCGGCCAAAATGGGCATCTCACATCGTTTACTTCAAAGAATACTTCATGCTGACGTGAACAAACTCACGAAACATGACTAGGTAGGGCGATTACAGTTTGCGTCTTCGGCTCTTGCAAATGATGATGCCGTGATTCATAACACATGGTATTCTGATGATGTTTACGTTTCTTTGAACGGTAGCGCCAATAGCCAGAATATCAGATTTTGGGCACGAGAACCTCCTGGTGTTGTACACGAGATTGAAAATTACGGAGAAACAGTTAGTGTATGGGGTGCCTTATCCAGCAATGGAATCATTGGGCCAATCTTTTTCAACGTCACAGTTAACAGTGCGCGCTACTTGGACATGTTACAGAACAATTTTCTTCCCCAACCTTTTGCAACAGGGTTGCCAATGGAGACTCAATGGTTTATGCATGATGGAGCTCGTCTACATGCAGCAAACGTTATTCTGGAATTCCTGCCCCAACATTTCGGTGTCCGTGTGATGTCCCATCCATATCCTGAACATTTTCAGGGCGGTTCAGTATGGTTGTCACATAACCCGGATATTAATCCGTGTGAAAATGTGAAATGTGTAGTGTTTAACGCCCGCTTTTACTACATACGACACCGCAGGCGGTGACAATGATGATATATGAAATGAACATGGAGCACCGGTGGAATGAGATGGCGGTGGAAACCTGAGGTCCCGGAGAAAACCCGCCCAGCACCGTGTTGTCCACCACAAATCTCACTTTGCGGTCGCCTGGGATCGAACCCGAGCCGCCTTGGTGAGAGCCAAGCGGTCTAACCACTGAGCCACGGCGCGGCCTTAATCCATGTGATTATTTCTTATGGGGATATTTGAAGGAGACAGTCCACCGCAACAAACCATGCACTCTAATGCAACTGCGAGCGGCTATCACAAACTTTTTTCAGGGAATAACAGAAGACATGTGTTGTAGAGTGGTCGGAAACGTCACAGTCCGTCTCGAAGAGGTGGTACGTCAACAATATGGACAGCTGAACATGTACTACACGCTCACTGAGCATACACATTCTTATGATTAATGTAAAAAAGATAATATTGACATGCTTTGGTTATTAAAAGTTGTATCAACAAATTTCAATGTATGACATTACATGCACCATCCTGTATTAAAAGCCTTCTCCAGATCAAAAAATATCCTAAAGTTTTGACAGTTCTTCATGAATCTTTTAATTATCTGTGTCGACACAAGATGATCCAATGTAGAACGGTGTCGTCGAAAATCGCACTGGATTTTCGTCAAAAGGTGAGTTTCTAGCCACGACAGCAACCGTCCATTACTTATGGGTTCCATCACCTTGCAAACGCAAATAGTGAGAGAATTAGGGCGGCAGCTGAAGGACATGTGATGTGTGTATGAGGGCGCACGACTGCGCGGTCATACGCGCCCCTTAAAAATAAGTCCTATTAAAAGATAGATAAAAATAACTAAAAGAAATACGTACTACACGCCAGTGCGCGCGCGCGTGTGTGTCAAAAACTAAAAGCGTTTAAAGCCATAAACAATTAAAATGACATTAAAAACTACGGGCTGCACTGAAGTTTATAGGTCAACATTTTAAACAATTTAAAAGCTCTTTGCACCCTCCGCCAAGTATCTCTGCCAGGGTTACCGGCAGCTGCAGAGACTTTCTGATATTCGCTAGGCAAAAACACTCGAGCAATACATCGCGGACCGAGAGAGCTTCGGAACAAAGCGGGCAAACAGGCACAGGATCGGCCTTTAAAAGGTGACTATGTGTATAAGTGCAGTGTCTTATGCGCAGCCGAGCCAAACTCATTTCCTCTTGGCGGGATATACGACAGGAGATAACTCAGGGAATCGGAAGATCCTTCACTGTTTGCAGTTTATTAGCGCGCACAGCCGACCACTATTAATGACACGCGAACAGCTCTCCGCAGTTCAGATCCAAAATTTTCCGAGGTGAAAAACGATATGACCTTTGGGCTGTGTGATTGCTGTCTTCACTGCCGTATCCGCCATTCATTCCCCGCCAAGCCCACATGACCAGAAACCCATGCACACACCACGCTAACGCCAGAGGCGTGTGAAACGTGGAGGGCATCCTGGATACGCTGCACATTAAGATGGTAGTTATACAGCTACTGAAGGCTCTGAAGTGCACTGAGGGAATCACTGAAAATTATGCAGTCACCCATCTGTCGTCAACGAACATATAAAATGGCTCGGTAAGTCGCATAAATCTCGGCACTAAAAATGGAGGTGCTGCTATGGAATCCGAATATATATACGGTTCGGTTGCAGAGACAACGGCACACCCACTACCATCTGAACTCGTGGATCCATCAGTATCAATTAAAACACGATCATTAAAACCGAATAAAATTTCTAAAAAAAACAACACGCAAGATACAAAAAGGCGCCATCGTAGATTTCCCGTAGCGCGTCATGCTCAGATCTACGTGGGACATTTCATGCAGCCAGGGTGGGTACCCTCTCTCATTCTTAAGAAACATCTTAGATAGATGTGATGACTTGTAAGAAGCTCCTGGAAACGAAAACGAGGTGGTTTTGGAAAAAGGGAGGTGTTCCTATGGTGCGCGTCCAATAGTGTTGAAAAAAGGCGCAAACGATGGATGCTTAGGCATGCGATTGAGACCTCAGCCATAATTCCACAGTAAAATATCACGCCAGTACTGCAGAGGGACCAGCAGAAGAATCGGGTCACTCAGGTTTACTTGAGTGGGGGTGTTTCCGCCACAGCACCTGGCCGCTAGTGCGACTTTATCTGGGCGATATAGAAGAATGTAGTTTGTCTCAAGCGTTTGTGTCTGGGCATAGCTTTCTCTGATCTGTTGGTTTTAAGCCGCTCAGGCTGCCACCTGTGGTATGTATTCCCAAGGCTGCCTTCACCTGGTCTTCCCGTCTGAAGGAGGTCATAGTGCAGGCAGCACGATCAGATGGGGTAGGAAACTGTGTGAAGGGTAGAGATTCCAGACCCATTTCTGGTTCTGAGGTTTTTGGAAGGATGGAGAGATATACTCATAGGCTAATAGCCCATGGCGTCCTTCGGGAGTCTGTATCCCCTCCTCCTGCGAGGAGCTCTGTGGTCATACCGACCCAGAGAGCTGACCAGCTGGTTGGGATGGGCTGTAAATCTGTTGTGGAGGGTTCGAGGTCTCTCTCTTACCATATCCACTATGTATGGGATTTGGGAATATTCAAGTACGATATGAGATGGGAATCTGCGCCCAGTATCACAGGTCATCCTTAATGCCCGGTTCTGCACGAACTGCAGTAAGATTCGGCATAGAGGCTCATAACAAGGCTAGTTGGAAACGCTCCAATAGCAATAAGGATGACACAATTATGGACTGTGTCCATTTTGTTCAACACACATGGACGTGGTGAGGCAGTGTGCGAGAGTCGCAGCAACACTTTGCGATTCACACAGCAAAGTTATCTACGAATAAGCATGAAAACACCCCTGGTGGAACACATAGCGATATAGAATTAATAGTAATAGCAAAAAGTGTAACACTTACTACCGAACCCTGAGATATTCCGTTCTCCTGAACAAAAAGTTTCGAAAAAAACCGAGCCAACTCCCAAATCAGAGGAAGCGGTCTTTAGTGAACTCCTGCAGGAAGCTGGAGGACAGATGACGGTCCTTTTCAGCTTTCAAAATGGGTATTATGGCTCCAGTCACTTCTCAGCAAAAGTAGAGTCTACCCAAAAGCGATTATAGACCTCAAGCAGGAATGTATTGTCTGTCTTCAGGAGAAATCTGCTGTAACATTCGAATGTGGATATCGTCTGGTCCTGGTGCTGATAGTCACAAGATGAAAGATCTTGTTCTAACTCTGCCATGATGAAAAGCCGATTGTAATCTTCAAAATTTACAGAACGAAATCAGAAATCTTGAAATCCCACGTGAGTCTTAATTTAGCGTAACTCAGGCTAAAAATTACCTGAGTTGGACATTTCAGCAAACGCACTGCCAAACGTATTAGCCACATTATACGGATCAACAATACCTATTGCATCAGTTTTAAGACCGGCGATTGGAACGTGTATCAATTATCCGATCATACGCCGTAACTTTTCCATACGAAGGGGAAGGTGTATATCGATTATACAAAGTTATTCCATGATGTATTTTTGCCATCCTTAATTAAAGGCTTCATTAAAAAGGTATCGCAATACAGGGCGTTTCGCCTCTCCCGCGACCTAGCTGGACTTCTCCCAGTACCAGCTGTGTTGTGCGCGTAAGCCAACGGCAGTGCTGTACCGGTCACCAACATGAACAACTACTTGACCCTACAGCAACGCATTGTCGTGTGTAAAAGTTATTGTAAATAGGAATCACCAAGCCCTGTTTACACAGAGTAAATTCAAACGTTCCCTGGTAAAGTGCCTCCTTCCCGATTTACAATTCACGAGATTGTAAGAAATTCAACACCACGGGTTCTATGGCAAAAAACAAAGGTAAACCTAAACATACAGTGTTAACAGAGGAAAAGTTAGACGATAGGTGCATATCTGAACGTTTCCCAACCAAAACTATCCCAAAACTAGTACAACAGGTGGGAATTTCAGAATCTTCTGCACTTAGAGCAACTAAATTATTAAAACTAAAACAGCATAAGTGTACAAGTGCCCGCGGTTTAAAAAAGGTAATCCAGCATCTCGAATGCACTGTTGTAAATGGTTTTTAATTAGTGCATGGCGGTTTAATTGATCCACAGCTTCTATTCCTTTCCAATAAGACCTAGTTCCACCTCAGTGCTCGTGTCAACACCGATAACAGTCGTACTGGGCCTCTCAAAATCCACATCTGATCAACAAATCCCTCATTATGATCGTTAAGTTGCGTTCTTAGTACTAGATGCACAATCGGTCTAATACTCTAAGAGCAGACTGTAAATGCAGAGAGGTTACAAAATAATATTTTACCATTTTATCATGAACTGACAGAAGAAGAGAAATCATATGGACAATTTCAACAAGCTTCTGTTAATGCCAACACAGCAGAGCAGTCCATGAATAAAATTAGGGAAGTGTTCGAAGATAGTGATTAGTGCTGGTGTATGGCCCTGTAGCTCCCCCGATCTAACAGTATGTGATTTTTACTTAGGGGGCAAGCTGACAAAGTTTACGAAACAAATCCTCGTGCCTTGGAAGAACTAAAACAAAATATTAGAAATGAAATCGGAAAAGTTACAGTGACCCAAGTTAATCAGAATGTGTTTTCCGGAGATAATGCTTGCTTAGCCGAAGGTGGAAGACATTTCCAGTATCTTCTATAAGGTCAGAGTGTTACACATACTTTAGTTTACGTAGGAGCAAAGCCAGCTCAGACACGCCCAATCGTGCACAGACGAAATATCGTCCACCCTTTAGGTTTCAAATGAAAAATCCTATATTTTTCTGAACTCCGCACGCATCTCTTATACTCGATGAGGTTATTTGCAGTAGACTGACACTGGAAACTCACTCCTAACAGCACGCCTTCGAGCACGAAAAGCTTCCCGAAATTCATTCGTCTACCAGGAGAGAGGAAATCTAAGGGAATGCGTAGCCGATAGTAGAACGATTGTTCAGCAACGAAAGCATCGTCACTGTGATATGTTGACTAGATTATTCACACAGTTGTGCTCGTCATAATTAAAAGCAGCCTACTAATATCTATATGTACTGTGGTCTACTAGGTGTGAAGGTTCCATTTACCATGATCAAAGCGCCAATTAGGAAGAGGTGCGGAACACACAATTTTGCTAAAAGACTTATAAGACTTGGAATGTGGTCGCCAGAATGTAAGTCTAATGTAGAAGAACAATTAACTTCCATCAAACCAATAAGACATGGAATGTGATCACCAGAATATAAGTCCAATGTGGACGACGAATTAACTCCCATCAAACTTAGCAGTGGTTAGACTACGAACCCTGGGACTTGCGTACTTACAGCACAATATATATATATATATATATATATATATATATATATATATATATATATATATATATATATATATATATATATATATATATATATATATCGCCATAAAGGGCACGTATCTCACTGATGAGATTTCCTAGGGGTTCATCGGAGAAAAAAAATATCAGTCAGTTTGAAAACTGAATGTCATTATGGCAATCCCGGCTATGGCACTGAAATGTTTAGTGTGACTCTACTTATCCAAAGAACTGGTTATCCTGCACTTTGGTGGCTGTCGACTGCTACGGTACGCACAGGCTAACACCAACTGCACCGTTTTCAAATGTGGCGGGACACAGAAACATTGCCAACTCATATTTTTATTGTTATTCTTATTCCATTTCTCATCATACAGGATGAAAACGTATGCAATTTCGACCATAATTTTAAAATGGATAATAGTTAAAGCCATTTTTAGTTAAATATGTTAGAAGAACATGGTTTTCAATATTTAAATTATTAATTACCATCAGCATATCCTAAATTTAACTGTCTTCCATTTAACATTTTGAACTTCACTACCCTCAGACCATTTGGAGTCCATAGGAACGCCGTTCTTTATCTTGTTTTGAAGGTCACTATTACCACATGAGAATAAAAGTGAGGTTGAACTGCACACGGATTGCGTAGGCTTAGGTTGGTATGGAATGACGCCTCGGAAACAATATGCTGCCACCTGCCCAGTTCTGAAATAAGCCAGCATAGCGATATGCTGCCAACAAACTTTATTTTTCGTGTTATAAACTAGGGATACTGTAATGCGTAGGCAACTGACGGGGATAATGATACGAGAAGATAGGAGTTTAATTGATGCATTAATTTGAAATTAATTTATAGTAAATATAAAAATACGACATTATATGCCTGATGCATGGAAACATGAAACAGCCGCATCGGAAACATGGTACTATACAAGTACAGAACATAAAACATATTGCAAAACCGATTTCCAATCACATGTAAAAAACATTAAATATGCATTTCTATACAATTTTACGGTAAATATGAATTATGACAGCCTACAGTTATGTTGGTATGGAATGACGTCAAGGAAACAAGTTGTTGCCAACTGCGGAACTCTGATATACGCGAATACAGACAAACGTTGCCAACACATTTTTATTACAAACTTGTAATGGGATGTAGTATGCTTAATTATTGCTATTGCTAGTGCTATTGCTAGTGCTAATGCATTTTTACCTATTTGTCTCTAGCTATCGTTACCTCCATCGAGGGTGTTCTTGGTTTTATATATATAACTATTTCAGAAGACAATTAGAAGTGGAAATGCAGTATTTCCCCTTAGATAGTATATATATATAAACTACTTACTTCGTGAAGCCATGCAATTAAATTCCCCTATATAAAACCTATTCGTCTTCACCTGTTACAGTAAAGCTCGTTTGCTTAGTATTGGTATTTTCAGCAAAAGCATGCTTTCACTGTTGGCAACACCCCCAACTATGACGTCACGCCCATTTGCTACGCCGTCTTTGTGCAGTTTAAACAAAAGTGGTCACGGTTAACTTCAATGATCCATTTGCAAGTTATTACGAATTTGCATACCTTTAGTTCACGCAGTAGATCCGATTATTATCGCCAGTTTCCTTCCGCATAAACATTTTGCTAGTTTGGACATGCAGTGTTGGTAACATCAACGCACGCAAGCCTTCAGTGCTGGCAACGCTCTCCCTCTGCGACCATTCCCGCCATTCTTGTAGCACGTCATAGCCACCGAAGTTCTAAGTATTTATAGGCGAATCAATTTTATTTAACATGCGTAATAAAAGTTGGCACCTACTACTATTGACACATTTAAAAGCTAAGACCAAAATTTCATACGCTACACCCTGCATTACTATTTGAAAGCACTGATTAACTTAAGTTTTAAACATTTATATTAATTGATTGGCAATATTTCGCTCTCGCTGCAGTGGCTACAGATAATCACAGTTGGCATACCGTGTTTAATCTATACATCAAGTATTATAGCAGACGACAGGCCCCTATTGTACAATATAACCCTTAACACCCTTGACTTCAAAATTGCACTCACTGTTTCTTATCGTCTGCTTCCTTCTTCTTTGCTCCTAACTCATCCTCATCGTCATCATTATTTTCCATTTCCTTTTGTGTAAATGGTGATTTTTGTACCACTTTTCTATTCACTTTTGAGCTCATCTTTTTACACCTTCCTTCAAACAGCTTTTCTTTGACAATCAATACTACCAACCACACTTTTAATCAACAAAAACAAAATAAAAACAGCCTGTGGAAAGCGCAGTTCGTAGCAACGCAATGGAGCTGAACACATTCAGAATACCAAAATTTTGTCACGCAAATGCGCAGGTGTAGTACGTCCGAAGAGAGGTTCGGAATTTTAAAAGTTGAAGGTTGAAACACTACTTCAGCTTTCTTGCTACCAAGGATGCTGAACTTCAAATACAGAGAGTATATCTGGTTTCTACTGTTTATTTTCATTCATTCATCTTTTATAAATATTGCAAGCACCAGGCTCATCAACAATTACTTACAATATTTGAATTTCAGTATAAAAATAATACTGTGTAATGTCATACGGTAGTATCTAGTAAGACATAATCATATAATTTCTTCATTCTTGCAGGCTACTGATTATACACACATTTAGCACACGTTTCGGTGAAGTATGGATAATCTTAATATGTGCAGTAACTACAGAATTTGCACATTTTCAGAATCACCAGTTCCTAATCATGTTTAAGAAGAAATTTCACTGGTTCCGAACGATTCCAAATTAAGGTTTACATTTGTTGAATCAGCATTTGAAAACTCAGAATCAGTTCTTTATTTATTTTCTGTGATATTAGAACGCCAATTACTACAGCGCATAATCTGATAATTACAACCATTACAAATGATTCAAAAACGTATGAGAATAAACCTATTAAATAGCCATCATTCGAGTAGGGAAGTTGAACCTAGGTGAGAAGAGTGTTAAGAAGTTTTATGGTCTCCTTATTATTTTCTAAATTGGAGCGCCCTTCTGTTTAGTAAGCTCAAATTGTGATTTTTTCTGTAATTTTTTAATTTATTAGTTTTATTCTGGAAAGTTTAATAAGATAGAATAAAGGTTTTATAGATATCTAGACCCGAAGGAGTGTTTCAATGAATAGATATGTAGCTACTACACATTTGCCCGAAATTAACATACTTATAGATAAAAATACTAATACTAAAGGGTGTATTTGATGTTAATGAGACGATAGAGTTAAATAAAATATATAAAATGCTTTATCATTATAAAGGTAGTGCCCCATATATTATATGAATTAACATACAATAGCAACCAAATTAATATAAAAAGATGCATCCTAAGAAATTTGGTAGAATTAATATGGTAACTGCTTTAAAGCAAATGAAATAAAGGGACAAATATAATAGAAAGACCCATTTGGTTACCCTGCTGCTTATGTTTAAAGCTAAAATGATATCTAGTGCATTTCATTAATTTTTAGGAAAAGCCTCTTTTGTTTAAAAACTACTTGTTACTTAGTTATTAGGCCAACTACTGCAAGAAAGAGGTTAGATGTAAGTCGTGTTGCTTAAAACATTTAGAAACTTCTTGTTACTGTAGCATGGTGATTTCCAGGAGTTGTGGTAATGATCATAAAGCAAGTTCCAGTATTGTCCGTAATATCTCTGTGAATTAGTAGTTTTGAGAAAAATTAGGAAAATTAGACTATCAAAATACAAGTCACAAATATATAGTTCACTGTGATATAGCTGCGAGTGAATTTAAAGCGTTAGAAAATATGATTATTCAATTAGTGATCGGTTATGAGTAATCCAAAGAGAAGTTAATAAAGACATATAAAGCTGAAACTAAGGAATGAGAAAATAATAAAAAAATTATTACAAATAAGTCACTTATCCTGAATAAGGAATTTGTTTGCCTCAACCATAGTACAAACTACCAATATCTGACTAAAATAACAAATAAACTAGATTCAAGCACAGAAGCTAATAAAGAAGATTAATTAAATCAGCTTTAACAGTCAGCTATGGTGTGGGATGACTGAGCAGTAGTATTCCCCAAAATACTAAAATTAGGTGAGTTTTGCAGTTTCAATAAACAAAATTAACAGATCAAAACTACTTCAAAGTTCAGAAGATTATAAACGTAAAATAACGGCATGGAACGCAAGAAGCATAAGCAATACAAAGAAGAATTAAAGGTGTTTTTAAATTACCTAAAGAATATTTATTCATTTATTTTAATTAACGCTAAATGCATTATATTCATATTACTATGGAGTAAAACAACAATATACTCATTTCATAAAACAGTTGGTTTTAAGACGAACATAAAGTCAGTGTTTCCAGGTATAAAATAATTGGAGCAAATAGAGACAAGAAAGGTGGTGGTGTTATGCTACTGAGCAAAAGGAAAATATGATCTTCTCTTTTTATGATATTATTGAACATGTGTATAATAGAATGCAATGTATTAGGTTACAACCTCGTTTGAAAAAAATATATATAATGTGGCACTATATTTAAGTTGGCATTACTGCAACTGTATGCAAAATGATAGTTGATGGATTTAGTTTACATAAACGGTTGTTTAAATTTTTATTTTAATTGTTTTGAAAAGGGTTTAAGTGTAAGTATACATCCAACGGCCCATATGAAGGAGAGTAATATGCATGCAAAAAGTCTTAGATTACATCAAACATTTAAACAATTTACCTATGTTTGACTGCATTAAATATTTTAAAATAAGAGAACTACAAAAAAGTAAAAATATAAATTGAACTCCTCCATATTTCTGTCCTGTAGTTTTTTCCATCAGTTACTTCCATGGAATTTTCTAAAGCAAAGGATTGACACATTGCAAGCTTTGCATATGTATCACGCTTGTTTATCACTTCTGAAGTATTATAGCTGAAACAAAACACTAAATCCAATTAGATATTTGGTATATATTATTTTTTGTGAAACTAGCAGGCACAGCCATGACCCCTTCCGGGTTCTGTCACTTTTTTTTTACTTTATGACCTCATAGAAGTGACACTATGATACGCTCAATTTCTTCCTAGTTTTGTTGAACCTTGCCCTAGTTGTCAGCATAGACTTACGTGGTCAGCATGCTTCCTGCGGCCCTTCTAGCATGATAAAGCAAGTGGGAAGCATACTTCCCACAGCCTTAGAAAGGGATAATGCGGCAAAAACAAAGTTCGCCTCAATCTGCTTTATTAGTCACTAAACTGTTAGCTCATTACAACCAGCTCAATACAACAATCAGCCTCCTTTTTACATAATTACAACACTTTCGATATGTTTCTACAATGTTCCTGTATGGCTCTTTAACACACACCCATTGTGGTAGTTATATCGCTTACGCAATGGACCACTTACTCTTAGCTTCACATCGATTTGAACACAATTATGACATATGCACAAAAACTGCTTCGATATCTGTTCCAGGGCCCACTGATTCATTACTACGCAGCAAAACTTACTGACCGATGAACTACTTCCTGTACTCTTCCATAGGCTGCCGATCCACTACCACTGAACTTGGAAGTATAACTCTACTCACTGACCGACTGATTTGTGAACTACTTCACTGCCCTGACTCCTACCTGAGGAGCCGCACCCAAGTCTAAGCATCAAACACACTGTTTTCACTACGATTTACTACTATTGTCCCACTACATTACTGACTCCAGTCCTCGCATTGTCTTTACACATATGCTCGTCGAGCACAATAGATTCTTCTGGAACTGAAGCCTCTCGAATATATATATCCGCGCTATGGCTGAGTGGTTAGACCACTTGGCTCTCATCTAGGAGGCCCGAGTTCGATACCAGGTGACCGCAAAGGGGGAATTGTTGTGGACATGGCGCAGGGGTGGGTTTCCTCCAGGTCCTTCGGTTTCCCCCACCAACATTTCACTAATTGCGCCATCATTCATCCCAGGCGTTGGGTTGACCCCCAACACCAATGTCATCTGTCAGGTCAATATGCTTCGGCTCCCACGCTCTGAGGAAACCCAGCGACTCCTAACACCAGCACATATATATTAAAATATATTAAATGAGTGTATTCTGCATACTTTAACTCTATCATGGAATATGTAAAATTATTTTGGGGCAACTCAGTAGAAAGTAGAAACATATTTCTGTTGCAAAAGAAGATTATAACAATCTGTACTAAAACCCATAGCAGATGCGCATGCAAACATCATTTTAGAAGATTGAAGATATTAATACTTCCTTGGATATATTATTTGTTATAAATGAGGCCCGATTTTTAGGATATATATTCTCGATCCTAACATTCTTTGAATGCAATCGGGCCTCATTTATAACAAATAATATAATGCACAGAATAAACACTAGACAAAAGTATGATATCCATTATCTCAGTGATAAACTTTCTTGCTTCCAGAAAGGTGTGCATTATGAAACATCAAAATATTCGGCGCACATCTTAATGATATTAAAGAGAAAATGGATAATTCAGTGTTTTTGAAAATGCTGCTAGATAATACCTATGTTCAAAATCATTTTATTTTGTATAAGATTATCTGAATGACAAATTATCCTAATAATGCTTATATAGATCTGCATGTAGAATCTAACTGTGCCAATGACAAATCATTAACAATAAATCTTCGATGCGTGTACAAAAGTTAATTTTAATGTATTTAAGAAATAACAATATGATATTCACTGCATAAGAGTTGAGACGTACTGGCTAAAGACAAGTGAAAGTTGATTTAAAAAGCGATTTTGTATCATATTTATAATTATCCCTGCTTGGTTTTCTACATTGCTTTTCATATTGCCTGTATATAACGTGTAACTTATGTTAACTGTTCAAGTACATATATATGCCACTAAACTGTATACCTCTGGAGATGCTCAAACTTCACAGCCTTTTCTGGCAGCAAGTGAACCCACTGAATGCAAATCATTATAATCTAATCCATACCCCGCCCCTTGTCTCGTGATGTCAGCTCCTGAGTGGCCTTGAAGCAGTGCCCCTTCCGTCCCTCCAGCCAATAAATAACAAGCACAGGTGAATCCTGCTCCTTCTTCGAGGTAAACCCGCAATGTTGGCATGACTTCACGACAGCTTCGTGTTCGGACGCCTAGCAGGACACATCGAGAGGGGACGACCAGGCTGCAGAGAGAAGTAGCATCCCGGAGGTGCAGTAGAATTAGCTGACCGCAGCAAAGAAGCTGCCACCGCTGGATCGGCTTTTCATTTCCGTGGCTCAGAGCCAAAGACCAGCTGACTGATCGGCAACTAACAGTCTAATTTGGAGAAAAAAAGTTCGCTAGCCAACAGTCTCTGATTGGAATCTAAGGCGCCTTCGGGTCTGAACCTCTGTTTTCACGCCTTTTGGCACCTTTAGCTGTTCTTTCTCTCTCTCAATTCTATTTTCCTCTTTACTATCTAGTCTTTAAGCTCCCCTGTTAGGTAGTACATAAGCTTTCACTTACTCTTCTCACTTCCTATATTTATTGTTATTTAGATTTGATAATTATTACTTGTTAACTATTTTTATTTGACCTACACCATGACCAAAAAGAGGCTCAAGAAGCAGTCACCTAGTGGGCTGCGGGTCACCAGACAAGCGGCTGTCAAGACCCAGCTGAACTTTGGCACTCCTGGATCACTATCCAGTCCAGCTATGCTCTCACCGAACTCTGGCTCTCCATCCTGCAACCCGAGCCCGGCCCTCTCTAGCAGCCAAGTCTCCCAGGCAGCCAGGGACACAGCACTTCCCCCATCGAGGTCCTCCTCAACTACCTCATCTTCCGGCCGTATGCCACAGACCAGCCCTCACCCGCATCCACTGTCTCCCATCCCAGGACCTTCCTCGCCCGGTAACCCCATCCCACCGCCCTGTCCTAACAGGGCTCCAGACCCCATCCCATCCACCTCCGCACCCATCTCCTACTCGCAAGCTCTGACCTCACGTCTTCAGGCTCCGATATACGTCTCAGAGCAACACATAACTTTGTTTAGGCCACTATCGGAGTTCGACCGCGAGCACCCCAATGACGGCTACCTGGTGACCAGGGCCCCGGTGTCCCGTGACTTCATGGTGAGAACGCGTTCGCCTCAGGATTACCATAAGATGTGCGCCTTCCTTAAGGAACGTCACATCACCCACCAGATTACCGGTCAGAGGGATGACCGCCAGAGCTTCAGAGCCATGCTGAAGCACATTTACTATGATGGGGCGGTGGAGGCCATTAAGGCCGAGCTGCAGACCACGCACTTCTCAGTGCTGCGTGTCGTGCAGCTCAGACGGTTCGACCGTGCCAGAACGCCTCTACCGTTCTACCTGGTGGATGTTGTGACGGCAGAGGACCTAGACCGAATAAGGCTAATCAGGCATGTGCTTCACTTTCAGGTGAAGGTAGAGCCGTACAGACCACCCGTCATCCCATTCCAGTGCAGTCGCTGCCAGCAGCTCAAGCACACCGAAGGACGGTGCACTGCGTTGACCGTGGTGTGCTCCAAGTTTACCGGGAACCACGACTCGCGCGGCTGTGATGTGCCGCCCCCCAAAGGAAGTGCGCCCTTTCCCTTGGAATAGGCCATGAGGCCAGGTACTGGGCATGCCCGGAATACCAAAGGCAAGTTGCGGCGACGCGCAACCTACGGGAGGTAAACGGGCGTCCGGCTGGCGTGTCGGGGACACGGAAAGCGCGGGAACCGCTGCGGTGCAGGTGCCGCCCACGGCTGTGACCGGTGCCCGGCATGAGGCAGCCGCACGAGAAGACAGGTCCCGGCCCCGAGATCCGCGACTGCAGCCCAGGGATCAACGGCCCCGACAGCAACAGCCTAGACCTGCACAGAAACCAGACCAGAGGATTCCTTACCAAAGGAAAATGTACAACCAGGTGCTGAGGACCGGGATGAGCGAGGACGACTTCAAAGAGACGTGCCACCACATCTTCAAATCCCTGCTGGAAGCTGATTCATCGGAGGCCCGCTCCCTCATGGCCAGCTACAGGGACTTCATAGAGCTTCTTGTCACCCCATATTTCATATGAACAGACAAAGACATTTAAACTTACTGACATGGAATGCTAGAGGACTAAGACGAAAAAAGACTGAACTTTCGAACTTTCTCACACACAACACAATAGACATAGCATTAATTACGGAAACACAACTCACAAATCGGGTCAGATTCAACATACCGGGATACACCACCCACAGCACAGATAGAGACCAATATGGCGGCGGCACAGCCATAATAATAAAACATGACATAACTCAAATACTCAAATACCACAACTGCAAAGCCTGGAATCTACCAATATATACAAACATTAGACAACTGTCGAACACTTTGTAACGGCGGCATATGCCCCCGGTGACCCTAAACACAGCAGACATATCAAACTTGATGCAACAATGTAACAAATTTCTTTTAGCGGGGGATCTCAATGCAAAACATCAAATATGGGGCTGCAATGAGACAAACCCCTCTGCAAACTCTCTATTAAGACTTGAAAATCGAACGGATCTAATAATCCATGCGCCGGAAGAACCCACTTACATACCATTCAACAGAACAGATAGAGCCGACATACTTGATATAGCACTATCTCGCAACCTAACACGAAGGCTTCACCTTCAAACCAAAAACGAACTGTCATCAGACCACATTCCCTTGATAATCACTTTAGAAGCCAACGCGGCTAAGGTCCCGCCACTTAAACGCCCGAACTACAATAAAGCAGACTGGAAGAAGTTTGCAACCAACGTAAGAAAAAACCTCCCCACGTTCCCTCTAGATACAAACGAAATGGCGAACGGGGCAGTACTCCAATTGGAGCAGGCCATAAAAACGGCAACGGTTATATCAGTGCCCACAAGCCAGCCCAAAACGTTCCATAATCAACTTCCCCGAGATATAACCTCCTTAACGGCAGAACGAAACCGAGCCAGGGGAAAATGGCAAAAGTCCAGACATATAGTCGACCAAGAGTATTACAGGTACTTAAACACACTAGTGCAACAAAGAATTTCTAATCATATCACAAGCCAATGGCAAAACACACTTGAGAATCTCAATTATGAGAGCGACTCAGTGTGGAAGATAGCCCGCTGCCTGACACGCGACAGGGTACAAATTCCTCCACTACACTACAATCAAACCACAGCCACAACGGATCAAGAAAAAGCAGATGCACTAGCGGACGCACTGCAAGCTACGCTAACTCCGAACACAAGTCCGTCCTGCCCACAATTTGCGGAAGAGACGGAAGCAGAAACAAATAATTACAAAGAGCTAAGAACTCACAATAAAGTGAGAAAGACATGTCCCAGCGAAATTAAATGAATAATTAAGCACCTCCCCAAACGAAAAGCGCCGGGCCCTGATGGAATCCCAACAGTGGCACTTGCCAACCTACCGGAAGACGCGATCAAATTGCTAGCAAATATATTCAATTACACACTGGAGAAAGGATATTATCCCGAGAGATGGAAGCTTGCCACTGTGGTGCACTTCCCCAAGAAGGGCAAAGACGCCTCTCACCCGCATAACTACAGACCAATTATTCTTCTAAACGTTCTTGGTAAACTCCTCGAAAAGGTCATGCTCAAACGACTCAATAGCCAACTAATCAAACAAAATATCACAATCCCGGAGCAACTTGGATTTAGAGCCAAACACTCCGCAACGCTTTAACTACTCAGAGCCACAGAGCACATAATTTACGGGTTTAACATCCGCACATCAACAAGAGCACTCTTGCTCGACGTCGAGCGTGCATTCGACAGGGTGTGGCACGCAGGACTGCTCAAAAAGCTTAAAACGTTGAATATACACGACATATTAAAAAGCCCATCGCGAACTACCTACATGATCGCAAATTCCAATTGAAAGTTAACAACCAATTATCGACCCCCCCAAATCAAAACGGGAGTCCCTCCCTATGAACGACATACCGAAAACGAATTACACAGACTTGTACATCTACGCTGATGATACAGCAATTGTGACTCAATCAGCCAAACCGGATTTCATCCACCGGAGACTACAAAACGTCCTGAATAATCTAGAAGAATGGTTCACAAAATGGTGTATTAAGGTAAACCCAAGAAAAACGCAAGCCATAATATTCACCAAAAAGCTTAAGCACAGATTGGGAAAACACCAGCTCCCCCCACTCTCTATCTTCGGAGAAAATATTGAGTGGACGAACACAGTCACCTGGCAAGGACTCAAAATGGACCAAGGGCTGACGTGGAAAAAGCACTACATCAAATCAGGGGTAAAGCTAACGCCCAATTGGGCAGACTCTACCCCCTGATAAGCATGAACTCCCATATAAACATGAACTTAGGGCTCACGCTATACAAAACTCTTATAAGGCCCATATTCACATACGCAACTCCGGTCTGGGGGTATGCCGCCAAAACATACATACTAAGACTACGGAAATTTCGAAACAAAATATTACGAATGATAGCGAAAGTACCTCACACAGCACCAGCTGACCTACTACACAGCGAACTAAAGATGCACACAGTTGAATAATTCATTAAGAAGCTAGCATATGACACCTATAAAAACCTAGAGATACATCACAATCCTCTAATCTCACGACTCGGAAACTACACTACAGAAATAAACATACACGCGCGACCATTATCACTGTTCGAAAGAAGACTCACACACGACGACGAAGACGACGTTCAGAACTTCCTGAACAACCTAATAAGCGGCGACTGACACAGACAGTTAGGCTGACACTCCCTCTTTCCCTTCATTAATCTTTTTCTTACTGACTCTTTTCAGAACGCTGCCCGCACAGAGCCCTCCAAGCCCTTGACATCAGTCAAGGCGGTCCGGGAGTTAAAGGGCCTCCCACCGGTGTCCTACAGGCGCAGAGACAGCGGAGAACTGCAGATGGAGTAGAACACACCGACGACACAACGCATGGACTAAGAAACTGACGAACGGCCACGCCGGAACAAAGGACGACCGAACACATAGTTCGAAACTGCATGCCACATACCAACCACTGACAAACCCAGGAAACTGGGGACATAAGTAGAACACTAATAACCATACCACTACTAATCCCTGACTAACAGGTCACCAAGGCCTGAGCTTTATTATTACAATACACATAGGTTACAAAGCACGTATAAATAATAGATAAGTAACATACACGCAACACTGACTAACAGGCCTACCCGGCCTGAGCCACATGTATATAACTAAACTAACGCATGATTAACACTTGGTGGTGCCCAGGTTTCATGGTCACCACCAAGAGGCAACGTTGACGCGCTCGCATGCATCGCATGCCAGCATAGTAGATACCACATACTAACCGGGTGCTATGCGGGACCCGACTAAGAAGCATGATAATAAATGCACGTAAAATAGTATAAGATTCACATAACTAACACGTGGAGGGGTTTTTTAGTGAGTATACCTGGCCCCTCAGGGCACGGGGACCCTCACACTGTCGGCCATCGCACGTGGGCCGTCGCCTGTAACTGGGTTTTTTACCCTCCATGGTAAAAAAAAAAATTTGTGTTCGCCAATGTGACAATATGCACAAAGAAAGGGAAGAGCCAGACTGACAAAGCCGGGATTTAAACCACGGATCTTCTGGCCTCCATCCAACCGCTCTAAACCATTGAACTACTATGGCCAACGTGTCATTAATTGTACCCAATAGTGGTCCGAACTATAAAGTCTGAGCCTTAGAGTACTTGCAGTATAGTAAGTCGCCATTAAGGTAGTTATCTCGTGTTTATGAGAATTTCTAGTGGTTTACCGGGAAAAACACGAGTCAGTTGGAGAATTTAATGTAATGTTGGCACGTTGGCTAAAGAAGGTCAATGGTTTAGAGCAGCTGGACGGAGAGCAGAAGATCCGTGGTTCAAATCCCGGCCAGGGCATTGAATTTTTCAGTCTGGCTCTACCATTTCATTGTGCGTCCTACACACGGCTAGTGTGAAGGAACAATTAATTTCCATTAATATTAAAAAAACCTAATTCTGATACAAATATATGTAGCGTCTTCATTGGCAATCGCAACATTGATGATGGCTATATTAATATTATATTCTTTCAGTTAACTTTTTGCTGAAGGAAATTTATGTATATTGAATGAAGGTACTCCAGCTAGAATTATCGTTTGCATTCAGTCAGATTCATCTTATGGTTTATCGTTTTCTTTAAAAAAAACTTGAAGTATACTTAGCAATAATCTAAGCAGTAATGATTCTTCTATAATTAACAGCGTGGGAAATATTTACTCAAATGTAAGTTCTAATTTGATGAAAAGAACAAAAAATGATGCAGCTTAGAACCCTTATGGCAGAGTAAACAATGAAAACAGAAATATACTTTATAAGCAGCTACAGAATTATTTATATGGTCCAAAACATGAAAAATATCTTGCATATCCTAACATAAATCCAATCTGGTGGGATGAAGAGTGTGAAAATCCAACAAAACAAAGGAGAGTAATTATAAAACAGAAGACTTTATCATTCTGTAAACTACCTGAAATTCTGGGAAAACAGCAGCTAAAAAAGGAATACTCATAAAAAGACACAAGCGTTTGATAACTCTTTATCAATGAAATAAAATATCAATAAAATTTACTTATTTTCTGTGAAAAATTGTGATTTCTGTTCAAAAATAGATCACCATGCTTTAATATAGTATAATCTTGTAAACACCATTGCTCCTGATCATTCTAGATCCAAGTATTACATGGCATTAGTCAAAACACAAGTAACTTTGTGGGCAATACGAATTTAATTAACTATATTGAATTTAAGGATTTCATACCGTTTGTTCGTTGTATTGGCACGTAGAAAGGACACTTTGGTGGTCTAATACATTAAAGCATGCGTTTCCCGACATTTGTTGCTGTTTGGAAGATGATCCGTTTTCCGTCCTGCACAACATACCGAGAGCTGCCATTCCTCCCCCCCCCCGTTCTGTATTTATCTCTAACAAGTAATTTTTCCAATCAAGAAATCAAAAAGAGAACGGAAAACCACCTGTTTTATAACCTGATATAGTCACCCCCAGTACGAGTTCATTTATTCTTTTGCGCATGTTCACTATTGCAGAACACAGGTCTGGGGTTTGCTGATAATATTACAATAGCTCCATCAAGTGAGCAACCAGAACCCTTGCAGACTGTGGGGTCGCCGTTCTTTCCATTCATTTTACCGCGAATGCTCATACATGTTCAATGGACAAAGGTCAGAATTTCTTGGCGGCATGTTATTTCTAGATGCTTCTTTAGCATATGATATTTTAAGTATGTACACCACTATTGTGCATAAATACTTATTGCCTTATTCGGGAACCTAACTTGAAGGAATGACAGCAAAACGTTTTCAAAAATATATGTATAGGCTGCACTCGTCATTATCTGTGACATTCGTATTATCTCCCTTGGATCTAACGCTGACATTAGAATGGGACATCATATCCCAGAATGTACTAACATTCTTGCAGAATGTACTGCTAGAACGACATGCTGAGGCTCGTATCCAGTAGCACAGGCCTATACAGGCATTAGAACTCTTGCTAGTCGGATCGAACTACTTTCTCGTACGAGTAAACCAGGGTAGGGACAACATTCGGCTCTATTCATTGTAATTTTATTATCTTGAGCGCTTCAGATACCAGCAGTCTAGCGGTAGATGAAATGACACAAAACTGGCATATTTAATCCTTTATCTGCGTCTTAAAAGTTGGTTCCTACATTTTCTACAGTAGTTTTGATCTTCATTTTGCACGAAGTTCAAATATTGGGGTTCGAACTGTGAATTCTCGGTTCACTTGATATAGCATTAGTTTTAATACGGAGAAATTAAAGCACATGTTAGTGCATCGGTTATATAGCACACAAATGTTGGTTTTATTAAAATTATAACACCACGGGTTTACCTTTTGTAGCATGTTCTTCAATGCCATGTAAGTAACAGGTCAGTTTCAAGAAAAGTGCAACTTTTTTTTTTAGATATTTAGTTCAAGCTTTGTCATATTGTTTTTTTTTTGTAATTTACGTCCTCCAACGTTAAGTAACATCGGACGTTGAATGGAATTGATGAAATGATACTCAAATGAATCCGGGGTCCATGAAGCTTAGAGTTACCTGACATTTGTTTTTAAGGATAAGGGAAACCCCGGAAAATCTTATCCAGGAAACTCACCCTGAAGAGATTCGAACTCGGGACCTCTTGAACGTGAGGCAGACACGCTACCATCTATGCCACCGAGGCGGGCTCATATTGGGTTAATATAACCATGGAAAATTTCGAAGTGAATCACAGGTTACAATGGCGACCACGATTACACTGTTGATCTACGACCATGGCCAATTTGGTTTTCATCCCACCCACTCACGGAACGTCTGAATAATACTGACCTGCGAAAAGTACACATTTAGTTTCTTGACTAACATGGATGCATGTGTATCACTACAGCAAGTATAAGAATGTAGTAGGAAGTTTAAAAAATTCGTTAATTTTTTAACAGAGGCTGACCGCACAGATCAGGTACACCGCCAATTACACTATACCAGCAGTTAAGCCACTGCACTAGAAGTAGACGATGGATGAAATGAATGAAAATGTAAACATCACCCGTGGCTAATGTAGTCATTTTAGACGTCGTCCGGATTGTCAAATAAGACGTGCTTGTCTTTGGCAAAGTATCTGCAACATGTATGCATCAAAGTTCCTTTCAGAACTTTCATAAGCCATACTGACCCGGTCTCGGCTCGAATGATTACATATATTTGTCCACTGAACGAGGCAATGGGAAGAAGGACATTTCATTCCCATGAAAAGCTACATCAGGCGGTGTACGAATGCTCTACAAACAACCACAAGATTATTTGCAGAGATTAAAATTCCTAGGACTGGAGGATGTCTGCGTGTCGAACTTCATAGAAACAAAGTGGGAAACTGATACACTTTATCACTTTTTGTTCAATAAATAGTTTTAAACATGTATTTAGCGATTTCGTTTGACTCCCCAGGTCTCATAAGATCAACGAGAGCAAGGTCAGTTTAGCTATTGGTGGACACGATAACAGAGATGATGATGATGATGATGATGATGATGATGATGATGATGATGAAGATGATGATGATGATGAAAAAACGTCTGCAAATCATGCCAGAGTAGGGTATCCTCTTTAGGGGGAAACAGCAAAAGCTGTAGATGTAGATTCCGAATTATTTCAAATCACAGATGAATAGGACGAGATAAACTTCCTCCTCTTTACGAGAACAGTGGCCGACGGATTTCAACATAGTTTGCGCGCAAAAATTACCACGTGTATCTGCACGCTCTGTAGACACAAGTGTCGTTAGTTATCTTTTCACTGGCCCAACAAGGACACACTCATTAACATTCTATTTAAAAGAAAAAAACTTTCTGACAAATACTGTACCCATTACATTTAGACCAGTTAATGGAGTTTGCTTATTATGGGAAATATAGATATAGATGATCATATTTAAAATGTATTTTACTCTTTGTTGAATCTGTATTTCACTACGATAGCGTGTTTTGTGTTATGCTACAATAGAACGTATAGGTTTTGCTTTTCTGTAATTACGAAAAACGCGTCACTATTATAATATAGATGAATAATATTCTTTTATCTCAGATGACGACAGACACCTCAGAACAAAAATTATTTTGTGCATTCAGGAACTTTTCCAAAGATTGCTGAAAAAAGATATTTTAAAACAGATGCTGGGCAATAAAAAGAAATACAAATGATTCATACAGAACTAATTATCAGATAAGATATTTATGCATTTCCTGTTTTTTTGCAGGTAGATCGTTTTCTTGATGCAACTTTTATATTCTAAACCAAATCAATGATGACGATGAGACGATTATTAGTATTACACTGTTCTCACACAAAATCTGACGGAAATGAGTATAGCTTAATACTGACTAATTTTGGCCACTAAATTCGAAAATGACATTGAAATGTCATTAGCTCTAGTTTTCAAGTTACAGCCATAGCCTGATATTACATATTTTTCCACTAAATATTGGATCTCCACGTATAAACTCTTGGCAGCATGCCATAAATCTCACAAAACTGTAATCATGTAATCATGCATTCTCGCTGCACACGTGTTCATCACGTGATCGATAGAATTGTCGCTTGGAAGTGGTTTCAGTTCTTATAAAATGTTGTACAAAAGTGGTCGTATTCCTCTTGTGTCTCGAAGTGTTTTCATGATAATTTTGTTGTTTTATATTATCTCATATTCTATTCTTATAGACAAGTAGAAAATGCCTAGGACGTTAGTGAATAATCCAAGTAACATTTGCTATGTATGCGAAGAGGTTACATTTGCACTGAGGAGTTCGATAGCACCTTATATTAAAAAAGCATATTTGTTATATTTTGGGTGTAAAATAGGGGACCAGGACAAAAAATGGACATCACACGTGTGCTCGCTACATGTTCATCGAAACTTAATGCCTGGGACAAAGGAAAAGCACATTGTATGCCGTTTGCAGTGCCCATGGTTTGGAGAAAGCCTATCAATCATACTACTGATTGTATTTCTGTATGGCTCCCCTATCAAGAAAGGTATGTCCATGAAGAAAAAATCAATATTTGTGTACCCTAATATACCTGCAGCAATTCCTCAACCTCCAAAATTTGTTTAATTTACCTCCTCCAACAACATTTTATTGTTGACTCTGGCGAACATAACTGTTTCTTCAAACAATGAAGAACAGGAGCTATCAACTTCAAGAGATGCGGAATACATGCTAAGTCCAGACGCGTCCAATCATAAGATCACACAAGAGCTCAATGATTTACTCAGGGATCTAGATCTTCCTAAGCATAAGGCAGAACTTCTGGCATCGAGGTTGCAGCAATAGAATTATCTGCACTGCTCCGTGAAAGTAACAACATTTCGAACTAGAATTAAAGATTTAGAACAATTCTTTATAACTGAAGGAGAATCACTTACTGCAAAGACGTTGATTGCCTAATAGACGCATTAAATATGAGGCATATTGCTGATCAGTGGCGACTATTCATTGATGCTTGAAAGACAAGTCTCAAAGCAGTACTTTTACATAACGGAGATAAGTTTCCTTCCATTCCTGTGGCATATGCTTCTAACACAAAATTAACGTATATAAATGTTAAAAACGTTTTGATGGGAGTAGATTATAGGAAATACCAGTGGGAAGTATGCGGTGTTTTCAAGGTAATTGCAATTTTATTAGGACTGCAGGCCGGCTACACCAAATGCTATTGTTTCCTATGCGATAGCCGTGCGCAAGACAGCCACAATGTTAGGAAATGTTGGCCCAATAGACAGTCATTAACACCAGGATTCAAAAATGTTGCACATGAGCCATTGATAGTCAAGCAAAATGTTATTACCCACACTACATATAAAACTGGGGCTTATGAAGAATTTTGTAAAAGTTTTAGATGTGAATGGTTCTGCATTCACTTAGGCGAAAAATTCCCAAGGCTCAGTTATGAAAAAGTGAAAGCAGGCGTATTTGTTTGACCTCAAATCAGAGAACTTTTCAAAGAGCACCAGTTTGAAACAGTGTTAAGTAAAAATTAGAAAGCAGCATGCGAATCCTTTAAAAATGTTTCGAATAATTTTATAGGAAATTTTAAAGCTGAAAATTTTGAAGAACTTGTAGAAGATCTAATGGACTCGTATAAACAGCTAGGAAGCAATGTAACTAAAAATGCACTTTTTGAATTCCCACCTGGGCTTCTTCCCTCCAAATTGTGGTGACGTCAGCGATGAACATGGTGAGCGATTTCATCAGGACATTTCAGTGATGGAACAAAGGAACAAAGGGAAATGAAATACTGTTATGTTAGCCGATTATTGCTGGATGGTGAAAAGAGATGCTCTTGAACCAGAATTTCATAGATAGGCCAGCTGGTTTCGCCGTTTAGGTAACTTTTTTTTTTCCATGATTTCATGTTTTTACATTTTATTGTAACTTACATATAAGTGATATTATCTTGAAAACAAGAGGTAAGCAATGAAGTTTAAGCATAATTTTCGTGTCCAGTGACCTAAAGAGCACATTATTATTATTATTATTATTATTATTATTATTATTATTATTATTATTATTATTATTATTATTATTATTATTATTATTATTATTATTATTATTATTATTATTATTATTATTATTATTATTATTATTATTATTATTAATATTATTTATATGATTAATATTATTTATTATTCTTATTATTAATTATTACAGTAGATAAACAATACTATTAAATTACGTAAGTTCCCACAGACACCAGGGGACCAAAATCTTTATTTTGTGTACTCATGATGATGATGATGATGATGATGATGATGATGATGATGATGATGATGATGATTCTGGGGTTTCCTCCAAAGTAGGTCTACTGCACTTTGTGCTGTACCCATAAGTGTAACCAGTTTTTAACACGTATCACTATACTTTTTTTAATAATTTGCAGTCATACTAAAGCGCTTTAATGTAGATCTGCGCATAAAAATTATGTGGAACTAACAAATATTAATACACCAGTGTAATCGACGACAATGCATTACTCATTATAAGTTAAATCCTATCAAATTTAATTGTAATTTATGTTCAATATATATATATATATATATATATATATATATATATATATATATATATATATATATATATAGGTGGCAATTATAAGTCATATGTCATTTAAAGCAATATGTCTTTTAACAAGTGTAAAAGTGGTATATTTTGACATCTGTGGAAATTTTGTGCGAAATACGACACAAATATTGCATGTTTTCTTAGATATTGCACAATGCCCATTTTCATATGAATCTTGGAGGTTTTGGCAAAAAATTGTGATACTTGCGTAGAAAAATTAAGGAAATGGAATTGAGGAAAAAGCTAATATGCCTTTTGCTATTCATATTATCTGGCACGAACCTCAAACCAGCATTGTGAAGAGTTGCTATATTTTGTTTACCTATGTGAGTTTACCTGCTATAACACAAATAATATGAAAGAATCACTTATCGAAATTTATTGTCAGTAAAAAGGAAACATATCACAAGGTCCTAGTCTTCCTGTGCCTTCTCTATTGGAAACATTTGGAAAGGAATCGTCATCAGATTCTGAAGAACGTTCTTAAGACAACTGCAGTGACACAGGATTTTCATCAAGTACAATCACACAGCTTCACACATCAGAACTTAATGCTTTAGTTAGAGACTTAAGTCTTCCTAAGTATTCTGCTTAGTTATTGGGGTTCAGACTAAAAGAAAAAGGCCTCCTGCCTCCGCAAACCTGAATGATTCTATCAACCTGAATGATACTATCAACCTGAATTATACTTTCTTTTTGCTTATGCTATTTTACGACCACGAAGTTTAATTTGTTTCATATTTCTCTCAGGAAGGAAATCTTACAGATGGTCAGGATATTCTAGATTTAGTGATTCCCTTGGGAGCTGCAGAATACTTTTCAGGTGAATGGAGATTTTAAATTCCTCTAAAATTAGTCTGAAAGCTGTACTGTTGTATAAGGGACATAAATATGCATCAGTTCCAGTAGTAAATTCACTTCACCCCAAGAAAACGCACCATGACTTAACATTACTTCTAGAAAAAGTCAAATATAGACATAATTGGCAGGCATGTGGAAATTAAAATAATATTGGGACGCTACTAGGTCAGCTATACTGAAATGCCACGTTTTATTTGTGAGTGGGACAATAGAGTCCGATGCGAGCACTGGCGAATAAAAATATTGTAAGCAGAGACCAGAGAGTCTCCCGTCAGGAATGAAAAATTGTTGAGTAACCTGTGGACCCAAAAGATGTTCTTTCGCCACCTTTACACATAAAATTAGGCTTAATGAAGCAATTTTTAACTTTAAATAAGAACTTTAAATAAGAATGACAATTGCTACAAATAAATCAGCTAGAAGTTTGCCCAAATATCTAATGCTAAAGTTAAAGAGTGAATAGGTATTGGGCCACAAATTAGGAAGTGGATTTCTGATACCTTATTTGAAAAAACGATGACAGTTACCGAAAAATCGATATGAATTGCTTATTAGAGTGTCATTGGAAACTTACAAGGTTTCAAATCACAAAAACACTGTAGAACACATAATTGAGAAACAGAAATTTCGAAAGCTGGGTTGCAATATGAGTGTGAAGGCATAGTTACGCTGCTGGAACGCTTAAAGTCTGTTTAGTTAACTCATGTGCAGTCGGCCGCTGCCTTTGACGAACACTTATAATCGTTTTACAACCCTGGCCCGCCTCCTCGCAGACCTTTCCTCAAGGTTGCCACCTTTCTCGATACGTCATGGGTATCGTACGAGGTTTCGTCTAAATAAATTATCTTATGTCCATTACTGCAAAACTTTCTTAGTTTTGATTATATATATATCGCCAAGCTACAATTCTACTGGATTCCATAATAACCCTTAAATTATTCAATGTGCAGTATTTGAAACCCAGCTCCTTAAGGAGGTCGCGAAAAGTGCAGTGCACATAAGGAAAATAAAAAATTTCTTGCAAATGTGCAACCAATTCGTCTAAGGTGGCCGCTCCCCTTTTGCATAGAAGCTATAAATTTCTCGACGTATGAAATCGCATATGAAACTATCTACTTTAGAGAAACGTTTCCTTTTGTTTTCACACTTGATCGGCGTCTTTGGTATTCCTGTCGTCACAATATTTCTTACTGTATTTCTGTGAATACCCAGAATTATCATTGCATGACCCCTTACCAAGATTATTTGTCAACACATATTTATGTGTGTTCAAAACAAGCGCTTGAATTTGCTTAGAAACAGTTCCCGTTGAAACTTTGTTTTTTGAGTTTTTTCCAGTAATATAACTCGGCCCAGTTATTCACACTATTGTCATCACTTTGATCATTTTCACGTGACTGAAATTGATCTACTACTTCATTTGCATTTACCACTGCATTTCCCTCCCACGATCTCCACATCGTGACACACAATGAATTGCTGCACATAATGAAACATCAACTGGAAGTTGGAACTTTGGCAACTGAGATTCCACGTGGAGTAGACATGCGACTGTCACTTCGAGAAAATCAGGGTTGCTATTGGTCCTCAACAACAGTGTTCCATTTCTGAAGTGTGGAGATAGATTTATGACGGTCATTAGTGGGCGGGAAGGTCAGGTCCTTTAAGGTTACTTTAAGTGGGAACTGCACACACGTTAATTAAACAGACTTTACCATGGATCTATCTTTAACAGATGGAAGAATAGAGGGGAACTGACGCGCCTCCAATTCGTGTGCTAAGCACCCATGAACACATCGCTTCAGCCAATGGAATTCGCAGGTATCTCAAATGACAGATGTTTACTCCACGTGGAGAAAATCCATAGTAACCGTTCGAACAGCGCGGCTATATATTTCCTGCACTCTCATTTGGGATTTTTTTCTCTCCAGAAATTCTTGGCTGTCAGGGAGGAAAAGGGAGAATGGTTTTACCAGGGCATAAAGGAAATTGAAAAACGTGCATTTCAAGACAAAATCCAAATGAAAAGTGTTGCTTTGACAGTTGTGGATATATTAACTTATTTAATAACGTAACAAATTTGATAGACACATTTACTAAAATTCATATTTGTCTTTCTTTTATTATATAAAGGATTTGTACATGATAGAAAAAAAAACTTAAGTTCGTATTCCGATTCAGCTTACTCAAATTAGGAATACCGGTATAAAAAATAATTCCCAGACAAAAAATTAAATTTTACATATTGTCGCGGCGAAAAAAGCACGGAAGTTTCGGTGAGAGAGATAAGCGCGGTTTGTGTACACAAAAGAGCCTGCAGATAAAGACAACAGACGGATAGGTTTCACGAAGATTATTGCTTGCATAAGCAGATAAACCTAGCGCTTGAGATAAAAGAATTTCCGAAACAAATTGAGATAAATGGACATTTCTGGTAACATCTTGATAATTCGGTTTCTCTATTGTTCTGGAAATCTCTCGAATTATGAATGAGGTATTTAAGGAAATGACGAGTTGTGTAACAAGAGTATTGTAACGAGAGCTGATCAGAACGTTGTTTGTTATTGTCATCGACATTGGAAGATTGTGTTGTATATGTGATGTAATGTTGTTACGTGAGAATTGAACAGTGTATTGCTACGGAAATGAAGAACATTTAGAATTTCGGTAAATTGGACTTTTAATTTTACGAACCCAGAAAGCCATAACTGGTGTCAGAAGTGAGACGTGAGCACCATAGAAGCAGCATTGGAAAAGATTTTAGAGAAGATGATTGAAATGAAGGCCGAAATGACCTCGGAAATGAAAGCAGCAAATCACAACCTCGCTGCGAAAACAGAAGCGGCAAACAACAACCTGGCCGCGAAGCTGGAGAATACAAATAATAGCCTGGCCGCGGATCTAATAGAAATAAAGACGGCTAACGACAACCTCACCGGGAAAATGGAAAAAATGCAGACCGAATTAACAACGAAGACGGAAGCTGCAAACAACCTGGCCGCGACGATGACCACGGAAATGAAAGCGGCGAACGATAGCCTGGCAACCGAAATGAAGGCTGCGAATGAAGCCCACGCCGCCAAATTTGAGGAACAGTTGGCCGGCGTAAAGGAGAACGTCGCGGAGTTGGGCGAGCGCGTCGAAGACCTGGCAAGCCACGTTAACGAACTGGAGGGAGAGGCCGACAGCAACACAAAGTCACTGAACGCCATGGCAGAGGACATCGTCAGCAGGAGGTCAAGGGATCTAAAGGTCGACGCGCCGAGACGCGACACATCTGCACGCGTAAAACCTCCTAAATACGACGGCACAACTTTCGAAGTCTTCCGCCGTCAATTCGACACGGTGGCCAAACACAAGTGGTCACTAGAGGAAGAGGCCGCACAGCCTCCAGGGACGGGCCGCAGAAGTCCTGAATGCGGTCTAGACAGCGACGGCACCCAAGGACATCTGGGAGGCCCTGGAGAATCGCTTTGGAAACCACCGCTTAGCCGCAGCATACTGCATCCAGCTAAAGGCAAGATCACAGCAGCCAGGGGAGACGCTGCAGGAGTTCGCCATGGCAATTGAGCAACTGGCTAGCAAAGTCTTAGTCGACCCCCACCAGAGCTCGTATCCCGGGAAGCCGCATACACATTCGTTGACAGGGTACGAAACACGGAGATTCGTCAGCGCCTAATGCTCGGCGACTACAAAACAATCCACAAGGCGCTAACGGCAGCATTAAGGATGGAGGCGGCCAAGGTGACAGCTATCCCGACGTCAAGAACGAGGAGTGTCCGCTACTAGGAGACAAAAGACTAGCCGAGGGACGCCGGCGGAGACCTAGCGGCCTGTGATGCAGGTGTGGACTGCCGGGACACCTGGAGAGAGACTGCCCAAACCAGGAAGAGCAGCCGAAAAACGAGTAAGGGCCGTTGTGGAGAGGGGCACGTCGACGCCATCACCGCCATCCCAAGTGCCACTGCGAGCCATCAGCCGGCGTATGCATGACGGCCTCATCGCGGAAGGATGGGTGAGAGGGAAGCCGTGCCGCGTGCTGATGGATACCGGGGCAGCCGTGACCATCGTCAGAACTGACGTGGCCAAGGGTTTACCATCCAGGAAGCCGAGCCGACCATACCAGCTTGTGACGGCATCGGGTGACACCTTGCCTGTGAGTAAGGAGGCCCTAATGGAGTTAACCTTGGGACAGAGTTCCGTGCGTCTGTGGGTGTTCGTCGCGAAGGTGGCTGAGGTGATACTTGGATTGGATGCCCTCAGGAGCCACGAGGCGACGGTCGACGTCGGCAGGAAGGTCCTGCGGCTCAATGGAGAAGAGGTGGTACTCTGGCAGCTCGAAGAGAGCCTTTGAACCTACAGGATCATCTTGAAGGAAGATGTGGTAGTCCCCGCGAGAAGCGAGGTGGTGACGGCGCGACTGGAAGCCCAGCGAACGAACGTGATGCTGGATCAGCAGACGCCTGTGCACGGACTACGTGTAGCCAGAACACTGTTGCCGTGTGGAGAGGGGGTGTGGAAAGGGGGTGCCAGTGAGGCTGATCAACCTGGCAGACACCAATCACGACTTCCAGGACGGAACGGAGCTGGAGACGAGCGAGCCCGTGGTCAGTGTAGCCGCAATCGACAAGACACAGGAGATGGTGCAGACGAAACACCTGGGGCCCCGGCTGGAAGGCTTACTGGAAAGGGCGGCCAACCACCTGACCGCAGAACAGCTGGAGAGGGTTCGACAACTACTCAGGCGATACCAGCGAGTCTTCAACCAAGGCGACAGCAACTACGGCCACAGGGACCGCGTGCTCCACCGCATCGACACCGGAGGCGCCCGGCCTATTCGGCAACCACCTTGACGCGTTCCGCTGGCGAAACGACGGCGGTATGGGATATGGTAGATGACATGAAATCCAGGGGAGTGATTGAAGAGTCTGACAGCCCTTGGTGTTCCCCCGTAATCCTTGTGACGAAGAAGAACGGCGAGCTACGCTTCTGCGTGGACTACAGGAAGCTGAACGCTGTCACCCGGAAGGACTATTTCTCCTTACCCCGGATTGACGACACCCTGGACACTCTAGCTGGTGCACAGTGGTTCTCGACCCTGGACATGAAGTAAGGTTACTGGCAGGTGGCTCTAGACACAAGAGACAAGGAAAAATATGCATTCTCGACAGGCCAAGGGCTTTGGCAATTCACAGTTATGCCCTTTGGCCTCTGCAACGCACCAGCCACATTTCAATGCCTCATGGAATCAGTAATGAGAGGGTTGACTTATGACGCCCGCCTGCTACACCTCGACATCATCGTCGGTAAGACCTTTGAAGACCATCTGGAAAACCTAAGCAAGGTGCTACAGAGACTGTAGGCAACCAACTTGAAGCTGAAAGGGAAGAAGTGCCAGCTTTTCCGCAAGGAAGTTTATTTGGGCCACATAGTCTCACCAACCGGAGAGGCCACAGGCCCGTAAAAAACCCAGGCTATGAGAGATTGGCCTCACCCAAAGGATAAGCGAGAGTTGCGCAGTTTTCTGGGGATGTGTAGTTATTACCACCGCTTCATAAAGGGGTTCTCCAACATCGCCAAACCCCTCACCCGCCTGACAGAGGAACACCAACCCTATGTGTGGACGGACGACGCCGAAGGCGCTTTCCAGCACCTGAAGCAGACCCTGTGCACTGCTCCTATTCTGGGATTTCCACAACCAGGCGGCACCTTACTTGTGGACACCGACGCCAGCGAACATTGCATTGGAAACGTCCTATCGCAAATTCGGGACGGCCACGAGCGGGTGATAGCCTACTACAGCAAGACGCTGTGCAAGGCAGAGAACTACTGCGTCACCCAGCGAGAATTACTGGCGGTAGTAAAGACCTTGAAACACTTCCACAAGTACCTGTACGGTCAGCCATTCCACCTGAGGACTGACCATTCCACCATAACGTGGTTATTGAGCTTTAAGAACCTGGAAGGCCAGACAGCACGTTGGTTCCAGAGGCTGCAGGAGTACTTCACCTCGGAACATCGTAGAGGGAAGAGCCACGGCAACGCAGACGCTATGTCTCTAAGACCCTGTCCAGAAGAGTGCGGCCAGTGCACAAGAGTGGAAGAGAAGGAGCGTGCCGCAGCAGTCCGGGTAGTCACGGCAGTGCCTGCGGATGGCTGAGATAGCGCAAGCCTGAGTAGCTGGCGGACGCCGACCTGGGGCCACTCTTGAGGGAAGTGGAAGCAGGGACAAGACCAACCTGGGAGGACATCGCACCGAGGAGCGCCACCTACGAGTCGTACTGGGCCCAATGGGACTCACTGAAGACAAGAGGGTGTGCTGTTTCGGGTATGGGAATCGCCTGATGGAAAAACTCAGAGAGAACAGTTGGTACTTCCCCGAAGTAAGGTCCAGGAAGTCTTGGAGGAAATGCACGTCGGTACTTCATGACACCTTGGAGCAAACCGAACGATCGACAAACTCCGACAGCGCTACTACTGGCCGAGGCTCCGAGCAGACGCTGAGAGATGGTGCCGTCAATATTATGTGTGCGCGGCGAGTTGCGGCCCCCAGACTAGGAGCTGGGGTCGCATGCAGCAGTACAACGTCGGAGCATCATTCGAAAGGATCGCCGTTAACATAGCAGGACCATTCCCAGTGTCCGACCGAGGCAACAAGTACCTGATGGTGGTCGTGGACTACTTCACCAAGTGGCCGGAGGTATATGCCATCCCGAACAAGGAGGCAAAGACAATCACAGACAGCCTCGTAGAGCAAGTGTTCTGGCGATTTGGGCTGCCGTTAGAGCTCCACAGCGACCAGGGCACCAATTTTGAATCCAATCTGATGAAGGAGGCACTGGAAAGACTTGGGGTGAACAAGACCCGCACAACACCTCTACATCCCCAGTCGGATGGCATGGTCGAGACATACATCAAGACATTAGAAGAACACCTGAGGAAGGCCGTGGCCAGTCATCAGCGAGACTGGGATGTCAAGGTACCACTTTTCTTGCTGGCCTACTGCTCGTCAACACACGACATCACTGGGATGACGCCAGCCAGTTTAATGTTCGGCCGAGAGTTACACCTCCCCTGTGATCTGGCTTTTGGAAGCCCCCCGGACGCAAAACAGCCAGCAACCGAATATGTGGAGAACATGGTGGACCATCTCCATGACATGCATGAAATGGCTCGTCAGAACATTCAGAACGCGAGCGACCGCATGAAGACTCGATACAACAGGCAAGCCAACAGCCAAGGGTTCCAGCAGGGTGACCTAGTCTGGTTGTACCGCCCTACCCGGACCAAGGGACGATGCCCGAAGCTTCAGCAACCATGGCAAAGACCGTACCGGGTGGTAAAGAGGATTAACGACGTGGTGTACCGCATCCAGAAGGTGCCCCAAGGGAAGATGCTGGTGGTACACCTGGATCGTCTGACCCGCTACGATGGTGCTGTTCGGGACGACCAGCCTTGAGGGGGCAGTGTCGCGGCGAAAAAAGCACGGAGGTTTCGGTGCCGAGAGATAAGCACGGTTTGTGTACACAAAAAAGCCTGCAGATAAAAACAGATGGATAGGTTTCACGTAGATAACGAGCTTGCATAAGCAGATAGACATAGCGCTTCAGATAAGACTTGCCGAAACAAACTGAGATAGTCATTTCTGGTAACATTTTGATTATTCGGTTTCTCTATTGTTCTGGAAATCTCTCGAATTAAGAATGAGGTATTTCAGGAAGTGATGAGTTGTGTAACAAGAGTGTTGTTGTATATTGTCATCAACCTTGGAAGATTGTGTTGTATATGTGATGTAATGTTGTTATGTGAGAATTGAACAGTGTATTGCTACGGAAATAAAGAATATTTAGAATTTCGGCAAATTAATTCTACAGAGCCACAAAGTCACAATATTAAGTATAATTTATACTGCCGAATTTGGAGATTCATATACAAATTGTATTGAAATAGCTCATTATCTGGTAAATTTACACTTACCAAACAATACTTTCAATATTGTCACGAAATCGAGCTATGCTTATATGAAATTAAACAAATTTATAGTCATTTTAATAATGTAGAACAAATTTATTCTTCTGATGCAAATGCCAAATCAGAGTGGTGGTATAATGATTTTAAGGATGCGAGAGTTAAGAAAACAAGGGAGATGTATCGCAACTACGAAGGTCATATGAAAAATTTTCATGAAGGGATGGACATTTTCTGTTGTACCTTTGTAAGCTTGATAATTCAAAAGATTTTCAGAAAATTTGAATGTGCTACAATATACAGGACATTATTGATAGCCATCCGAACTAGTCAGTGTGATAGCTGCGATTGAAAATGAAAAAAAGTTTGCTGCTGTTATTAAACATTTTCATTTGAAGGGCTGGTCTGCCGCACAAGTAAAAACTGAATTGGATGGAGTTCACGACGACTCTGCACCAACATTGAAGTTCACTTGCTTTTAGATCAATGAATTTAAACATGGTCGTAGAAGTACCGAAGATGATTCGCACTTGTGGTTGCTCAATTGAGGTCACCACACCGGACACCATTGAAAAACAATCAATGATCTGGTTAAGCAAGACCGCCGAATCAAAATTCTTGAAATTGCTGAGGCTGTAGGCATCTCAACTGAGTGTACAATATCCTGCATGAAAAATTGGCAGTGAAAAAGCTGTATGCAAGCAGTAAGCTGTATGGGTGCCGCGATTGCTCACAGTCGACCAAAAGCACATCTGGAACACTTCTACAGAGTGTCTGGCGATGTTTGATCACAATCTGCAAAACCTTTGTTCCTAATTGTGACCGTGGATGAAACTTGGATCCATCATTACATACCAGAGTCAAAGCAATGGACAAAGGCTGGTGAAAGTGCACCAAAGAAGGCAAGGACCATTTTGTCAGCTGGTAAGGTGATGGGCCACTGTTTATAAAGGAATCTCAAGGAATAAACCTCAGACTACTTGAAAAAAGGCAGAACCATGGAGTCTATTCTGCTTCATTGTTGGATCGTTTGCAACACGAGTTGACTGAAAAGAGACCGAGATTGAAATGCAAAAATGAGGTTTTTTTTTTACTCTTTTACACAGCAATGGCAAAAGTGCACGGGTTGGGCTTTGAATTGGTTCCTCAACCCCTTTATTCACCAAGCCTAGCCTCAAGTGACATCTTCCTGTTCCCAAACTTGAAAATTTGGTTTGGTGGTAAGAAATTTTCATCAAATGAAGTGATAGTCACCGTCAGTGAGTATTTTGCAGCCCTTGACGGAACCTATTTTTCCGAGGGGGTGGAAAAGCTAGAACATTGTTGGACCAAGTGTGTAGCCATCAATGGAGACTATGTTGAGAAATCTATTTCATGTTGAGAAATCAGGGGCGAGATGTTAAAAAAAAATTGTTTTATTTACTAGACTTATCAAACGACCCTCGTAGACTAGAGTCCAAAAGTTAAGCAAACTTGGAAACAGAGAACTGAAAGGGAAAACAGTGAGGAAGCGCCATTAAACGTTACCACAATATGTGCCTCTCTTATATGTGGTCTCTGATAGGTAAGTGTGTTCCCGCTTCAAAGGTAAACAAAACCAGAGCAGCAAACGAGTACCAGAGTATCAGACCCAGTGCATGGCTCATTCATTACTGTTCTCCCATTGCAACAAGAATAGTTACTTCTGTAAGTGTTTACAAGATAACACCAACATGCTAAAAAGATGCCACCTGGACCCTGCTTTGAAGAGAACAATCATTGGACTGCTAAAGGCAGGTCAGACACTGAGTACAGTCTCATGGGAGCTAAATGTGCCACAAAGTGTCACTTCCAGGCTTTGGTGATGGTTCCAAAAAACAGGTGGTGTTCGTTGAATCCCTGTACATAACTGTCCACGGGTCACAACAGGATCGACATTTGACCATAACAGCACGACATAGGAGGGATGTCTGCAAGAGAACTGCTTTTTAATCTTTCAGCCGCATTCGAGTTTCAAGGCAAACTGTATACCAGAGGCTCAGGGCAGTTGGCCTCTATGCCAGACGTCCAGCAAAGTGTGCCCCACTCACTTGAATTCACAAAGTCCCGTTTGCAATGGAGTCAGCAACGTCAACATTGCACCTAGAATGAATGGAGGAACATGCTGTTTACAGATGAGTAGATTCAGTTATAACAATTATTCTCACTGTACAATAATCTGGAGAATTTCATCCCACCAACTTTTGGGGGAAAAAAAAAGAAAAAATTGGTGGTGGTGGCATAATCGTGTGTGAAGGCTAATGTTCAATGTAAATGCAGATTTGCATATCTTCGATGGTGGTACTGTAAATGCCAAGAGTTACAGAGATGAGGTACTGCAACCACATGTTCGACTTTTCGAGGTACAGTTGGTACACACTTCATCTTAATGGACGATAATGCACATTTGCATAGAACCCACCTGGTGAATGACTAGCTAGAGAGGGAAGCTATCCAGCGCATGGACTGGCCAGCAATGTTTCCGGATATGAATCCTAAAGAGCATGCCTGGGATGTATTAGGAAGGTGAGTTGTAGCCTGCCAGACTCCACTGAGCACACTTCCAGACCTCCAAAAAGCTCTCCGCGAGGAATGGGAACTGCTGCCTGCAGAGCTCTTGAACCACCTCATAGTGAGCATGCCACAGTGCTACAATGCCTATACCCTATATTAACTGCTTAGCACCATCACTTCATTGTGGAAGTGAACATCAGTTTTTGAGTTCGAGTAGTGTCACGAGGTCAAAATTGTCTGCTATATCACACTCTATTGTGTTCCAGATCATGTGTGATGCACTGGTAAAAACATATTGAATTGTGCTTAACTTTTGGACACTATCATACATCTGGAATTCTTAAACCAACCGAACAATCTTCCAACTTTCTAACCTCAAGTAGGTACAACAGCAAATTTGGACTTAAATTTATGCAACCATTACCTGTAAACAAAACATACAACCGGACTGCTGTTCAAGATATATGTAAGACTATAGGGAAAAAATTATCAACTGTTAAATTGCAAATTGGAATATATTGAGATATGAATATAACAAATTACATATTACCTATGAATGGACATTAGTAGATAGATGCCTTAAATCTAGTGAAAACAATTCAGTATACAATAAGAAAAATTGCGACAGTAAAAGTAATGATATGACAGAACATGGACAGATGCATTATTATATATATTAAATGTAACAAGAAAAAATCCCTGTAAACATTTTTAGAGACAAAATTAGAAACAAATAGGTATATGGGTGTCTCCTACAAAATCATTATAAACAAGATTGGAAAGTGTGATTAACCATGCTTAAAAAAGATTATGGCAATATGATCACAGTTTGGATAAGTTCAGTGAACACCTTATTAGAGAAATTGCTACCATAAGACAATAAAGAAAAGGATAAAAATTTGCATATTCAGAAGAGACTAGAGTTGTTAAATGATTGTAACTACAATCAGTTAATTCTTCCTTTTAATATATCTGAAATCCATTTAATTATTGGAAACTGAAAAAAGAAGAAAGCAGCCGGACCATGGCTGCTTTTTCCATTTCTTTATATGGAAAAATAAATGAGGTATTTATAAATTTGAAGGATAAAATTGCTCCATATTTTCAAATTATTTCTCAACTGTATATGGCAATGTCGATTTTCATATTGATGGAAAGAAGCCAAACTAATTTTCTAAAGAAGAATCCAGAAAAATATCCTGAGGAAACTAAATCTTACAGACCTATTTGTTTGCTAAACACCTTAGACTTCTAATAGAACTAACAAATTATGTAAACGACTGAAAGAATAATGATTGGTCTCTATAATGAACAATTTGGTTTTAGTAAAGGATGTTCAATATAGGATGCTACAAATACTTAATGATACAGTAAAATAATCTCAATCAGAATATGTAATTGGCATTTTCACTGACACAGGTAGGGCTTTTTACAACTTATGGTGGCCCATTTTATTTGAAAGATTGAGAATGAAAGGTTTTTCTAAATGCCTCAACGATATGCTAAAGGATTACCCTAAAGATAGGAGAGTAAATATTAAAGGTGCTAAAAATAAAATTATATGGAATATTCCTAATGGGTTGATACTAGGTTAGGCATTTTGGGACTTAGTAATAGAGATGTTACAAGATGAGCTAACTAATAACATCAATGTAAGAGAAACCATTCATATGTGGTTGATATATTATTTCATAAGGATTCAATTAAAATTAAAGGTGCAAATCTAATGACAACTTTGCATAACTAATACAACACAACAAAACATTAGATACCTCCTGCACAATTAGCCTTCATCTTAATGAAAGGTACACTTAAATGGCATACTATAAATAACATTTTAGGCCACATAATTACCACATGAGGGCAAAATCAGAATCTATTATTATGAAATTAGGGATAACAGTTCAATCTAAGTTTGTAATTCCACTAAATGCAATATATTATAGTAGTATCCTTGCATCGATAATTACTTACGGTGCAAGAATATGGGTTGCCCACATGAATGGCATTATGATGAAAACTTTATTAACAAAAAATATACAGAAAAGTTTTATTGATGTACAGGAAGTGACCAGCACTTCACTTATTATGGCATTAGTTGCTCTGGGTATATGGCTAATAAATTATATCATTAAGCTAAGAAGTACACAATCTTTGGCTTAAAAACCTTATTTTGATAAAATACTGGGTATAATAGGCATAAAATTAGATTAGGAAGAAAATGTGAAAACAAATGGGAAAACATCGAGTTGGGAAGAACAGCTTTTCAAACTTTCAATAACATCACAGAAAGATTACAACTGAGATATTTAACCACCAAGGGAAAGCTTCAATACTTAGCAGGACCCTTTAGTTTTAATGGAATAAATCAAAATTTGTAATAAAAAATCAATTTTAATATGAAAATTATCCTAAGCATTTATTTTTCTCAGCCTTCTGAATTAAAGCAAGAGGGTAGACCCTTGACAATACTTTTCTTATAACAGCAATTTTAAGTTGTTCTTGAAATAAAAGACAGTTATGTTGATTAAGGGTTTACAGAATTTGATTAAAAGCATCAGTGAGTTTAACAATTTCCTTAGATAGGTTCATGGAGTAATAGTAATTTTACCTGTTACATTTTGAAAAAGTAATTTACTTATCACAGGGTAAAAATATCTAAGACAACTCTAATTTAACCCAGTTATTTTTTCTTTACTTTTCCAATCATTGTTTATATCTGTACCAATCCCCATAAAAGCTTTTAATTCTTCTAGTCCTGATTACCTTATTACCTTATTACCTTCATGCACAAATTGCAATACTTGTCTTAAATAAACAAAATTCCTCCTGTGATTATAATCCATTACCACAATCTTCCACATCCACGGTACTTAGACATCTAGAGTGTTTCTGGCCAACATCCTGTTCACAGATCCAATGCTCTAAAGCAATTACAACTATAGTTGTAGACAATATCTATCCCAATTGCACATAAATGTTTTAACTAGGGCCCGGATTTTGATGAAAAGTCATCTTTTTTCTGAGTAGTCACTGACTATGCTTATTGGAAATAAGTGCATTCTGGAACAAATATGTTAGATATATATGGTTTTTATAGGTCATCAAAATGCATTTTTTCCACTATAACAAGGTCATTTTTCAACATTTAGATGCATTTTTCCAGTCATTTTCTTTCTTTTTCACGAATTTATAGGACATTTTCATCTGTAGCCTGCATTCGGGAGGACTGGGTTTGATTCCCATGGCAGAACTGACCCTGACTCATGGGCTTTTTGGGGGGTTTTAAAATAATCTGCGATACATAATGGAAATGAGCTACTACACAAGTGTCATGTAAAATAATATCAATTGCTGAATTAGATTGAATGTTCATTTATATCATCATTTTTTATTAAATAGTAACTTTGTAAGTGTGGTAAACATGTAATTAACACAGGTCAGCGACCTAATAGTGCTGGTGAATTTATGACGCATCAATTCGAGGAATCGCCGATTACATCATGCAATACACGTGGATTGCATCAGTCAGGACTTCAGGAGCTTAAGAGTTGCAGTAAAGAGAGTGGTTTGTGAAATGTGTAAATTTATTGTGTTGTGTTATTGAAATGCCGAAACAAAAACAGCCAACTGCATTCCGTTTGAAACAGTATGTTTCAGGGTTTGGCGGAAACATTCTCTACTGATGGAACTGTATTGTTTTCTAAAGTGTGCAAAATTAAAGTCGCTGCAGACAAATGGTTCACCGTACAACATGTTGGGCGCCAAGAATATTTGCGAGCTCTTTAAAATGTGAAAAAAAAAAAAAGACAAATGTCTCAGTGACTGTTAAAAGAAACAGCTTCGACAAGTAACAAGTCATCTTAATTTTATAAAGAATTATGTGAAGTGTTTCTTTGTGCAAATATTCGCTATGAAAATTAAGTAATTCCAAATTACTAGATTTTCTTGAGCGTCACACTGGTCGTTCAATTCCAGATGAATCAACTTTGCGTAAAGTTACGTGCAAAAATGTTATGAAGACATGTTAAACTGAATACGTGAATATGAGAATGGGGAAAAAATGTATGTATCAATTGATGAGAGGTTATAGAAGCTGTTAACCACTGTCAGATATGCAAACTGTTATAAATCCATGGGTTTATTGTGGCCTAGTGGAATACAGCATGACAACGTGCTCCCCTTCCTGACAGGCTTTACATGTTAAAGGTGGCAAAATAGATCCAATCATTTTACAATAAGATGGTGTATGTTATGTGTTTGGCCCATGCTTTTCATCAAATTGCGGAACAGGTCAGATCAACACTAATTTCCACAGTAAAGAAAATATTTCTGAAAGCGCCAACCCAAACTATGTATTTCAAAGAAAAAGCCGCTAATACAGCTTTGCCCCCAGCATCAATTTTAACACATTGGGGTACATGGTTAACTGCATTTATATACCACTGTGACAATTTTCAAATAGTAAGAGAAGTGGTGAATAGTTTTGATACGGTAGGTTCTAAGGCAATTGAGAGCACACACGATCTGTACTCTGATACTCAAATCCAAGGTAAATTAGATTTCATTAAATAAAAATTTGCATTTTTTGACGGACACCATAACCCGCCTTGAAGAACGTGGTATGACATTGGATAAGTCAATTGAGTTAGTGAAGATTGCGGAAGAGAGGATACAAAATGTAAAAGGTGAGTTCGGGGACAATTAGACACTAAAATCTATGTTGGACAAAAATAAAGAATATCAGTTTGTCAGATTGCCGATATCTTGTGAGGAGAAAACTTCAGAATTTACAATTTTTAACAGGATTTAACAGGCAGTGACATAGTGTTTTTCAAATATGCATCTATAACATTTGTGGAAGTGGAGAGAAGTTTCTCAAAGTATAAAACAACTGACAAATGCCGTTCCTTTACTTTTGATAACTTGAAGATGACCATGGTAGTGTACTGCAATGCTACGTTTTGGCTAATGGGTAGTGTAACTTATTTTTTCATATTTTACAAAGTTATTATTTAGTAGCAATAATTGCATTATTTACTAAGAAAGTTAATTTTAAAATGTGGTTATTCGAACCATATGTTCATTATTTGTCTGTGACAGTTACTAATTTATTATTATGAAAGAAATTGTTAGCTTTAACTAGGTCATTTTTTACATTTTATGTGCATCTTTTTATATTTTAAGGGCATTTTACATCTCATTTTTAGAGAATTTTTAGATCAACTTCCGGCCCCTATGTCTACTGCCTGCTAAATAATTTAATGATACATTAGCTGCAAATAATGACCACACTGTGATTAAAACTTCTGACCTAAGCTGCAACCTTAATTCTACTGAACCTGTACTGACTACACAAAACTAACAAAATTTAGCACTTTGATGCACTGAGGGCTAGCAGAGTGAGCAAATAGTATAGGCACATGAAAATACACAAAATATTACAATAAAATATATTACCAGCTTCATGTATCTTTTTTTTTTTTAAAAAAAAGGTATAAATTCTTCACAGAACTCAAGAGACTAGTTTCTGAAGATGCAAAAAAAAAAAAAAAAAAAAAAAAAAAAAAGTAATAATAATAATAATCCGCAAAACTAGTTTGCAAAGAAGTTAACAATTCCTTAAAAAGATAAGCGAGGTTTGTAAAAAATTATGTTAGTAATATCTGTATTGCTTCACTGTTATTAGTTACTATTTTTTTTTGTTTTTACATATTAATAGACTAAATATGTTTATTGGGAAGGAAGCAAATTAAACAAAACCACATGTGTTCCTGATGTTTCAAATTTAGCAAATAATATGGGCACATGAAAATATACAAAATGTTTATGGTGGGCAAGTAAATAAAGGAAAACCACAAATATGTTCCTGATATTACAAATTTAAAAGTCATTCCTCATAGCACAGTAATGATGATACTTCTGTACTGAATGACCAAGATTTTTCGTCAACTGAATCAACTGCAATTTTAAGATTGTAAATGTAATATAATACATTTGAGGTACATTAGCATTGAAGCTAAATATTTGAATTCAGCTCTAGCAAAAACTAAATTAATAGGTTCTGTATCCTAATAAGTATTGGGGCCTTCTCTTGGTTGGTTAAATATCTCAGAAATAAATTAATTTTTTATTACAAATTTTATGATTTATGACACTGACCTCTTAGATTGGGGCAAATATAAACAATGATTGAAAAAGTAAGGAAAAAGTAACTGCATAGAGTTGTCTTAGATATTTTTACCCTGTGATAAGCAAATTATGTACTACTACTAATTTTGTCAAATTTTAAAAATATGTATCATCATATAGTTGAGTGTGACTGAATCTTCTGTAAATCTGAAAGATTCCCTAGAATTTTATTTATTGTTAATGGTACCTTTAGTATTGTTTTAATCTGTGAAAAACAGTAAGAGGTAATCTGGGAAACATGGCATTTCTGAGTGCCTGTTGAAGAACATGAGATGCATTTAAAAAATCTTCAGTTCATTGAAATTAATTTAATATGAAAGGAGTAATCACTTCTCTCAGCCAAGCTGCATATCCTTAAAAATAAGTTTTGACTGATTTAAACCCTAATAAGATAAAATACTATTGCATAAACTGTTCTGCATGCAGAAACCATTTCACTATGAAGATACTTACTGAGAAATGAATCCAAATGCATCAACCCCAAACAGTTACTGCATTGGATTGCATGATGTATTCTTCTTCTGACAATAAAAATGAAATAAGAGCATGTATTTATTTCCTCATGCCCGTTTCAGTCAATTATGAAGCTATATATTTGAATGCAGTATTTTTATTAGCTAGCAAAATTAGCCTTTAGCCTCAATTTTGAAACCTTTGGTTACAATTTCCCTTGAGAGGGGCTCAGTGCCAGTGATGAACTGTGTATACTTTGGAACCTCTATATCTAAACTAATGTAAATTCTATACCAATTTCAATCAAAATTAACATGCAATTATTTTTCTAATCATGTGTATAAAGTTTAACTGTGCGTGCAATGGTTTACCTAGAAGTTGAAAATTGTTAAATGGGTTAATTTTGTACTAGATTCAATTAAGGTACTGACATTTTCTTTTAAATCCTACATATAAAACCTCAAATCCATTGTTAGAGTGATTAACAAGTTGTTTCACGAGTACAGCTGGAGCAAGCTAACAAGTGCTTTGAGATAGTAAATGCACCTAAAAAGTCTTTTAGAATTAGGAATGAATTTATATTTCACATATGTTTACCATTTTATGGAATTAAATTTGTCTTTGTACAAAGCAGTTTCTTTTAGATGCTCATTAGTCTATTGACTAGTAGGAAATGGCTTTACTAAAAATGAATTATAGTGCACTCTTGTAGGACCCAGCTCTTTATTAATGTTTGCCTTTAGAATCCTCCAGCATTTGGCATTGCACATTCACAGCATGAACACTTTCAACCAACCACTTCATAACAGAAGAATAAAGAAGGTTACTACTATCATTCTACATGACTATAAATGAAAAGAAACCTTTTATATGTAGTGAAACTAATTGTTTTCAGTATACTAACAAATCAGGCTGGTGAATCTTAATTTCAAGTATATTCTGTTCTGTAAGTGAAGATCTTGGCTAATCCTTATTTTCATTTAGATCTTTCATACTTGGCAAAAATCAAGGTATCAAAATGATTTAGAGGCTTCAAATGTGTTTAAGATAGTAATTTCAACTGCAGCATGCTTGACTGAAAATCACTGAAACCAACCTAATGTCATAGGCAGTGATTGCAAAGCACACACACTGACTTCATATTGGCAGAAAATGTTCGACTATAGAAGCTTACAAACTTTGCAAGTCTTATTCATGGTATGAAGAGTGTTTTAATGATACAGCAGCCAGCTTTTAATTTGCAGCATACTGTCACTGGATTCCAATTCTAGTGAAGAAAATCATAAGTTGTCTGCAAACTATAAGAAAGGCAAGCAATGATACCACATGTTTCCCCAACATAAGATCTTTATTGATCTAAGGAAGAGGAGACAAAAACAACATTGTGGAATGTTGCTCCTGTTCTTTCACGTATATGCTTTCAAGTTTTGGCAAGCCCATCTTGCATACAACAGTGCACACATACAACTTCGCATATACACATGTGTTCACATCAAGTTAACTTCTTAAAATGTTTACACTACCTTCCATTCAATCCATTAACAGCAATCATTTATTACCAATGCATATCCAGATAGCAAGATATCCATGTTTTACCATCAGACTCCAAATTATAAAGTAGACAAAAGCCCGAATTCTCTACATAAGCTCGGGCCATTTCCACAGTTAAAGGCAATGTGTATTTTAATCTGAGCAAATAGACATGTCTCATCAAAAGCAGAAAAATATGTTCATTATTCTCTTCAGATATAGTAAAACTTGGGTACCCAGTTATCTGATTATGTCTGGAAGTGTTGCAAATATGTTAGAGAGTTTCTTGTCATCTTTCAATTCCACACAAAATTGGATAAAATGCTAGGATGATTTCTCTGTTATTTCGGAACCACACAATGTTACACTGAGACAACAGTTTGCTGTAGTACGTAGCTATTTGTAGCTTAAACTGGTGTCCTATTTACTGTTAAGCTATTTTTTTTACATCACAATACCATCATGTCATGAACAATGTGATCCCATGGCACTTCTTTTTTTATTTACCGCTATAAAATGAGCATTAACTATCAATGTCTCATTTAGGCACCATGAAGTTTCAATACTAAACAGGGAGAAACTCTTTCTCAGCAGCTTGATATTTTAAAATAAGAGATAAATACTTAATTATATTTAGTTAACATTTATGGGAAAAATATCTAGGTGCACTTGTTTCTTAACTGCAATGGAGGCACTTCTAAACTGATACTTTACAGCTGCTGAAGGCAAATTTTATGTTAAGTGCAGTTATCACAGAAGCATGGAAGTAGATCCCCATCATTGCACCTGCCTGCAAAAAAAATAACCATGACTATCACTTCATTTCCTTCAGATAACTAGAAGCAGTTATTCTGGTGAATTGGTCCCTCTCCCCATCTTTCTCAGGACGGATACACCAGTATGTAATTCAGCATGAAACTACTCTAGTGATTTGTGTTGCTTCAACTAGAACTAAGTGACCTCATATTTCAACGCATACAAAAATTCTAAACTTACTGCCATGATTCTGTCACAACCATGGCTGCTCTTAGAGAATGAAGTGGAGCAGAAACTATCTGATTGTTTTCAAAATACACTGCAATTTGTGTTCATAATGGTTATTCAATTTTATAATAAAACAGAGAAAGTATTTGTTGAATTGTTATTATAGGTTTTTATTGCAAAATTAAATAAAACACCTATGACCATACATTTTATCAATGTTAATAAATTGCTACAAACTTAAGTGAAACAGTAGGATCAAACATCACAACAAATGAAATAAAAATGCTTCCATCATTTTCAGCTCTTCGAGAAATCTGCATTTAATATTCTATCAAAAGCTCAAATAAAGGTAAAAGCTTCACGAGTTGGAACAGTAAAACAATTAAGTGTTCAGCAGCCTATATGACAAAGAAAAACACTATGTTAGTGCTTTCAAATATCTATGTTGGGAGAAACGGCAGTATAAATATTTAGCAACATATGTGGGTGTATATCGGTATAGGAATTTAAAGCCAGGAGAGCACATTGTCTGAAAAGAATGTTTGAGATACTCAATGGAAGTAACAAAATTTAATACTTTGTCAAGCAAAATACAAGAAATGGGAGCGCAAAATAGAGTAGGATTCCATAAAGAAATTAGGGAAAGAGCAGAAGATATAGAGAGACAAGAAATTTGGACCAGTTTTAGAGATAATGGTTCTTTAAAATTATACAGAATTAAAAAAGATTGCTGAAAAGAGAAATAAAGATTACTGTAGTAAATTTAAGAGGCTGACTTGGATGCAATTAGGAGCACTGTTTTATTAAGTTTTAGAGAACATAATTAAACGTGTACTGTGAAGGGAGCCAAAGGAAATCACCCATTGTTTATTAGAAGTGATGGGATAAAAATTGGAAGGAATAAGGGAAGCAAGATGAGACAAATTAACAAGAAAATTATTGCAAATATGGGTATAATAAGCACCAAGATGACTGGAAAGTATTTTGGAAAGTAAGAGTGAAATGGACTACAATAGTTAAGAAAAAGAAGACTATAATAATAAAAATTAAAAGGCGAGAGGTCCATTACACAAATAACCAGGAAGTTGAGTTTAATAGATTTGCAGATGGATAGGTATTGGACTTATTAAGAATTTAAAATTTTCTGTTGTATATTACATATACACTATATGTATTAAATTATATAGATTATATATTGTAAATAAGGAATAGGAAATAAATCATTCATGAGGCTAGATAGATGGGAAGAATGTTGGTGAATAACTTTAGATGTGAATAAGCAGGAAAAGCTAGCCATTGTGACAAATGCTATTCACAAAATACAAGGGACTGAACTAGTGAACCATGTAAATAATTCGAGAAATGATAGACTACGTATACACCTTCTATGCTTCACCTATTTAAATTTGCTAGGACATATTTTGTGTACTATAGTGTGTTAGTGTTGTGAACAACTAGCTGATAATGTAGACAAAAAGCCATAAAACATGTAATAGGTAGTGCTCGGTAACAAGTAAAACACAAAGAATCAAATCCTTTCATTATTTATCAAATGAAACGCTGTATCAGTTCATCTTGATAAAGGAATTTGGAGCTCATGACATTGCGTTTATGTTGGTCATTGCAAAGTGTCTACAATCCTAATTTTGAGACATAGAATCCGACAGTTCAGCAGCCAAACTTAGCACTACAGCATGATTTTTATCAGTGTCTGCAACATCAAAAATAAATACTTCACCTGCAGAGATGAAGAATGAGAAAGAAAGACCGTCAAAGAATGAATTTCAGGATTTTGAGGGATTTAGCACAAATTGAATTGCAATTCTAATACACTTTTCTTACAAATAAATTTTTTCATCACTAGGTTTAATTCTGAACTCCTCTCCCCAACCTTAGAAAATACTTGAGTGCATTTTGTAACAACTTAGATTACAAAAGTTTATTTACTAGTAGGCCTGTTGATGTATTTCAACACATTTTTTGTTGCAGTTAAAATGTATCACATTTATTATACAAGGCAAAACTTTCTTTTCCCTCTTTTTAATATGTTTAAACTTCATACTTTTCATTCTATCCCACTCTTCATTGGAACCACTGAACCATCATCACTTTCTGCATTTATTTTCCCAAAATTCAATTCAATTCAAGCAATAAATATTTGAACCATGAAGGAAACAAAGCAAAGACTTAGTGCAAATGATTAAAATCAAGTAATCTTCCAACAGTAATTTCAGTATAAAACGATGTGGAAAATGTACAACCAATATATTATAGACATTATACTAATTATTGAGCATCAAAATCACCAAATATTTATTTGTAGACATGTGAAATTGTGAGGGAAAAAAAACTTTTACACAAAAAAGGCTTGTCCTGTACATTACTGGAAAAGTATAAACATGTACTTTTCTGAGCATAATACTAAACTCGGACAAGAAATTCCAAAATTAGCACTCTGGCTGTGACTTCTACAATAAATGTATCACCTTTCTTTATTATTGATATAGGAATAAAAATTCTTTTAAGAAGCTGGCTTTTAGTTATTTATACCCTAATCAAGTATTGTAAAACAGAAGTGAGGGGTCACTGACAAGTAGATAAGTCCAAATGTGTTTGCAAACACCAAAAAACTAGAAGTGTAAGAAATGGTTTATCTGTGATCTACCTGCCTATACTCCAGTAACATTTCCATTTCTTTCTGTTCTTTACTGGTCAAAAAAGCACAGCTGGGATAATTACAGCTTCCTAATTCAATAGAAGTTCAGTTGTTACTAATTTATCAATCATTCTGGTGCACCCCTTCTAAAGAAAAATAAATTTCCACCTTCACCAGTGAGGAGAGATGAGAAACTCGAGTACTGAAGAGATTTGATCAGATTTAGGGTAATTTGGCAACTAAAATAATGATGTATAAGAATCTTGGTATGATGATGGTGCTAGAAACACAGTAGTAGGAGCACCACTATATAGGAAGATGGACGGAACAAAGATTAATGGTCCAGAGAGAAAGATGGACGGACAAATTATTAACTTAATAAATTGGGGCAAATGTGAGGCTGGATAGCTGAATAGACAACATTGATTATCAACCACCTAGTTAGGCAAGACAATAAAGGGTGAAAATACTTTTCACTCTCACCCAGGTGGCCTGGGTTCGATCGTTGGCAACCATATCTGGGATTTATGGTGGACAACACAGCACAGGGATGGTTATTCTTCAAGATCTCCTGTTTTTCCTGCCCATCATTCCATCAATTGCTGCATTATCACCTTTCCTTTTATTCATTTTGCTCTCATTTGATGTTACCTATCTATTTCCTCATTCTCATACCAGGCATCGGGCTGATGAACCATCCTGGGTAATCTAACTGATCTGGAGTTATTGCTGCTCAACTCTCTCCAAGTACTCACTTATGGGTCCTGGGGTGTAAGTCCTCCATATGAGGTGGGTAAATAGTTAAAGAAGGCGCAAGGGTAAGTTCAAAATATATGAATGGATAAGCAACAAAGGGGTAAGCAATAAGAGATGTGAAAAACTTGGTAATGAATGCATAAATGAATTAGGAAAGGATGGACACACAAATAACATGGTAATCTAGTGGGAAGGGCTACACTTATTATGATAGAGAGGAGCTAAATGGTGTAGGTAAATCAGCAAGCAGGCTTGAAGTATCATTGAATGATGAGGTTCGCTTCCCTTCCACCCGATTATTACAGCATGTAGCAATATAGTGGTGAACCCCTGCATTATTAAAAACTAGAGAGCAAAATTTGGGAAACATCTCTAGACTGATTTTTGTTATACCTCTATGGCATTTTCCACTTAGGTGGTCTGAGGAAAACCTAAAAAATGCCTTGTTTAGGGAGATATTTATAGCAGGTTGTTGAAGGTAGCAAATAGGATCAATACATCTCTACAATTGATTTTCTGTAAAGGAACTCCAAAGTAAGGGATGGGTGAATATATTACGAAGGTGCACAGAAGAGCTCCCTCGAGTTGTAAGGACATTCCCCGAACAGTGTTAATTTGCAACACATAACCACTTGAGATTCCTATTATACAGCTTACTATGAAAACATCTGTATGTTGCAACCTATTACTTTTAATTAACTTTTAAGTTATGTAATAAACACTATATATGAACACATGCAAACTTGTTACTAACACTCCTCCTAAGGCCTTAATTTCTATCCATGAAGTTTACATATGTAGTAAAAGAAATATATGGCTGTATACCGGGGTCAGAAGTTCAAGAAGTATCCTTTTTCCTGAGATAACACAGAGAAGTTAGATATTACACAAATCTGCTTCATATCAAGATGAAGAAAAATTGTTACTTTTATTTTACCTTCAAATTTGTTAAAAGGTTTGCCAAACCTTTAATACACTTTTGCTCCACTAACTTGTCCAAATAAATGGCAGAACAGATTTCAACGAGCGTTTCTCATCATTAGCTGATTGGGTGACAATCTTATCTAGTGTCTACTTTGCCTTCCCTTCTTGTTTAACTTGCCATTCATATATGTAAATTGTACATTTTATCTGATGCTGGTATTCCAAAATTCATGACTGTATTTGAACTCTTTAATAATGAATGTATTCTCCCATGCTGATAATTTTAAAATAATCTTGCCTGGTTTTAAAAGAGTTTTTACCAGTAAGTCTACAACTTAAACTCTGCCCTCCAAACATTATGAAGTCGAAAGAAATATTTCAATGATCAGAAATATTCTTCAGGAAAAGAATATCTCACTCTTTACTCCTTTCTTTTGACCACTTCGACTCAACTTTTACTCTCTTCAACTCCCATGCTATTAGGTTTCAAAGGCCAGAGAAGTAATTTACAACATTCTTATTGGATAAGAATAAGTGCACAAATCAAAAAAGGTAAAAAATTCAGAAGCAAGTACCCCAGGTAGAAGATCAGGTAGTGAATCCATTCTCTTTGAAGGTAGGTCTTATGAATTCTGGATGAGTTCAGCCCATATTTGTTGAAGACACATTCAAGATCGCTACCAATGCTTCTAAAGGTCAAATTAAAGGTAAAAAGTTCCAAGAAGAAGCAAGGCAGATCAAAATGACATAACCCTGTTATTGTTATTACTGGCTTTCATTTCAAGCCAAGTGAAATCTCAAACTGGTGATTACTAGACTACAACATATTATGGACTTATTGATGAAGAACTGGATAAGCAAATAGACTGGACTGAAGCTGAGTACAAAAAGCAATAGAAAAGCTTCAAGCAGTCCTAATCATATACGTAAAACAGAAATGAAACTATGGGAATCAAAACTTTTAACCCAAGAAGAATGAAGGTAAATTAGAGAAAAATTACAAAAGTAACTGCTATAAACTTATTGAAATAGGAGAGAGATTGATACAAAGAAACAATGCAATTATACATTGTACACTAATAATGTCTGGAAATTAAATGCTTCCAACAGTGACTCTATAGAATCATAAAAGAAAAAAAATAAATGGTATTCTTATGAAGACTGCACCCCTCTTGTGATGAAAAGATTGTTTATCTAGCTGACAAGAGCTTTAATCTCAAACTATTTGTAGTTGGTTTATTGATACTCGTCACATACTTTTTATATTAATGAGAGACTAGTTTCAAAGGCATTTGCCTCCATTTTCAATTTCTTTCCAAATGGCATCTGTTGTTGTCTGCTCTCTCTCTCTCTGCTCCACCAGAGAGAGAGAGAGAGAGAGAGCAGACAACAGATGCCAGTTGGAAAGAGATTGAAAATGGAGGCAAATTCCTTTGAAACTAGTCTCTCATTAATATAAAAAGTATGTGATGAGTATCAATAAACCAACTACAAATAGTTTGAGATTATTTTGACGTCACTGTTACTGAATTCCTCCAAACACATAAGAGCTTTAATGTTCCTGAAACCGAAAATATGCTAAGGAAAGAAATTACAGAAAATGAAAAGGGTTAATGGATAGTTTGTAAAAGTGTGTTGAATTATTTCATGTTTTATTGAACAATGAAACAAGTATTGAATACATTTATAAGAACAAAAGTATATTAGAATTGACTGTAAAAACTGAACCACTAAAATGGAACAATAATCTGATCCCACAGTGCAATAGCACTTGAATCAAAAACAGTTGCTTGTACAAAGTGTCCTGGTGCTTATGCTACCACACAAAAAAAAAAAAAAAAAAAAAAAAAAAAAAAAAAAAAATTGTACTCTGGGCAGAGATCAGTTATACAAATGTATTAATTGCAATAGGTCACATGCAGAAAGCTAAGAACCAGACAGAAGAAATAAATTTAACAAGCAGAGGCAAGGACAAATTAGAGTTATTGATGAACATAACGATACCTACAGAAGGTTGAAGTAAAAGAAACTGAAGCATTTGAGGAAGTTAACTCTATGGTCAAGCAGTTAGGATTAGGATAGCAGGGAATAAGAAAATATATCATCCTTTGTGATCTATGGGTAACAACTAGCCTCTGGTTACCGAGGTCATGGATTCAAACCTGGCACAAGGTGAGGAGCTCTTTTTGGGCGTAAAAATCCTTAGTATGGTTTTTTTGGAAGAGAAGTTAAGTTGGTGGTCCAATGTCGTAGATTTATGGCATGCAAATTCATGACATGGGCTGATATGCCTGGTATAGAGGGCTCTGAGTAAACTTAAGCAGTCTTTCACATCTATTATAGAATAGGATGCTGCGAACCAAAGCAGCAGTTAAAGAGTGTTCATAAATTAAACTATTTATTTATTTATTTAGAAGAAAACACTAACAAGAATGCTGATCTTATCCTTTATAGACCAGAACAAGAAATATCAGTAAAAAATGGTTTAATTAGTGCACTAAATGAAGCCCCACACCTACGCCATCGTTTTTTATTTCAGAATTGCACTTCACTATGGACTGTTTTGTTAAAATCTACAAGTTTTTATGACATATTTAACACCCATCTAATAAAGCAAGAGGAGGGTTGGAGGTTTTCATTTAAAGGAATATCTTGCAATATTAGGAACCAAAAATTGAGGACTTAAAACTGCAAGTAATTAATGCCAGCATTCAACTAAAAATAAAGAATTAAAAATCTCAACCATTTACTATCCACCAAAGTGTACATTAGCTATCAATCTTTTTAGGTTTCTGGAAAATTATTATTGAACTGACTTCAATATTAAAGAGCTATCTGTTTATTACAAAGGATATAGAACTCTAACAGACCGGCAGAGATTATAAATGTTAAATTATCTCATCTGAATATACCTACTTACTAGCCACAAGATACAGATAGTGTCAATAATTGATTTTTTCATTAGTAAGGGAATAAATAATAAGTATATATTTGTGCAAGTGAAACAATAATAGCAAAGGAAAATCTCCCAAAATTTATGAACAAAAGAACTGAATGGAGTACACATAGAAACCTTAAGCCATCATACAAACTTACAAACATCTATACATCTCTTATTACAGAAGATCAAATTGACCATAAAGATGGAGCAATTTATAGCTGGAATTCAAAAGGCTGCAGAACAAAGTATACCATATAATTATGGTACTTCAAAACATTCAGTAACTTATATTCACAATATTCTTGGGCTTTGAAACAGGTGTGAAGACACCGACGTGTCTTGCTGTGCAATCTTTCTGGGTGCAGCACAAGCATTTGGTAAGGTTTGCCACAAGGCCTGAAGATTAATTTGATAAGAAATCTACCAAAACAGTACTTTCAGGTACTTAAATTATATATTAGAAATAGCTATTTTAGAGTCTGCTGTGAGAAATAATAACTGGGGTGCCTCAAAAGAGTGCATTGGGGACTATACTTCACCTGCTTTATACTAGAGATATTCCCATCTCTGAAAATATTTTGATGCATACATTTGCTGATACTGTAATCCTAGCTGTTGAGAATATTGAGAATTTCATAAATAATTTAAATATACTGTTGCACAGTATAATTTAATAAACTTATCAATGCTTCAATTACCTGGATCATATTGACACCACTGGTCTGCTGAAATTTCGATGCCAGTAAATCTATGGACATGAGGCTGTTTCTTTTAACCACACTTAAAAATCATTGGTTGGCCAGATGAATCCACGACCTCGGGATCTGCAGGCCAGTGCCTAACCAAATGAACCACCCACACCAACCTCTTGAAGAGGGTTATGTTATACTAAAGAAATATGTTTAATCAGTTTGTAGACAGGACATGATGCAATACATAAAATAAATAAATTATATATATATATATATATATATATATATATATATATATATATATATATATATAACGAAAGGAGAAGAACCATGTTCAAGACACTAAAATGTCTATGCTTCCTTACTGCATTACTTAAGCTATTTCCACAGATTTCAACTGTCATTTTTCCACATTATTACTTAAGGAAACGTTTACAAGAACATTTTAAAACCTAAATAAAAAAAATAAGTCATATTTTGAATAACTGAATGTCATGCAGGATAAATCTTCAGTAATTTTTAGATAATTAACTGTAGAGTCCTGGAAACAACATATGGAAGACTGAGTAAATACAGAAAAGTATGAAGGAAAGTTCGAATGGATAGCAGGTAGATAAAGGAATGACTGTGTGTGAAAGTTAGACATTTAGAAATGGAATTTGTGGTTTGTGCAGGCAGCTTATGCTTGTCAAAGGAAAGTTGCTTCCAACACTCTATTTTATATTAAAAAAAGAATAAAAAAGAGAAACAATAGCAGCACTCTAAACAAATACTAGAATAATGGAATAATTTCCTGTGGATTTATAGTAAAAAATAATAATTCCTATCAAAAAATATTTAGATTAGTTCACCCCCAAAAAGTAGTGTAATCCTTTACAAGCAAGAAATGAAAAGCAGAAACAAATTCTAATTCATAGCTAAAGAATGAGGTTCTCTTTTTGTAATAAACGTTCTCCAATGTTAAGTGATAATGGATGATGAATGAAATGGTTGAAATGATACCAAATTGAGTTCAGGGTGCATAGAGCTTAAGAGTTACCCAACATTCATCTTTAAGGATAAGGAAAACTCTGGCAATAAAGTCTTATTCAGGTAACTCAACTTGAACAAGGTTCGAACTAAGGAGCTCTTGAACATGAGACAGATATACTACTGTCTGCATTAAAGAGGCGGGCACTACAAGAAACCATGATGTTCATACTGGTTGCAATATGAGAAAAATCCACCTGCAAATAACTATGTGATTTTATACACATCTTTAATAGTCTTATCTGAAAGGAAGTAAAACTGGACATTTTTCACTTTTCTAAAGCATATTTTGTGATCTCCTTGATAATTAAAAAATAGATTTCAATCTAGTAATGAACAGCTACAGCTCCAATTCTGCAATGATATTTTATAATAAAGGGAAAACTGCTCTTTCTCTCTTAATAGATAGGAATATACAAGTTTCAATAATACTTGATGAACACACATTTTTAGAACTGATAATATATTGCACAAAAGACTCAGATTCTGAGGGAATAAAATTGTGCTACCGTAGAGTTGTACATCCTCTGCCTCTTAGTTCCCTAGGCATCAACTTCTTCTATAACAATTTAATATATATTCTAGCTTAACTAATAGTTACCTGAATAACCAAACTTTCAATAAACAATATAGTTGAAATACAATGGGAAGACTTCATTATTTAGCTAATTGTTAATGTAACATAATAAAACAAAAAAGAGATCTCTTTATAATTTTTCATTCTCTCATTTTGGTTGCCCACTGCATGCTGATAAAGGCATCATTTTCTTTGGTGTTTTTTTATGGAATGTAAACCTCATTCCTCAGGAGCAGTTCACTTTAATACAGTGAATCTTAAATTTAATTTCTTAAATGATTGTTTTACTGCAGTGAATGCTAACACTTAAGGTGAAGTAGGCTTACAAAATAATGGATCACAAGGGTGGTATTTAGATTGTGTTATGTACAAAATTACACATTACTATAAACTGCAGGCCTATAACTACTGAAATCAAGGCTGCAGTCTGCCACAAACTTTACTGAGTGAATATGTACAATTATTCTCATAACACATTAATACTGTTGCCAAATGTTTTTCACTTTTAAGCTCTTTAGGCAACTAAGAAACTCTGTAACATATATGCCAAACACTTATGATACCAGTCCACAAGGACTCATAGCCGAATCACTCACTAGCAATTATGCTCTACATACACTATTTTTGTCTCATACAAGAGAAAAAATTGATCTGTATTTTGAAATGAAAACTTTCAGTTTCTTCTTTTTTCTCTCTCTTTCTTTAATTGTAATTTTTCACCATCATCACAAATGCATAATTTTTACACCTCTTTAATATTCACAAAACCATGAGCATGATCTCACTTGCAATGGTGCCTTATTCTTCAGACGTAGGGAAGACTGGAATGCTAAACACTGCATGAGAATAGTCACTCTTTCTCAGCACCAAGCTTTGGTCCATATATCCAGCATCCAACGGATTGTTTCACTTCTTAAGAACTAAATTTCTTCTTTTTTTTTTTTCTTTCTTTTTTGTTTGTTTTATATTTCTTACACTTTTAACTAATTCTGAGGCTGAAACATAGCATTTTAATATTTACAAGGAACTTGACAGCAGCACACCACTTTTCAACACATTCTTTCTTGCAAAAAATGTAGGAAAAAAAATCAGCATTTAAATCTTATATTGATCGATTACAAATTCCTAAATGTTTAGACTATTTATTTTCACCAAAGATTTGCAGGCCTCAAAAAAGTTCAGCAGGCATATTTTATACTTTCAGTCAATTTTCACCTGGAGCAAAGAGAGAAAAAGTTGTGTGTTCTAGGAAAAACACTGCACACTTCCATAACATGACAACAAGAAAAAGACATTCTGTATTTAGTGTCACAAAAAGGTTGTGTAACAAAATAACTTTTTTCTTTTTTTAATAATTATTATCTCTTTAATGTTCTTTACTATGCCTTATTCTTAATGGCTTGGTTCCCTGTCCCTAATACAATTGTTTACTACCTCAGAAGCTAGTTGAACAATGGAAGGACACTCAAAAGCAACAGAGAAAAGCACATGGTGTGCACTGCTTCTGGAAATTTTTCTCTATATTTGCTGACAATAGTTATAATACAACAAATTAATATTCACATCATTTACAGTTCTTGTGAAAAACGCTAGCATAGCTATATATTAAATCTATCTCTGATATTGTCTCTTAATAATAAATATCTGCAATATTTTGTGTGTAAAATCTAGGAAAATGCTCACACAGCTTTGGCTATTTGCAAAAATAAATTAATACAGTGACTGCCAAAACAAAGAAATGTGCTTAATGTAAAGGGACTGAACAAAATGTCACATCAACATGCAACTTCTAATAAATTAATGGCATCTTTCTCTTAAACAACCTACAATGCTAACTACAGTCATTCTGGAAAGACACTGAAAGACTAGGACTTTCCATTAAGAGTTACAGGAAGAAAAAAAAATAAGGGCACTTAAACTTGACCAACACATGGGCATGTTCAAACTCTGTTTTACTTCTCACACATAGCCATTTTCCTAGCCACTGTCCTCTCCAACCCCGCTATGACTCAGCCTCTCATAAAGCTACAAACTACAAAATCCTAAAAACTATTACGCAACATAGTTGCCTTTCAGTTTAACATCTATTATTTCTATAAACTACTTTTTTTTTGTTGTTTCTTTCACACAGAAAACATTAAACCAACACTTTTGGACAAACACGACAACTAGTTTCTCTTATTTAGTACTTCCACAAACTGAAGTGACACACATTACAAAAACATTGGGACAGGGAAAATTCTTACTTATTACTATTCCATAAATGAAGAACCATCATTGTCTACAATCTATTTTGCTTTCACTTTAGAACATTATGTGAATCATTTTGAATCGCTTAAAAATCTACAAATTCATTTCAGTCAATTTTGTTTTCTCTTTAAAGAAACCATCCTATATCTACTATAATTCAGATCCTAATCTATTCTATCTAAATAGCATCACTCTCATTCAAATATCACGCACCAGAAAAAAAAAAAAAAAATACAGGAAAAAAGGACACACACCCATAACATGCATAGTATAAACTACACTACATTTTTTTCTTTCTTGTTTTTCAGTTTTCTGTTTACTAATTTACTAAAGTCCTGCACCATTTTTCACCGAGTGCAATTCACTTTTTAATAAGTGATTTTCTTGTCTCAGTTTGTGTTCTTGAAAATGTGAAAGCTAACATCACAAAGTCTTTTGTTGCAACATTCAGCATAAACTCTTTATCCTTGATGGAAATTAATGAATACATTAGTTTTGTATCTCCATCTACTTTATTCCTTTTAAATGAGAAGAGCGGAATATTGTGTCATTGTAACTAACAAACAAGTCTCAAGTGTAAATGTTGTCAAAAGCCTAAAAAACAGTGTATTTTCTTTTAATGTCTGACTTTAGCTTATGAAACATGTACTCATTTTAAATACAACACACAACTGTTATTATGTAATAGGGACTCTTATTTTAGTCATTAATGTGATTGTTAAAAAATAGTTACCATCTCACCATGAATTCTGGTGTACCAAAATAAACTAAATCTCTCTTATTTTACTTCATCGTTTTAACAGCGTAAAATCTTTCCGCATTTCTCAATAAGAGTTATTATGAACTATGGGAATACTGCTCCTAACACACTAGTTAAACATGAATGATTGGCTCTTTATGGGTTTTCTTCTAATAGAATCACTCCAGAGTTCAATCTACTAACAGCAGCAACCAATAAGATTAACCTATTAATGCCGCAATTAGTTAATCTGCTCCTTAAATTTAATTAATAATAATAATAATAATAATAATAATAATAATAATAATAATAATAATAATAATAATAATAATAATAATAATAATAATAATAATAATAATAATAATAATAATAATAATAATAAACTTAAAACAGCATAGTTGCACTGAAAGATTTCCAAGCAAAACTTTGGGAATCAATGGTTTGAAGAACTGACTCCTGGCAACTTTTAACTATTTGACTGATAACTTTTTGTTGAACGTTTCAACACATTTATTTTATGACCTTGTCACATAAAAATTCATAATTTAACTAATTTTAACAATATGAATTACATTCTAAAAACGTTAATTCTCTTAACTTTACTTTTTATTTTATTTTTTCTCAAAATTATATAAAAAATTTTGCTCCACAAAAAATTTCGTAATTCTTGTATGACAAGAAACAAAAAAGAAAATGTTTACAACTGCATTAAAAATAACACTCACAAACATGATTCAGTTAATTCGGAAATATCTTTCTGTTTATCAAAACCTCATGCTACAGATCGTGTTATCTGCTAGTGTCTGCACCCACAGCTTTTGGTGACAAAGAGAACTAGGCTCCAATCTAGATCAACTTAACACATTTTTCGAACTGCTACAACACTGAAACAATTAGCAACTAGAAGATAAATTTGGCTTCATGGTTAGTACTTTTATAATATATATAATTATATCCCTGTCTTTGAATTATTATGAAAAGGCACAATATCTAAAAAAAATATCTGTCTTTAAAAAAGAACGAAATTGTTTAAAAACTCGTTTCACTTACAATTGATATAGGCATTTCCATAAAAAAAATATTTCAACATTGGAAAAAACTCTGCACTAACAACAGTTAAAGTCGTAGAAAAATATGAAACAAAAACAAAAAAGTTTACTACAAGGCAACCAAGTCAATGTTTGCCATTTTAATGGAATGTGAAAAACTGAAAAGTGTTGTTCATTATCTCCAGACTGCTTCTCCACTATTGGTACTTGGTACTATGTGCTTGACGGGAACGTATGCCAAACTTTCACACAAACCATGATCTATCGATAAGTTCAAAGCAATTCTCTGGAAACTGGAGACTTGAGCTGCTTCAATGTATCACAAGGCTTTTTCTTTTCTCCCAATTATCCTTCTTGCATGCATTAAATGACTCCGCATGCTGATACTGCAAATCTATTTCACAGTTCTTATGAGACAAATAAGGCATCTCATTTTCAAGACTGAATATGCAGCACAGACTAGCTTACATACAACTGATCGGATCATTCTATAACTGTACATTCACAGTGCAGACTAGTTTACATTCAAACATGATGGCAATCATACAAATTTCAAGTACAAACACTGGAGAGTAACAATTTAATACTAACAAAATCAGGATAAAACTCTTAATATTTGCTAACCTTAATATTAATTATGTCATAAAAATTCTAGCATAAGGGACAAAGTATTTCCATGGAAAACATAAAAACATTTTTTTTTGCATTTATTAAGTGTTGAAAAAATGTCAATAAATTAAGCACAACTCGTTCATTCGAGTTAAATTTGCTTTAATTATTATGTTTTTAACCCTGAAAGGTCTCTCGGAAGAAATATTTTAATGTGAGCAGCATTATTTTGCATATATTTTTTAAAGGTTAACATATCCACACCATTCAATTTTCTTTCTAGACATTGCCAAATGTTCCATGGCAAAATTACTTAAAACCCTTAACAAATATAATATTACTAATTTCTCTTTTGAAGTGCATGGTTGAGCATCCATTAGCAGTGGACTGGAAAGCAACCTTAGCATTTCTGTCTGTTACTTAACAGTAACAATTTAGCACCATAATTAGCATGGAATTTAGAATTTACCTAACCTAAGTAATCTCTGGAATGCAGTGTGATTGATTATTCCATTTCAAAACTTTGGTTTATCTGGTTATTTCCTATGTTCTAGCTCACTTTAGCATAAAAGCATTCTAAAAATGCATCATGTAACAATTAGCTTATTTATGAGAGAAACTATGCTATAATTACAAACGTGTAAAGAATGCCCCAATAGCTCATAGATTTATAAACGTATCACTGTCAATCATCTTACAGGAACATTACTAAGAAATAAAGTTATTTTTAAAAATAATCAAAAAGGAAATTGTGATGACATAGAAAATGTCTGCACAATTTTGTTCATTTAAAATAAAGGCAAAGATATTAATGTCAATTAATAAATAATTGATATGTAAACTTTGGAAATAATTGTTATCATATGTATAATACATACAGTGTTAGTCATAAAATTAAGTAACTCTTTTTTACAGTATTTTATAAGAGCATCAACGCAGCTCACTGATAACAATTTTTTGAAACTTGATATCCACGATCACTATCAATATATACATTACTTGAAAAGAGTTTCAAGGAGTACGTATTTCGCATGTTGGGTGTATCACCCAACTCAACATCAACAATTGAATTACACATTATGCCATGGGAACATCTGGCTATAGCTGTCCTCAGTAACAATCTAACCTCTTCTGCAATTCAAAAGAAGCTAATAGTAATGACAATAAAAAATACAACGTGATTGGAAAAATTGACAGCATAGCTAAACGTATCTTCACACTACATTAAAAAAATAATAAACTATCTTATTTTTTATATATATAATATATTTGTATCTTTTTATTTTGTTTCACTGATACAGTAGATGGTGGCAAGTCCGGGGTATTTTCTAAAATGTGGCAACATTATTTATCTTACTCCTTGCTAGGCTCCAGCGAAGGGCTGCCGTTTCCAAATTCATGCTTGACTGAAGAATTTTATCTTCTCAAAACAACTTACCAAAATCATTTTGATGTACTTTCCATTCCAGTGTTGAATGGTTTTGTTACATAACTAATAAAATCTGAAAGAAAAAAAAACAACATTTTAATACAAGATGCCCATTTAAATAATATTTTGTGAATACACAATAGCAGATGAAACAAAGTAACCAACATTTTAACTGTGCACTCTTATGAAGTATTTAAATATCAGAAATATTCTTTTAAAATTATAATTCAATTTTTTTCTCCACAAAACTGTAATTTCCCCTCCCTTGCATGTCATCTTTAATATATGAAGTCATATTAATGGTACTTTGGATTTAGGAGCAACTCTTTTATAAGCAATGATTCTCTAGGAGTTTGGTATACCTAGTGTAGAACCTCATTTTGCAATTTAAAACTAAAGCACATTTTGTTTGTACAAGTTCTAAATGCATGCTAATCACTGCAAAAGGCTTAAAAGCTGGCCTGAAATGATGCTTCTTTATTATACTGATTAATTCTTTTAATTCCAAGCTTTTATCACTATTTTAAGCGTTGTTGCACCACTGCTATGAAGAAGGGTGACTAATGCAATTTTTAAAGACTGTTTTGTCAAAAATATTACTATTTTAACTCTACATGGTGTACATTTTTTTTCCTTTTGTTTTTATCATTTGCATAAGTCTTGTTGTCTGACACTATTTTTTGACAATTAGTAAACTTAGGATGTCTATATATACCTTCTTTACGGTACATGGATTTTATTTGAAGTACATTTTAAATTACCTAATTATAAGAAAGAGAACAGGAGATATGGAGAATTTTACTCCCATAACAAACTATACAGCTCTTACAAAAATGGAGTACCAACTAGTATATCTAAAATAAGAAATGGAAGATAGCATTGTGCATACACAGTGTGTTTGCAAAGTAAGAACCAGTTTTTTAAAAAAGAAAATAGTAAAACAATTTCTTTCAAGCCAATTTTATTTTTACAGGAAAGAACATTCCTTGAATTATTTTTCTACATAACTTTATCCAAGTGGGTGATAAGCTTTTCTATATCGTCTACACACAAAATTCCTGCCAATGATAGCCATGACTCCACAGTATGTTTTCACTTCGTCAGATCCAAAGCACCTGCAGCATATCTCATGCTTCATGTGCATGAACAAGTGGAGTCAAGCGTGCCAAGTCTGGGCTGATGGTGGGTGGGTGATCGAACTTCTAACGAAACTGCTGAATCACTGTTTAAGTGTCACCAGCAGTATGGGCTAAGCATAGGAGCAACACAATTCCTTTACTGAGCATTCCTCTCCATTTGTTTTGAACAACATGCTTCAGTTTTCTAATAGTCTCAAAATATCATGCTGCATTAATGATTTTGCTTCTGAAAAGAAATTCAGTAAGCAAAATCCCCTTTTCTATCCCAGAACACAGTGCACACAATTTTTTGGGCTAACATTGCCAAGTTTAACTTTTTTAAGAAAAAAAAGAAATGAGCATGTCTTCACTCAATTGAATGTTGTTTGGATTCTGGCAAAACATGAAAGCACGTTTCATTACTTGTAAGAATTTGGTTTAAAAAATCCTCTCTCTTCACTGTACCGTATAAAAAATTTCAAAGCATTGCCAAGTCTCTTGGTTTTGGGAACATCACTGAGCATTTTTGAAACCCAGTATGAACAAACCTTGTGATAATCTAAGCAGCCTGTAACAATTTCTTACAAAAAGGTTCGTGAAATTTGCAGAAATTCATCTGAATGTGTTGTCACTGTGAAACGAACCCACTTTCTCACCATTCCATCATTTATTGTGTCTTCACCATAAACAGCTTTAACTTCGGCGATAAATTTTCAAAAAAGGAATTACAGCATGAATCTAGGCAGGATCCATAATTGACAAACATTTAAAATGTGCACAGCAAACAGAAAAAACAATGTAGAGCAACCCAGGCATATTCATATTATTCATATTCATACAGAATTTTGGGCTTCGTCAAGCTGACCCTCAGCCAGTAAACAAGGAAGACTAGTGCTGTGATGTGCTACAATGTAATGGTACTTGCTTTCCAAACACGAGTTGTATTGTAGTAGTGGCTAAAGTAAGGAGAAGCTTTTGACACTTTTCTCCAAGATTCATTTGCATGTAATGAGACAACCAGCATAAGATAGCATGGATTATGTTCATCTTACAAAAGGTACACATAAAGTGGTTTCCCATTACAAGTAATGGGAGTAATCGCAATGACTATGCAGAGAAATAGTATACAGTGTAAGGTTATGAATGATAAGCTATTAATCACTCATTGTAAGGTCTGGTGAGTATGACAACTCTAGAGTGAGCTGTCATGGAAAGAATCTTGCAGACAGTTTGCGAAACTTATGCATATCATGCATGAATGATGTGATGTTCTAAGCCATGACTAATGTTCAGATCTGCAGTTATTTCATCTACCATCACACTGTAATTTTCCACATTCTGAGGTCACAATGTGATGTGCATCACCATACTGGACCTTCATTTGCCAATGAATTTCAATAGGTTTCACATCTTCACTGCTCAGAAAATGTAATACAAAGGACTGTTAAATTTATTGGGAGTCGATTAATGACGCTAAACAACACTTACTTTTAAATTTTCCCGGCACTAGTTTCAGAGGCCTTCCCTCTTATCATCAGCCGGACATCGACTGGTTCTCCTTGGTGTAGCTGGCAATATTTTGTCATCAGTCTCCTCTGGTGGCAGTTCAAGGAACTTGCTGAACAGATCTTTTTGGGGGATGTCGAAATTGAATACTTTGTTCCTATTTTTTGAAATAGAGATTTGTTCCCATGTGGACAGTTCTTCTTTTCCTGTTGTATGTTTTAGTAATTTTGGTTCTGGATTTATGTTGTGGTTTTTTTTTCCCAAAAATGGTGGCAACTGCTGATTTTTCTAATTGTTTGTATTTTATGTTCCTAAAGTGTTCCTTTGCTCTTGTTTCTAAATTTCTTTTGGTTTTTCCAATATAAATTTGACTACAGTCACAGCATTCAATTTGATATATCCCAGATTTTTTGTTAGATGGAATGGCATCTTTGATGTTTGAGCAAATTAGGATATTTAAGGAGTAATGGTTCACTGGTGCTAGTTGAATGTTTTGTTTTTTGAAGACTTTTTTGAATTTATCAAAGGCCCATGTATGGTAAGCGAATTTTTTGGAGATCATTTTAGTTTCTGTAGCTGAGAGGGTTGTGGTTTCCTTTAGTAGTTTCTTCTTTTGTGCTAAGTTCACTTTTTTGTCTACTAGTGATTTGGGAAAGTCATTTTTCTGTGCTATCAATAATTTTGTATTCTATTTTGTATTCTTCTGCTGTGAGAGGGATGTTGACCAGTCTGTGTGCTAAACTATTAAAGATTGCCTGTTTGTGGGATCTTGGATTGTAGCCATTAGCTTTTATGTAGTTGTCTGTCTGTGTTGGTTTTCTGTAAATGCCAAAGTTTATTCTATTTTTATTTCTGATTATTTTTAGATCTAAAAATGGTAAATACTCGTCTTTTTCAACTTCTACAGTGAACTTGATGCTTTTTTCTTGAATATTTAAAAGTTTTAGTGCATCACTGATGTGTTTTTTTGGCACTATGGCAAATATGTCCTCTACATATCTTTGCCAGAGTTTGAACATCCATGGGAAACCTTAGGAACATACAACATACAACAGGAAAACAAGAACTGTCCACATGGGAACAAATCTTTATTTCAAAAAATAGGAACAAAGTATTCAATTTCGACATCCCCCAGAAAGATTTGTTCAGCAAGTTCCTCGAACTGCTACCAGAGGAGACTGATGACAAAATATTGCCAGCTACACCAAGGAGAACCAGTCGATGTCCGGCTGATGATAGAGGGAAGGCCTCTGAAACTAGTTCCGGGAAAATTTAAATGTAAGTGTTGTTTAGTGTCATTAATCGACTCCCAATAAATTTAATTTATACAACAACACTGTTTTCAACACTTCCATGAAAGGATTTACAAAGGACTGTTCTTCTTTGGCACATGTTGCAAGTGGGGAAGCCATTTTGAACTGGTATTGTGGCTGCATTCGCTTGTCTACAGTATTCTGCCAACTGTTGGACACTCCTTATGTCATTGTTAACAGTACTGCCAACTTAGAGAAAAATGACACAAAATGTTGGTTTTAATTCACTTTTAAGGTTTTCATTTGACTATACCTCATAGATTTTCCTTGCATTCTGCATTGTAGTTTTGCGGAATATGACTGAAGGTATATTGCATGGGATTCTCTAGCTGATGATCACCAGCTATGAGCCTTACAAACAGACTTGTACCTGTTGAGGTCATGCACTTGAAGCTCAGTGGTCAACTTTCACAAACTGTCATTGCAATCTTTGATTCAGAGGAAGTATCAGAAAGTGTTGCATAAATATAAAGTAACATTTAACAGAAGAAGATTAATTATAATTTGCAGCAGATGTTTGTGTTGCAAATGGGATGATTGAAGATGTGATTTGTTTCTAACCTTTATGAAGATCTTGTAATCTAATCCTGTAGGTTCCTCAGTAGCATCACTGAAGCAAGAGATCTTATCTCTGGGCGCAGTCACGGAGTAGATGAAAAATGATTACTATTATTAATTTATAGATGAGATGAGTATAGATCTATAAATTAATAATTATTTCGCTTCACTGTGGTGTTCCAATACAGTTATTAAAAGGTGTCCTGCAATTATATTAGCAGCTAATCGAATTGCTAAAGTACCAGGACGAATGAGGAATATTAGTTTTATTTATATACGTAACAAGATTAGCTTCAAATGAAATATGATTACTATTGTTTGAATGAACAAATACTTCTCTTCTTTTCAACAGCTGAATATTTAATTCTTCCAAATATTTACCAAATTTTGATACAAATTTGAATGCTGTCCTTTAACAAATGTTGATTGATGTATACTACTCTCTCTTACACTCACGCTAATTAATGCATCTTAAATGCACACACACAAAATCGTTTCTGCACACGCTCAAATACACGTCTTTCTCCTACGGAGTTCTGATGCAGAAGAATGCTAATTTCAATTAATCTCCTGCTCTCTTCTTTCTAAATTTCTATAGCAACCAAATAATTTATCTTCTACTACTCCACGTCACCACATTACATAATCACATTCTTACAACTACCAATAACAACAATATTACATAATGTCTTACATTGCATCATCTCGTGACCACCCTAATTTTACACTTTCATTTTCGTACAGATTAATCTTTTCATAACAATTCCAAATAAATTTTTAAAATTTAGAAACATGAAATAACTGCCACAAATTACACCATTTTCTTTCATGAAATATCAAAACTGGGTAATTAACATTGACATTATAATTTAATATTTCAGGCAAACTTTTTAGCCTTCTGAAAACACAGCAGCGATATGAGAATGAAAGACAAAACTAAACATTAGCAATTCTTATTTATAAATCTATACTTATGATTGAAGACTATCATTAAAATGTCTTGATCAAGGATACCGATTTTCTATTCTTACTAGTTGTCAAAGTAACAGAAATTAACTATTGTACTAAATTTTTGCAAACCATCTGTTTGTATTTACTACATATATCATAAGCACAACTTTCATTCTGATATGGACTTCAAAATAAGTTACTGTTACTTTGAACATACAGACAACACAATTGCTGAACTACAATGTAATGAACATGATATGCACCCAAAATGCTGCACTTGTGTTGTCAACCAATGCATCAGCAATTACAGCAGCAAATGGGGCGGGGAAGGAAAAAGAGTACTGCAGAGTATAGCCATTCCATTAGATGTGTTTGCATGTGCATGCTCCAATTAAAGAGAACTCCAAAACTAGAGAGGTGTTGCATTTCAGTTATATTTCAGTTTTCTTTGAGAATAAAAACTTGAGTGCATTACCTTATCTAAATTAACCAGACAAGCGCTATGTTTTACTCTTGAACTTCTTTTCAACATGCAAAAGCAAGATTACTTCATAGAATTACGCTGCACAGGCTTAAACATGATACTGTAAATGTAATAAAAGATAGTTAAAAGAAAACATATGTGCAATTCCACCCCCCCCCCCCCCCTAAGCTTTGTTCAATTTGTATTTGTATTTTATATGATATGTGACAGTTCAGATTGACACACTGCACATTTAATTATTACATGTTAAGTAATTGCATGTTATGCTCTATAGCCTGGTTAAATAAACACGCTTGATAAAAAGTAACTTCGAAATATCTCCAATTCTATTCATTCATAAACATACAATATTTTTACATCTCCATGACTGCAGTGCTTCTGATTATTATAAAACTTAAGTAATATTTATAGTTCCTCACAATTCATGCTTAAATTCATCTAATTTGGCAGAATTACTTTAATCTTACTGAAAATGTTGTGGTACCTATCCAGCTTTTGAGTTCTCTCTTCAGTCAGTCATTGGTTATAAATATGCTTATTTTAATTTCTCCCAATTTCTGAAAACTGACACCACTCCCTTAAAGCAAGGACACCATCCCACAAGCAATTACATGTTTTAGTTCATGATGCAAGTATTTGAAGTGTGTATCAAACCTAAGTATGTAGCTTTATAAGGCTAAGATAGCAAATTAATTCTGGAAAATGTAAATTCTGGTGAATCAAACTGTAAATAAAACTAAGTAGTATCCAGGCTAGACCTCAGATGACATTCATGGAGAACTATCCTTGCTAAACCTAAGAAAATAGGTTTTAAAGAATAATCAACAATTACTACAATCACAACTATCTATAAATGTGATCTACATCAACTTGAATATAAAAGAGTATAAGAGCACTACCTATAATTCAATCCTATTGTCCAAAAATAAGTACAAACAATGTGTTTTCACTATTTAGAAACTAATTTTATTAAATTATATTTAATAATCATCCAGGAGATTTACTGTGTAATTTGGTTGAAAAGCTTAAAAGATATCAATGGCCTAGTTTAAACAATGATTTAGTTATACTTTAGAATACTTTAGATCAGTGAAAACTTTTGCTGGTTTATTTACTGAATGTGGTATAAGGCTTTCTTAATATTGGCAACAAAGAGCAGGGTGACTGTGGAAGCAATGTTGTAGCAGGTAATTTATCTGCTACTGGCACCACTGCATGTGCAATGAGTACATTTGAACATATATTTTATTTTCCAATGAGTAAGGACTATGATACAATGAAGCACAAAATTATATAGCTTTTATTTGTTTCATTTTCAATTAATTTATACACTCTCTGCCCACCACAAGAAGGCAAGCAAGGAATAAAGGGGAGAAGAGCTTTAACTGTTTATCTGCTCTGGTAATGGATCTGTTTACTAGCTACTAGTTTATTTCCTATTTCTTATTACAATATTTAACATATACAACTTCATACATATATAACATATATAGTATACAACAAATACAAAATCTTACATACTAATCATTTTTGAGTTGCATTTTCCCATGCCACATTATAGTTAACCCAGGTTGTGTATATAATGGAGCATTTTAAAACTTGAAATGTAGATTTTTGTTTCCCTTTATACCTTATACTATTTTTCCTAATTGTTCTCATTAGTCTTCCGTTTTCCAAAGCCATTTTGGTCTTACCTTGTCAATAAATTTTCCCAAGTTTATTATGTTTTCTTCTGAGCTTAAGATTCAAGATTCTTTTGCCTCTTATTTCATTTGGTATGCTTTCCCACTTATGCAAAAGAAATTCACCTGTCCAATATTTTTTTTGACAATCAAAAATATAACTAAGAGTTATTTCCGGACTGTTATGCCGTGGTCTGCTGGACCACTTCAACCCCATGACCCCCTTATCAGCTTCGATGTTGTCTCCCTTTTCACAATGGTTCCAGTGCAAGATGCCCTCACACATTTGAATCACATCTTCTCAAGACGACATAATCGCTCTACGAACAGATAGATGGCATTGCTATGGGGAGCCCTTTGAGCCCGGTAGTGGCCAATTTCTTCATGGAATCCTTTAAGTCTAAAGCCTTAGACACGGCTCCTCAAAAACCTACTGTCTGGCTCCGATATGTAGATGACACTTTCATCATATGGTCACATGGAAAAGAAGTCCTCCAAGATTTCCTAATACATCTCAACAGCATCAACCCTTGCATACAATTTACCATGGAGGTAGAGACAGATGGACAACTAGCATTCCTGGTCAGCAAGAAAGCAGATGGCACCCTTGGACACTGTTTACCGTAAGCCCACTCATACGGACCGCTGTCTGAATAAGGCCTTTAAACATCACCCCGGACAAAAGCGAGCCATGATAAAGACACTCGAGAATCGTGCTTCACGTGTTTGCGAGCCACAGTTATTAAGAACAGAACTCTGCCACCTTGAACAAGCCTTATTATCCAATGGCTACTCAATTCGGGAAATTAGAAGGGTTTGCCGTCCAGCTAGGTTGAAACCTGCCCCACAGAATACAGACAGACCCAAATACAGTGGTACTGTTTTTCTGCCATACTTAAAAAATGTTACCGACCGCATTCAGCACATACTGCAGCGACACAACGTCAAGACTGTTTTAAGCCCACCAAACAACTTAACAATCTACTATGCTCTGCTAAAGATCCCGGAAACCTCTATCATCAGCTGGTGTATACCGTATTCCCTGCTCCTGAGGTTCAGTCTACATTGGAATGACACAGCGCAGCATCAACACCAGACTTGCCGAACACAAACGATACTGCCGCTTGGGACAAACGGATAAGTCTACAGTCGCCCAACATGCCATTGAACCTGAGGGTGAACACATTATCAAGTTCCAGGAGACTAACATTCTGTCATCCATGATGCACTACGGTGCCCGACTACAACGCAAGGCTATTGAAATTTATAAACATCCACATAATTTCAACAAGAAAGAGGAAACCTTGAAGCTCAATAGCAACTGGCTTTTTTTTTTTTTGAAAACGGGAATATAGGTAATAGGAAAAAACAAGGTATGATGGGTATGTGGCTAGGAAGAAGGATGGGTGTTGGGAGGGATGTTCTGCGGTGATACTGTATATTTGGGCTCTGTGGTGCTAATTTTAATGGGACTATGATGGTGAAGTTGTCGGTCAGTACCGCCAAAGCAACCCAGCTGTTTCTGGGTGAAAACTCAAGTGTGCGGTATATCCGTTGTGGTGAAAAGGTAGCAGCCATGATCCAGGACCCTGACTACGACCTTGGTACTGTGGAGAATTTTGTTGAGCAGCGGTGACTGCTTACTCAGTAGTCGAAATGGCACTCTGTCATCCAACACAAGATAAACGGCATAAAACAGAAGAAAACAAAGTGAACCAATCAGAAGAGAGCAACATCTGTAACGAAGCCCGCCCCCTCCCTCACTCCGTCCGCCAGGCGGACCAATCAACGGAGGTCACTCAGCCTATAAATATTGCAGCTCAGACAGTCAACACTTCAGACACTACTCGAACGCCTCCGAGGAGACTATGACCACAACCACACCACTGAAGGTGTCCACCATAGTAGTGGAAGAAATGTCTGGAAAATCCAACTCCAGCAGACCACAGCATAACAGCCCGGAAATAACTCTTAGTTATATTGACTCCGGCCGTGAAAGCCTACGCTCCTTTAATCAAAAATATAATGCCAAGTACTATCTTCTTTTTCACACATTGGACATCTTCCATTAAAAATATCCATTCTTTATACCCCTTAAGTATATTACTCCTGTTCTAAACCATGCCATCTCTTCTCTTCCTATTTTATCACAGAAGTCAATATATTTTTCTCTGCCCCAATCATTTTTCAATGTGTTATATAATTTCAGAGATCTTTTGTTATTAAGATTAGCCCATAATTCTTGTTTTTCAATATCATCAAATTCTTGTTTTTACTTCTTTGCAGAATCCCTTTTCTATTCTTCCACTTTCTAGCCATAATGAACCCATACCTACTTTCTGTAAAATCTTTTGAATTTTATACATCCAAGTCTCCCTCCTCTTTATTCTTGTTTGTGCTGCCAAACACTGATTAATGGTATTCTCATCTGAATTGCATATTATGAGTCTATATTTCAGTATTCTTTCCATCACCTTGCTTTTGTAACTTAATCTTCCTAATTCCATTTAAGCTGCCTCATTTGGTGAAGATTTAGGTAAGCCTAAAACAAGACTACTTTCCATCCTCCATCTGGCCTCCATATTTCTATTCCATATAGCATTCTCCTTTCTACAATTGAATCAAACACCCTTTCTAAACATTTTACTTGCATATTTGGTATTTTGTTAATACATGATATAATAACAGTCAGAGCCATTTTTCCTTCAGCCAGTGCTTTCCTTTTTTGGTCACTCCATTCACCATTACTAGATAATCTTACTCCTAGGTAATCAATGTTCTTAATCACCTTGATTTCTGAACCTTCCCACCACCATTTTTCTTCTCTTTTTTAGTTTGAAACCTTTTTTAACACCATGATCTTAGAATCTGTTTACTATGAAATAAGTATCAGAGTGCATTATAGTTACGCGTGCTGCCAGATGTAATACCATTTCAGCAACTATGGTGATATGTATTATGCATAGTTATGTGACAATACTGTATATTTTACATAAACCATATATCAAAAGCGATTATGTTACATGTTACACATTTCTCTGCCTTTCCTTCTTGTGCTGGGCAGACAGTATTTCTGACAGTTTAGAGAGTATCTTCAGTTATTTGCTTTCATTTGGATCTTATTTCTGACTTCTTATTGGTCGCAATATTATAAATGGTATTGGAACTTGGAAAAAAGTATTTGCTAAAGAGATGCCCACAGAACAATGGAAATTCTCATATACAAAATTTTAAGCTATGGAATAAATGACAAATTGGCAGAAGGAGAATGCAACCTCAAGGATAACTTACCTGCAGCGAACCAAAATAATGTTATCTTGATTACATAAACACGGGACGTTACACTGACTCAAAAATTAATGGGTCAATGAACACAGAATCAGCATAAAGAGAAAAATAGCAAAAGAGGTGATAGGAAAGAAAGAAGATGGGAATGGCATTTGTAGAAGTGATGTCACAAGATGACAGAGGAGTTACAACAGGAGAAGAGGAAAAGAATGCTGACAGATGGAGGAAAAGAGATGGAACAGTGATAACAGCAACCCAACAGTGTGAACGTTATGTGGATAGAAAGCAAAAATGTTGGTGCAATCCCCAAGATAATTGATGTTAAATGTGGTAGCAAAGATCTGATACATGAAAATTTTAAATGGGTAGATAAAATAACAGGGAGAAATACACTTACTAGGCAGGGAAGAGAAGAAAGGAGCAAAACAAGGTGTGTAAGATATGGAGAGATGAAAATTGTGAATCACAAACAGAAGGGAGAAGTGATGTTAGATTATACAAGGAATCAAAGAGAACAAAGAAATCTGAAATATGTTGTGTGACAAGACAACAAGAAACAAGATATGATGAAAGTGGAAAGGGAAAAGGGTGATGAGTGAATCCAAAGTATAATGTCAAAGTGAACAATGGTATACTTTGACTGAGAAGAAAAATGACAAAGAAAAGGCAAAAAGGTGGTAATGATAAGTTGGAAAAAAATACAAAGAAACTAGTGACGAAAATGAAAAATTAGTTATAACATGATAGTATCAGGTAATACAATTTAGTCAGGGAACGATCACATTTTATTAGTTAGAGAAAAACTAATATAAAATAGACAAACTAATAAGATAGATATGACAGTGATGCTATAGTGAAATTAAATTGGGGTAGAGAATGTTGGAGAAGTATACAGCAAAAACTGAGCAATAAAAGTAAACAGAGCAGGGAGCAGGTAAGCTGAGAAATAGGGAAAGTAAATAAAGAGGGGAGATAAAATGGAATTAAAGAGGAAAGTGAGAGCAGGTTAAATTAGGGAAAATTACAAAGAAATGAATGTGTCCAAATGGAAATAGGAGATTTTAAAGAGTTACCAGATACAATTTAACCATAGTGTTGAGCATATGGGATCCTAAGAAAAATTGAAGTACTCTAAATCTATAATTGTAATATGTGTAATGTGTACATGTAACCAAAAGCATCAATAAATACCAGAACTTAAAGAGCATATATTTACATCAATAAAGCTGTTAGAAAAACAATGAACCTTAATGTTGATATATATTTAAAATTGTGTTCAAAGTTCTGCTTTCTGAAACTGTTTCTCATAATATTTTATGGTTCTTGACAGAAATTTGCTATTAGTTTTTCTATATATCACCAAAGGTACTGGAAGTATAATTATTTCCTATATTAGGATAGTTTTAAAACTGGATTCATAGTCCTGCTTTCCTGTTTCTGAAAACAGGTTTTTCAGGATAGCTCCTTATAAAAGCACTTTGCTATTAACTTTTTCAAAATTTAACAAGTACTGTAATAGGCATTTTGATCCTTTGGAACTACTCATGTATAAAGTGATGATAACTGAGCAACAATTCAAAAGAGCAAACAAAGTTTTTCTATTCTAGTGATATGGATCTATTGATGCAAATTAGTGCTAGTAAAGAGTGATTAATATGTAATCAACAACCAGGAAGATGCATTAGATGTAAAATAATGGAAAAATTTTGACAAGTGCCTTGGAAATTTCAGCAGCTGCTATCCAGAAGTTAAGCATGCTGGAGCCAAATTGCTTGTCAAGCAAAAGATATAACAAAATGAAGATTCAGATTCAGTTTAATTCACTAGTTATAATAATAATTGTACAAGATTCATCTAAAGTGAAAATAGGAGGAAAATTCAAAGAAGTATACACATATACACAATTTTCATTACATTATTTGGGATTTTTTACTTGCTGTAAACAAAGTTAATATAAATTTTGTTATAAACCTAATTAATCTTTTAGTTTGTTGCACTGTTTTATATTCTTCTATAGAGTAGAAGCTATTTTTAAGGAGGTAGTGTTTAATTTCTCTCAACGTTGTTGCTTCTTCATGCATTTCCCTTATTATGAGAGGAAGTGATTATATAGGTTCTTTGCATTGCTCTCTATACACTTATTTAAAGAACAGTCTCTTAGCCTAGTTTTATAGTAATTTTGCTTTGTTCTGGTGCCATGATTGTGTACATTTGCATTCTTCTCCGCTTTGTGGGCCCGAACTACATATTTGATATATATATATATATATATATATATATATATAGAGAGAGAGAGAGAGAGAGAGAGAGAGAGAGGGGGGTAGAATTAATAAATTAAGATTGAAGGCACTTTTAGAACCATTTATTCTTGGTATTTTTTTATAACTCTTAATGCTTTTTTTTTTGTAATCTTAACACTTTCAAATAGAGGCAAAGCCTCTGAAACTAGTTCCGGAAAAATTTAAAAGTAAGTGTTGTCTAGTGTCTTTAATCGACTCTCTTTAAAGTTAATTTATCATAACAACACTGTTTTCAACACTTCCAAGAAAGTAATCCTAAAAGGCTTGCTGAATTTGTTTGTTTTGTGTGTCTAGTGTGATGTTTGTTTATAACTTGTTCAGACTAATTAGCATCCACTCTATTTTACTTATATTTAGAAAATGAAATGAAATAGTAGTGTTTAATGCCCACTTTCACTAGATATGGCACTGCAGGCAATGGCACTGATAGATGAGATGAAGATGGAGTACCGGTGGAATGAGATGACAGAGGAAACCAGAGGGCCGGAGAAAACCCACCCTAGCGCAATGTTGTCTACCACAAATCTCACTTTGCAGTCACCTGGGATCAAACTCACATCACCTTGGTGAGAGCCAAGCGGTCCAAGCGGTCCAACCACTCAGCCATGGCTTGGCCTGTTTTATATCTAGAGCCATTTCTAGTTCTGCTAAGTGGGTATATATTGTTTCTAAGATGACATTTCTTTTTGCTGCAGCTCTGTTTCTGTAGTGACGGTTATAACTATTGTGGTGTCATCGGTATATCTAATGGCTTGTCTTTCTGCTTTTTGTATTTTTTCAAATAATGAGTTTACATAAAGGATGAATAAATATGTCACCAGTTTTCAGCCTTGTGATAATGTCTTGTGTATTTAAACAATGATTGAATTTTTAACAGTTTTCCTTCAACCTTGTGCATTATTTATACACATTGCCCGGGCCCAAATGACCTTGTTGTCGACGGGCCCTAAAACACCACACACTCACTCACTACACATTGCTTCTTGTTTAAGTAGGATTAATCCAATTGGAGGCAAGCCGCCCTAACCCCAAGGTTTTCTAATTTTTCCATAAATACTTTATATAAGCAAAAGCTTTCCAGAAAGATGCTAGTTTCATTGTGTAGTGTTCTAGTAATTATATAATTTTCCCTTACAAATAACATGAACAAAAAAAGCCATATTAAGCCTCTGCTACAATGTTGAGTTTATTGCAGTATTTCTGGAGCTGTTCTAAGAATATGCCTTTCATAATTTTTAGAAACTCAGAGCATAAGGATATTGGCTGATAATTTTCTATCATTTGCTTGGAGCCATTCTGGTTGTAGATTGGTCTTATTACTACTTGTTTTCAGTTATTTGGAAATATACCTAATGTAAGACTTTCATTTATTATATATGTGAGGACCTCCACAATGTCGTACTTGTAATATTTTATTTCATTTAAGTACCCATCCACTGCAGGATTTTTTTTTTTTTTTTTTTTTTTTTTTTTTTTTTTTTTTTTACTTTACATTTTAAAGCATTAATTTGTTTGATAACATCCCCTTTCATGATTTCCCTGACTGCTATGGAGTTAGTTTTTTTTTTTTTTAAATTTGTTATATGGGCTTTAATTTTTACAATTCCAATATTTGCCACAATTATTTACACTGCACTCATTAAATGCATTAGTTCCTCTAGTATTCTTATCAAGGTTCTTTATATACTGTTTAGGTATTCTCACCATTTGGATGGAGTTTTCTTTATGCACAGTATTTATTATAATCCATGTTTTCTTAAACTTATTATCAGCCTTTTGTAACAGTTCCATAATGCAGCTATTTTGCTTTGTTTATTACATGTAAAATATTTATATAGTTCTCAACATACACTCATTGAGGGGAGAAAAAAAAAAAGCAGCTGCCAGAAACAAAGTTTGGCTCGCAAAACAATGGAAGCATTCGCTGATTCTGCGTTCACAACATATGCTTTGGAAAGAAAAGTCAATCATTTGAATCTCAACTACGGCACTGAAGTTTTCAGTTTAACTCTATCTTTCCATATTTTGGCCTATACATGACTAGTATGAAAGAACAATTCATTTTTGCAATATACGATTTGATACCACACGGCTTCATTTCAAAGCTATGCGAAAGATAGGGAGTTGCCTTGTGGCTTGGCCATATGCATGGAAGCCGAGTGGTAAAATGCATGCCTCTCCCAAGCAGACCAACAGGAGTTCGAATCCTTGATGTGCATGTTTATTATTATTATTATTATTATTATTATTATTATTATTATTATTATTATTATTATTATTATTATTATTGTTACTTTAATAGCAATGCCTTATGTTTTTCTTGCAGAAGATAAATAATACTTTAAACCCATTCATTTATAAAAATGAAAATAAAATAAATCTTATTGTTTCCAAAATAAATGCAATGTTAAATTTAAAGGGAGTTGATTAATGACACTAAACACAGTAAGTGTTTTAGTTAACTGATGGAAATTAATCATTTCTCCACACTAGCCGTATATAGGCTAAGGTTTTTGATAGAGTCAACATGAAAAATTCAATGCCATGGCCGGGATTTGAACCACGGATCTCCTGGTTTCCATCCAGTCGCTCTTAACCTTTGAGCTACCATGGCCAATGTGCCGTCCTGACATTAAATTCTCCAGTTGACTCGTGTATTTCCCCGGTAGACCACTAGTGGCTCTCGCATCCGAGATACACCGTTTCTGGCGACTTACTATCATAAGTACTGAAGTCCCAGGCTTCATCATTTAACTCTTATTATTTTAGTTAATTGATGGAAATTAATCATTTCTCCACACTAGTCGTATATAGGCTAAGGTTTTTGATAGATAAAATAAATCTCCTAGTGGTCTACGGAAATATACGAGTCAACTGGAGAATTTAATGTCAGGATGGCATGTTAGCCATGGTAGCTCAAAGGTTAAGAGCGACTGGACAGAAACCAGGAGATCCGTGGCTCAAATCTCAACCATGGCATTGAATTTTTCATGTTGACTCTAACAGTAAGTGTTGTTTAGTGTCATTAATCGACTCCCTTTAAATTTAATTTATTACAACACTGTTTTCAACACTTCTAAGAAAGAAACTGTAAATGCAATGTTATTAAAAAATTTCCTTAATATTGGTTGTGTAAATAGTCGGGCTCATTCATCTATTATGAATGGTGCTGGCATATAGGTAATGCAAAGTATCCTCTCGTGAAAATTTTATTAGGCATTTGGTCTCATACATGCCCCGTAGAATGAGGGCAGTAAAAGAAGCAGAGGGTTTATACACCTGCTACTAAGATAATTTTCATTTTTACTTGATTTTGCATATAGAAATGAAATATTTATTTCAGTTAGTTTAAAAACAGAGTAGAGTGTTTCAGTTTTTATGTGCAAGCATAAATGTCCAAGTAACCTTAGCAATTGCAAGTTATATGACAATATGTGTAATATACATTTTGTATTTATACAATTAAAAAAAATCAAAATGATCTGGGATTCAAACCTTTGAAGGTCTAGCTCTTACATACTTGTCTGTCTGTGCACATTTAGTAACTGAGACGATTATTATTATTATTATTATTATTATTATTATTATTATTATTATTATTATTATTATTATTATGAAAGGATTCAGTAGGACGAAGCTAAACAGATGTGTTCCGCGACACCTGTAAACCAGCAGTGGATACAATATGGACTTAGAAAAATATATGCTTCCAGAGTCTTCTTCTTCTTCTTCTTCTTCTTCTTCTTCTTCTTCTTCTTCTTCTTCTTCTTCTTCTTCTTCTTCTTCTTCTTCTTCTTCTTCTTCTTCTTCTTCTTCTTCTTCTTCTTCTTTTGCGCCAAACGGTGCATATACATAATTTTTCATCTAGTTTACTGTTTAAGGCTACTTACCAATTACATTCCTTTTTTGCTACATTTATACCTACTGTGGACCAGTTTTGAATTTTGCTTTTGTTGTACGGCATCTTACAATTTGGTATTGAATTGTCTAGACATATATTTAGTGTGTTTATATACAAAGTGTTCAAATTATTATGTATCTTTGCTGTTTCATATATGTTTTTCAATGTTGCTTCTTTGATACAAGCTTGAAGTACGTTCAGTGTTTTCTTTATTTGCATTTCTTTTTTGTTCAGTTAATTTCTGCGTTTAAGCATTTTGTTTGCCCTGTGTTTTACTTTCTCTTAATTGCCCATAGTGATAACTAATTCCTCCCTTAATTATTGATATCTTTAGGTCTTCACCTTTTATGCTTGTTTATACATGATCAATGTATGCAGTTGATTTTGTTTCCCTTGTTGGGCCTGTTTTCATCATGTTTAAATTATTGCTTGACAACAGCTCTACTAAAAGGTCTGTAGTTTGACTTCTTACCGATACAGTCTTTTTATTTACTATGTTACTTAAACATGTCTCTGGTTTGGCTAGAAAACTGGCTTTGGCAATTTGTTAACCCTATAAAGTTTTCCTTTCTTAAAATTCTTTTCCATATTTTATCAAATCTGACATTTTGTTCTTTTATATTTCCGGGAGTTTGTGAGAGTCTCAGGTCATTTGTGCCAAACAGTACACTTATTTTGCTTTTTAATTGTTGGTATGTATGTTGTACCATTGAGTCGCCCAAAATTATTGCTGCCTTCTTTTTGTAAATATTTTCCCGTGGGAAATTTGCTCAAGTGGTTCATTCCACCTGTTGTACCTGCATTTCATTTCCGACATATGGTGTACTTGTTTTGGCACTTACCCTTTCTTGTGGTGAAGTATTTTCAAACATTTTAAATCTGTTTTTGACAAGAATTTCTCAAGTTTGGATGATCCGTGGCTGATATTGTCATTGATGGGTTACTCCTATGGGAGTCCACTGATGTTCTTTTCTTCTGGTTAGCTGCTTTTGTATCTCTTCCATCTATTTTCGTTTGTGCTTCTTGCCTGGTTCTCATTTTCTTTCTTCAAGGCTTGGTTTTCATAACGCAGTTCACATACTACTTTGTTTGCTGCATCAAATTTTTTCCTTAGTATTTCAAAAAAAGCTTATTGTTCTAAAGTAAGATAATTAACCTATTTCAAAAGGTGCTGAAATGTTGTGCCTCATCTTGCATTATTACTCACATCTAGATAAAATTTCCATGCACTCTATGCTATTCTCTTTAGAAATGAATAGAACTTCTTGGAAAATGTATTGCTTCAATTCTTCCTCTGTGTACAATTTGATCTGCACACTCCATCTTTAACTTTCCCCATTAATAAAATTTTCAAAAATGTGTTTTTCCACATCATTATGGGAGCATACATATCAAAAACAGTTTCTGATTTTACAAAAGTGAGATAGTGCAAACATAGCCAATGTTCAGTTAATAAAAAATGCTAAAATTTTAATAGGAATAAAGAGGTTACTAGAAGAGAAATTTACATTACTATATGTAATAACAGACGGAGGGAGGGATTGGCATGGTTCAGATTAGGAATAATGAACATAAGCAGTATAACAGAAATTGGAAATATTTTGTACTTATTTCTACAAAATGCGGAAAAAGTTGAACATATCTCATTTGAATGTCCAAGAACAAGTGAATGGTGTCAAAAGGCAATATGAGGCAAATGGCTAAAATTAAACAAGTGGAAGTGGGAAAAATTTTTCTGTCACAAATGTAAACCAGGAAGTTTGGGAAGTTTTTGGATAGAGTTAGGAACACATGGTTATGTGTCAGTAAGCAGAGGAGTCCTGTAAGTTGAACTGTGTTTACTTTTTGAAAGTGATTATTTTTATCATCTATATACCATATCCAATTAGAATGAAGATATATACATTTAGATGGGTACTCAATTTAGACAAATATTGTGGTATTAAACTATAGTTTAATACTTCGGTTGAGAAGCAGTTAGAGCCCTAGCTCTTTGCCAGATGACAAATACACAAAATTACAATAAAACTTAGTGCAAATAATAAATAAATGTTGGTATACTAATTCAATTGACATTTCATTTGAAACAGGAACTCCCTCCATACAATTTCTTTAGTCTCCAATTTTTATTGAATACATACTGTGTAAATTATATATGACCTGAAAATTATGACTAAAGCCTTTAATGAAACTCCAGTATTTTATTGATACATAAACTCTTAAGAACATCCAATGAGGCATATAAAATCTTAAGATTCAGCTTAGATCAAAATTGTTGCTCTGTATTAGTGTGTTGTAGATGGGCTCGGTGTAACACCTTCAGTTCCTAGCCTTCTTTAGCTATTATCTGAATAATTAACTCAGAAATATCTAACGGTTACATAGGTATCCTTAGCTCGACTCGCAATATGTCCTATATAATAAATATCCTATTAAAATGCTACTTAGTTATTATTTACTGTTGAAGGTTTTGTCTAAAAATAATGCCAAAAAAGTTTTAAATATAGTTCACTATGATTATGGAAATCTATTAATAATAAAATATTCCATTAACCTACAAGACAGTTTCATTTTTCTTTAATGAACATTTGTATTAATCTTTGATAGAAATATTTAAAAGCATTAAAACCTTAATAATATACTCAAAATCTGACAAGTCACTTTAACTTTTTACATATACAGGGTACAAAAAGTTGTGGTGTAGAAAAGCAGTACCAGACTAAGCATTTTGAGGTTAGCAACAAGGAATCATAAAAACTGTGCTATTTGCTACATTAAGTTAGTCACAAAAATTAGTATCTGATTGTAAACCTGTTTGGGTGTACTGGATGTAAAAAAAAGTACAATTTTGTACATCATTAGTCACTGTCAGTAGCTAAAACTTAAGTTTAGTGCTGCATTTGTATTGTGAAGCTACTGGGTGATATGGTAACACTAAAGTTCATCTTGTTTGGCACAAAGCAGGCATGCATTTAATGGTTAGTTTTTCCATTGTGTACTGGTAGTCATTAGTAAGATGAAGTTTCATAAAGTCAATTTTCATGCAGTGTTGCTGGTTTTATATTGAATCTCCAATCCTATGTTCCTATCCTCAGAATGCTTATTTTGATACTGCTATTAACTTTCCATTCCACAATTTTATCCATACTGTACATAAATTAACATGCTTCCTTGCAAGCTTTCATATTAAAAAATGCTGGTAGACAGATTTAATAAGCAAAAGCTCTCCTTTACAAATAGATGGTAATCTGTAGTACTAAAGTGGCTAAAAGAGCTGAGTGAGGGTGCTGCATGTAAAATAAACTTGTACAAAAGCACACTTTGCAACTTCCTCCTGTATGCACTTGCATTTACATCTTGAAGGAAAAAAATTTAATAAAGAAAAACCTGCTACAAACAATATCTGCCTTTATCCCTAAAGCATTAATATTTTATACACAAATATTTCTATATTTAAAACACTAGAAGCAACAAAAGTACCACACCAAAAGTAAAGAAAAGAGAGCAAGGACACATGATTTGCATGCAAAGTGTTATTCACATAACTCAGGAATAATTAAAGCAGCATGTCTTACAACATTAAAATAATAAATTCCAATAACAGTTATTCATAATGCTTTCATGCTCTCAAATATGCAACAAGTGCAACACATGTTAGCTGTAAGAAAATTACTTTTCTAGCACACATACAGTTTTATCAAGTATGAAAAAAAAAAAGTTTTGACTAAGTGTTACCTTGGAACTGCATGGGAAAGATAATCATTCCTTTCTACACCTGCACAGGTCACTCCTCTAATAGTGGTCACGATCTCATTTAAATAGTAATAAATTAGATAGAAATACCAAAATTCAATCTTTTCTTATGTAGCCAAAGAGTAAATATTAAAGATTAGGAGAAATGCAAAATATACAATACTACAAAATGTATTACCATGGTATGGCCAGTATCTAAAAATACACTAGTTACAGACAGTGAATTTACATTCAGAGACATTGTAACAATAAAAAAAATCTTAAAAGAACAGAAGCTGTAATAAAAATTATGTTGGAAGCTGACTACCTGCTGTCCAGCAACTTCAAGAATAACTTCTGCATCATTAATTAACCTCATAATCAAAACATTCACATTTTCAATGCCAGTGATTTAATGTCAAGCATAATAGACAAGAGTTTCTTCTTTTGGAGGCTAATTTTTGCTGTACACTTAAATCCTTCCTAGTTTAAAATTCTCAATTGCTTCTACTGGCTTCATTATTATAACACGATAAAAGGCACTTATGAGATGTCATAAGAGGGAAATTGGGCACCAAATGGCTACTAGAAATGTTAATGAATGAACAGTGACTTCTAAGCTCCAGTAAATACAGTACAATGTAGAACTAGCAATTTGCTATAATAACAAAAATAAAATTTTTCACAGTCTAACAGAAGTCTAGTTCTATACTTCTTACATCATTCTTATGTGGTGGTATGATTAATCAAAACTGCAGAATGATCCAAGTATGAACCAATACAGATTTAGAATTCTAAACAGCACAATGTGCAACAAACTAAATTCAGTAATAGAGTATTTCTTGTAAAGCTCTATTTTGGACAAAGAAAATAAGGTCCCGATGGTACTTTATTGAGATACTAGAGGAAGAACGTAGAACCACCAAGAATTCCCATGTCACTAGACAAGTATGAATCCATAACTATACTTTATTCAACGATTATACAAACTGCTTGTTTACTTTGAGGACCATTAAAAGATTGTGCAAAATATTTGTAATTTTGCTTTTGGATTAGATATGTTATAATCAGGGTTAGGCCTTTGCACATGAAAATACATTATTCATCTTAAATAAAATACATGTAATTAATGTATAATCATGTAATAAATATAAAATACATAAAATCGTCCTTAGTTTTGTACAGTTCATATTTTAATCCAAGAACCCAAGTTTATTGATATAGAATTCTAGCTACTTCTAGCATGTGTTGTTCTTGGAACACTGTATCAAACAGCTGATGCAATAAATACATATAGCTGTGATGATGAAAAAGTGTAATAAGATGTGACCACTGAAGTATCACATTCTAAACAGAAACTAAGTCATGAAGTCAGTCTGCTCTACACTGATGAGATGCTGATACATTCATTTCCTCCTCTTCAGAAACAAAACCAGAAATGCGAACTATTTTCAAAATAATCCAAAAGCTTATTAAAGGATTCCCCTTCCCAAAGGAGACAAAATATTCATGTAAACATAAGAGAAACATTAGAAAACATGAATAATTTGCTACAGAGTAATGGTTTATTTTTATTTCAAATCAACATGTGACTAAGGCATTTTCACAGTATAATAGTTCAAAGTAAATATTATGATTTCTATGCCATTAATAATTCTTTTAGTGAAATGATATTCCAATTGTGCTAAATGATCTATCAGATCTATCACTGCTAGCATACGAACCACAGATTTTCAGATCTCTGTCTGGTTGCTAAAACCAAATAAACCATCATGGCACATGCTAACGGAACATTAAATTCCCCAATTTATTGTATTTTTTCTAGTAGATCGTAAGAGCTCAAATTCATTTTGAGGTAACACACCCCAATGATGACTTACGATATGTACATAAATGTACATATGACAAGTCATCATTTGAGTATGGTAACACTAAATTAACTTGAGATCTTGAGCTTTATCAGGAAAAAAAAAAAATGTCAGTTGGGAATTTAACCTGGCATGTCTGGCAAATCAGTGGATTAGAGCAACAAAAGAGAGGCTGGGAGATCAGTGGTTCAAATTCTGTCAACAGCATTGAATTTTTCAGTCTGATTCTATCTTTTCAACTTTGCTCTACATATGGCTTGTGTGAATGAACAATTATCAATCTAAGTTAAGAAACATGACCTGATACATTTTTGTGTGTTAAAGAACTAATAAACTTAAAAGGAATTAAGTAATTGATGTTAGAGTGTCACACTCAATAAATGCTACTTTTTTTACTGTACAAAATAACTTTGTTAAATACTGTACATGTAAATTATACAAAACCAGTTGTGGCAATTTACTAACACAATTCTAGGCATAAAGCTATCATATATTCCATTGAATATGAGAAAAAGACATGATGTACACATTTATAGGAACAATCTTGTATTATGATATAGCTTTTGTATATTATTTGTAAATACACATATACATACGATCTATCCAAAAGCTTAAGGCCTCTAGGGAATAAAGAGAAGAAGCGAGATATTGTATATGAATCTGATGTGAGAGTTTAAATCATGTCTGCTAGCACAGTTATGCTACTATTACACAAAGTATAAACTTGAAAGAAGCGTAGGGACAGTGAAGCACAAATTAGTACAAAAGTGAATCGAGAATATATTGACACATTGCTTCACTCACACTGTTTATTCACAGGACATGTTTCAAGAGCTCTTGCTCCTATCCTCAGCTGATACTCGATTAGTGCAAGTTGTAGTGGTTTCTTCTTTCTCCGTATTGTCAATAGATGGCGTGATGTACTTGTCAAAGATGTCCGGTGGTGGAGTTTCAAAATTCATGACTATGACGATTTTTGTTAATGAAGATTTTTTCCCATACGGAAAGGTCTGTGGGGTGATTAACGTATTTTATTAGAGATGTTTCCAAATTGATGTCATGTCTAGTATTCAAAAAATGAAAAGCCACTGCTGATTTTTCTGTTTCACCATTTTTAATGTTTCTCATATGTTCTTTAGTTCTGATGTTAATATTTCTTTTTGTTTTTCCTATATAAATTTTAGGGCAAGTTTCACATTTGATCTCATAGATTCCTGGTTTTTCTTTGGTAGTGATTGAATTTTTGGGAGGGCCTTTTAACAAATTTCTGATGTTAAACCTATTTTGAGGTGCAAGAGTTATGTTGTGTTTTGAGAAGATTTTTTGGAATTTGTTATAGGCTGATGGGTGGAAGGTGGAAGAACTTTCACAACTTACAGAAATTTGTATCAATCAAAATTTTTTCAGCTTTAATGGACAGATCTATAAACAAAAAACAGGCCTAGCTATGGGCAACCCATTGTCTCCCTTCTTGGCAGATTTATTCATGAGTGCTTTTGAAACACATATCACAAAAGCTTTTCCAAATTATTTCAAAGTGTGGTATCGCTATGTTGACGACATTTTTGCAATAGTACCTAAAAAACTCATACAAGATGGTCTTAAACTTTTGAATATACAAAATCCAGCTATAAAATTTACATTGGAAACAGAAGAGGATGGTGTGCTCCCTTTTTTGGACATCAAGATCAAAAAAATGAACAATAAACTCACTTTTGGTATTTACAGGAAACCGACACACACAGATAATTACATTAAGAACAGTTTCAACCCAAAACAACACCAACATGCCATTTTCAACAGTTTAATCTTTCGGATGATCAACTTTCCACTAAACAGAGAAGATTATCAAGAAGAACACCTACACATAAAAAAAGTAGCTATATCCAACGGTTTCAACCCAAATTTAGTAGACAAAACAGTTATCAGACTCAACAAAGCTAAGAAAATAAAAGAAGCCACCACCCTAGAACCTACAGGAGAAAAAGAGAATAAACTTTTTAAAAAATTCACCTTCCACACATCAGCCTATAACAAATTCCAAAAAATCTTCTCAAAACACAACATAACTCTTGCACCTCAAAATAGGTTTAACATCAGAAATTTGTTAAAAGGCCCTCCCAAAAATTCAATCACTACCAAAGAAAAACCAGGAATCTATGAGATCAAATGTGAAACTTGCCCTAAAATTTATATAGGAAAAACAAAAAGAAATATTAACATCAGAACTAAAGAACATATGAGAAACATTAAAAATGGTGAAACAGAAAAATCAGCAGTGGCTTTTCATTTTTTGAATACTAGACATGACATCAATTTGGAAACATCTCTAATAAAATACGTTAATCACCCCATAGACCTTTCCATATGGGAAAAAATCTTCATTAACAAAAATCGTCATAGAGTCATGAATTTTGAAACTCCACCACCAGACATCTTTGACAAGTACATCACGCCATCTATTGACAATACGGAGAAAGAAGAAACCACTACAACTTGCACTAATCGAGTATCAGCTGAGGATAGGAGCAAGAGCTCTTGAAACATGTCCTGTGAATAAACAGTGTGAGTGAAGCAATGTGTCAATATATTCTCGATTCACTTTTGTACTATGCTACTATTGTTTACTGTCGACTCTTTGGTATAGTAGCCACGTTCTTTTAATTCTTATGTGTGTTAATTAAGCTAATATTTATAGAAGTTACATAGTGTTTTGCTTAGTGTAGTTAGTGTAGTTTTATAAATTTATTACTGTTTAATAGTTATTAGTGTTTAGTACTTGCGTGGTTTAATTAAGATGTGGAGACCGTGGGGATCGAACAAAGTTTCTCTCCCTCCAGCTGCACCGGAAAATTACCCGTTGCCAAGTACCAGTGGTTCCGGAACTCCGAAGAAAAAAAGACATACAAAAACCTTGAACAAGCAATGCCAGATTTTCGTGTGCAATATTCATAAATATGTGAAAAACAATAATTTAGGCAAGGGTTCGATTTCTGAGACTGCAAGAATACTGAAGTTGGACAGAAAAACTGTGCGGAATGTTACGCAGAGAGGCCCAGTGACTCCTAAAAAGCCAGGTAACAAAGGGGCCAAATTTAATAAAGGCTGTTACTTTATAAGGCGCAAGGTGTATCGATTTTATGGTAAAGGGCAGTCGCCAACGGTCCGAGAACTTTTGCATCATCTGAAAACTGTAGCAGATTTTCCTTACGAGGAAACTACTCTTAGGGAACTGTTAAAGAAGCTGGGTTTTTGATTTCACCGCTTGAAAAAGAAAAATGTAGTGAAGGAATCAGCAAGAATAGTGGCTTGGCGATATAAATTCCTGTACAGACTACGAGAGCTGCGTTCGCAAGGTTTCAGGATCGTGTATCTGGATGAGACTTGGTTCGACATTCATGACGTTACTAAGATGGGATGGGACGATGGTACCTGCAACTGTGTGCTAAAATCTCCGCCATCACGAGGAAAGCGTATTATGGTGCTTAATGCTGGGAGTAATGAAGGGTGGGTGCCGAACTGTTTATTTTTGTCAGCTAAGATCACAGGGGACTACAAAGCTGATAGTCATGATGAAATGGTAGCAGACTTGAGAACTTGCCAAACAACAAAAAATGTGTGATAATAATGGACAATGCAAGCTACCATTCGTGGCAGTTGTTTAAAATTCCATCCATGAAAACGAGAGTACAAGATATTATTTCGTTCATGAAAGAACATAACATACTGGTAACAAATCCTGTTCCTATAAAAGCCATCCTTATACATACAATAAGTCTGCAAATATAATTAAAAAGTATGTGGTTGATGAACTTGCAGGTTCTCGCGGCCATGAAGTTTTGCGTCTTCGACCCTATCACTGCATATTTAACCCTATAGAACTCATATGGGCTAAACTGAAAGGATTCGTCAGGAAACACAACATGACACCTACCCTAAGTGCAAGCATGTGTGAGCTGTTGCGTGAAGGTACAAAAAGAATTGATTAGAACCTTTGGTCATCATGCGTCCAGCGCATCACCAAAATCGAGGGAAAATATATAAGTCAGGATGCAGACAGCAACCAGGAGAGATTCGTGATTCATGTAGGAGACAGTGACAATGATGAGTAAAGGTAGGATCAAAGCATTTTTAACCACAAATGTATAATTTTATTTTTTCAGAATTTGTTGAATGAATTTTGCAGAAAGCGCTAATTGTTCCCTTTTGTACTTGCCTTATATTTCATCATTCAGAGACTTATTTTTAATAAAGAGAAATTGCACAGCTAGCTAATAATCTGACATTACATCTAAATCACAATACATGTCTTCTTATATTCGTTTTACATACTAAAAACATTGTCATGTGGAAATATTTATTTTCTGATCAAAATTACTAGCAAAGCTACGCTCTTAAAAGGACCATTCATTGTGTATCATTTTGCTGAAAATGTTCTTTCTTTTCTTACTTGTTTTTGAGTTTTGATGAATGCATTGCTTTTATTTATATCCCCTCGAATTTGATTTCACCACATTCTCTGTTTGCCACGGAAACAGAATGTGTATTTATTTTGTTACTATGTTCAGACGCACATAAATAATTATTCTCTGGAGAACTTATGCATTTATTTGTACCAAACTAAAGATTAGAAAAAAAGACAAGTTAAAGAGTATTTATTAGTAAATAAATATCCGTTGGAAAATACATTTATATTTTACTTTTAAATATTAACTGACGGTCGTCTGACAATGTCTACCTTTTTAGGGCATCTTTGTAAGTGCTAACATCCATACTTTTAATATATACTGAACTGTATTTCTAACCTTTCTCGAGTTTTAAAGTGTTTATGACATAATTATTATGCAGAATGTACGTGGTTATTTAAATTGTGCTTAACAGAAGCCCCCCCCCCCCCCAAAAAAAAACGAATTACTGCTTACCTTTATTCAAACTTGTAAAATTAGAAGACATCCTTGTAAAAAGCTTCTAGCATTTAAAAAGAGTAATAGATTTTCCTTGCTAGTTTATCTTTTCTTTCTTTTTACATTTGAGGTATTTACTGCTTTGTTAAATCAACTGAAATTTGATTCCCCGTCTGTAGTTGCCATAGAATATAGGAATAAATTTTAGGGTAAATCGGCTCACAGTTGCAATACACAAAGCTCTAACGTGCAGTCTTTGCTTATAAATTCTTATTAACTACCAGAATATCCAAAATGCTTCTTTAATTTGCAAGTAAATATCCCTCGCAAATTCAGGCACACTGATGCAATTTAACCCTTTTAAAATTGTAATGATGGTCCTACAACAGGGTATTGGAATGTTTTACTAAGCTTTCCTTGAATATTAATTTAATAATACGCATTTAGTTCTTGTAGGTAATATAAGTACTAATACCATAACAGCATAGGCAATATATCTCTTTTCAGTTATGTTATAAAGCGTTGCAACATTAGGATGCATTAATTATTTAAAATTTATTTGAAAATATCAATAAGTAAACCAAATGACTAGTTCGTACAGTGAAATCAGCTTGAATTTTTTTTCCCTTCTAAACGTTATTTTAAACAACGGCAACCCTGGGTAGTCTCAGCTGTGAACACGAGCCTAACATTCTTCACCCCTCCGCTCCGGTAAGTGTAACCTAAGATGTTTATGACATTGTGGTTAGGGGTGAGAACAGTTTTTCCTTACAAAGCGAAGTGCTTGGGGATGGTTTGAGCGTGGCCACTATATTAATGTTTTTATGCTAATTTTGGAATCTAGAAGGAGGATGTAAAAAATTATGGAAGGAATGGAAATTGTGTTCTACATTTCAGTGGAACACAATTTTTCAGGGAGATTTAATTCCCTTTCCTTGGCACATACTTGCAATTGTTTGCACAGTCAAGGTCAGATGTGTTGTTCTTTTATCTGAAGGTTGAAGTGAACCAAAACAAACTGGATTTGAGGGTAAGTGGCACTGGTGGAACAAGGAGAAAGGGGGTAGTAATGAAAAAACAATATATGATTCATAAAAGGGATATGAAAAAATAAAAACAGATGGTGGGCAGGGGTGGAAGTAGAAATAGAAAAAATAGGGCTGGTAGAGATGGAGAAAAGGAAAAGGAAACTAAAGTTTCTGGGAGAAAGTGAGAATTAAGAGTAGAGGACACCATTTCTCCTTAAAAAAACCTAATGTTCTCATATATCAAAGATGCCATTCCATCTAACAAAAAATCTGGTATATATATCAAATTGAATGAAGTGACTGTAATCAAATTTATATTGGAAAAACCAAAAGAAATTTAGAAACAAGAGCAAAGGAACACTTTGGATACATAAAATATAAACAATTAGAAAAATCAGCAGTTGCCACGCATTTTTGGGAAAAAAAAAGCACAACATAAATCCAGAACCAGAACTACTAAAACATACATCAGGAAAACAAGAACTATACACAGGGAACAAATCTTCATTTCAAAAAATAGGAACAAAGTATTCAATTTCGACATCCCCCAGAAAGATTTGTTCAACAAGTTCCTTCAACTGCCACCACAGGAGACCTATGACAAAGTATCGTCAACTACACCAATGGGAGCCAGTCGATGGCCGGTTGAGGATGGAGGCAAAGTCTCTGAACCATGTTCTGGAAACATTTAAAAGTAAGTGTTGTTTAGTGTCATTAATCAACTCCCTTTAAATTTAATTTATTATAACAACACTGTTTTCAACACTTCCAAGAAAGGATTTGTGACTTTTGTTTCTGATCACCCCTCATATTTAACTTAAGTTGCACATAAACTCAGGAATATTGTTTTTAGCACTTGTAGAAACAATTCAAGTGGACATAAACAATCTAGCTGAAATATTCACGGAATATTGATACATTCCTCAGAAATATGAATTAAGAATGAGAAAAGTGACATTAACAGAAAAGAATAATTACTAGCAATTTTGTGTACAAGCCATTTGTTTTGCTGTAGTATTGCCAACATTAACACACTACCATCTACTGCATTTATTCAAATACAAGAGAATTTTTCAAAATATTAATAATGAAAACTGGATCACTAGCAATATACAAGTGTTTTCCAAGCGCTGTAGGGGAAAAGTAAGTTTAAAACTTACATGTGCTGGCAGTGGCAAAGCATGGAGAGAAATAGTAAAAACTGCCACCAAGGTCCTGACGTATGTAAGAGATTCTGCATATTTCTTTTCAAGCCACAAAGTTAACGGACTAGATATATTATACACTCTCATTGAACAAAATATCTTTCCGAGACTAAAACAAAAATATATAGCTTTTCAAATTAGTGTTGTATTAGTAGCCAATGTGAAGCAAAAAAGAGAGGTTTAGCTGTGTGTCTTCCATCTTCCCCTCTCTTTCTCTCTTCCTGCTCACAACTGAATTTCCATGCAAATTCAAATTACGTAAAACATTACAATTTAAAATAAAAATGAATTAAGAAGATACTGACACTTTGCTTCACTCACACTGTTTTTTCACAGGATATGTTTCAAGAGCTGTTGCTTCCATCAGCTGAATCTAACTTTTGAAACATGTGAGTGAAGCAATGTGTCAATATCTTCTGGATTCACTTTTATTTTAGCTTGTGCTTCACTATCTCTACGCTTCTTTCAATTTTTATACTTTGGATTTAACAATTTGTTAGATTAAGCTCTGTTAGGTAAATTCTATTCATGATTATCATAGCTGTGCTGTTGCTGCTATTGGCATTGATGTATCTATTCTGAGACACACAACTGATATGTTAAATTCCAAAATTAAGTTTAAAAAAGGGGGATTATCTTGAACTTGAGGCCATCTTGTATTCAGATAAATATGGTACTTGGCAGAACATATACAGGAGTATAAGCGCATGCACAGCATAGTGACACATTAATAAAACTATAAATAGAAGTATTTATAAACAGTGGAGCTTCATCAATCAAAAAACTTTTTAAACCACATCTCGAACTGTAAAAACACTTAAGCTCCACTTACTTTTGAAATTAGGACATGTTTCAAGGACCCCGCGTCCCCATCATCAGCTGATGTTCAACTGGTTCTTCAGGTGACCAACTCCCTCTCCTGGCACTGTTCAATGAGTTGAATGACGTCATCTACTATTGGAATTTCAAAGTTCATGGCTCTCTTTTTATTCTTCAAAATGTGTATATTTTCCCAAACTGTTAATTTCCAATACATTTTTGCTGGTACCAAAAGTTTTATGTCTTTGGAAATATTATGATTTTTTGACCAGAAATGATGGGCTATGGCTGATTTATCTGTCTGTTTGTATTTAATACATTGCATGTATTCTTTCATCCTTGAAAGAAGGATCATAATGAGGGATTTCTTGAATGTGATGTGTTTTCAGAGCTCTATTACCAAACTGTAATGGGTGTTGACATGACCACTGAGGTGGAGCAGTGCTTTATTGAAATAGAATGGAAGCTTTGAATCAATTAAATCATCATTCACTGATGAAAGAAACCATTCACAATAATGCATTCATGATACTGGGTCACCTTGTTTTAAAGCATGGATACCTGTACGCTTATATGGTTTTAGTTATTTTCCTCATTTTCCTCTGTTAACACTGTACATTTATGCTTTCATTTTTTGTTTGCCACAGAACCAGTGGTTTTGAATTTCTTCACAATCTTATGAATTATAAACCTGGAAGGAGGTACTTCACCAAGGAACATTTGGATATACTCTGTGCAAACATGGTTTGGTGATTCCCATTTATAATAATTTTTACTCACGACAATGTGTTGTTCTAGTGTCAAGTAGCTGTTTATTATGTTGGCTGGTACAATACTGCCGGGTGGAGTGCACATGATAGTCCCCATGCACAGCAGCAGCAGCCCGTAGTGGGGGAATCCAGCAAGCTTATGGTAGAGGTGAAATGATATGTGCTCTGATGTATTTTAAATGAAGAACCCTGTGGTTATCAATATGTGTGGGTTTTCTCTATATGCCAAAGGAAAGTCCGGCTTCGGCTGTATGGGAAAAGATTTTCATCCAAAAACAGAGTTATGAACTTTGAAATCCTACCTTTGGACATCTTATCATATTCATCATGCCATCTAACAAAACCCAGAATGAAAATGACAACAGCACCACTGGCTAACCTATAGGTGATGTTGTAAGCCAAACCTACTGAACATGACATGTGACCCAAACTTGACTCCTAATGCTTAAATATTGAATTCTCTCTTCACTGTTCCTAAGCTTCTAAAAATTTCAGTAAAAATACATGTATAAAATCACTACATGAATATAATTATTTTGTATCCTTTAACCATTAACTAAGAATAACCTTGCCCACCTCGTTAGCATAGATAGTAGCATGTCTGCCTCGAGTTCAAGAGGTCCCCAGTTCGAATCTCAGTCAGGTGTGTTTCCTGGATAAGGTTTTTTCTGGGGTTTTCTGTTATCCTGAAAGACTAATGTTGGGTAACTCTAAGTTCCATGGACCACAGACTCATTTGAGCATCATTTCACCCATTTCATTCATCGTCCATTATGATGGAGGACGTAAATTTAAAAAAACAAAATACTTATAAATATTACACAAATACAACTATTTGTAACAAAAACTTCACTTATCTTAAGAAAATGATGTAAACATTTTTCTTATTAATTGATGAGATCGATTTCACGAACATTTGTTCACATCTTCAGTCAACAATGTTGAATGTTCATGAAATCGATCTCATCAATTAATAAGAAAAATTTGCATCATTTTCTTAAGATAAGTGAAGTTTTTGTTGCAAATAGTTGTATTTGTGTAATATTTATTGCTTCACTGTAGCTAGCTTAATTTTTTACATAACCTTATAAATTATTTTAGCAGTTCCTCTTTTTAATCATATAACAAAAATATTTGTTTTCATAAATTACTAAGCTCTGTTTATCAGCCTTATTATCATCTCTAAACCCACTGTTTACAGTACTTGCTTATGTATACATAAGAGACTGAAAATGTGCTAACTGGAGCATCATAATAAAGTAAACTATTTAAATTTCAAGTAGAGATTAGGGGTTTACAATATAAGAACTATGAACTACATAAACTGGAGTTGTGCAGTGACCTAAGAAAACTACTCTTGCAAATGACAAAATTACAGAATTATATCTAGAAAAAACTAGAGGTGAGGTAGACAGAACCGTGGAAGAATCCTGGCTGTCAATAGATAGTAATGTCAAGAATAGAAGAAGCAATGGAGTAAAACCATAAAGCATTTGCAGTAAAAACAAAATGCTAAACTCATCACTTCACACAAGCATGACGTTTTTCTTTTATTTCTAATAGTACTGACAGTAAACAGATTTGTTTAATTAGAAAAATTTGGGTTCAAATAGGTTTTCAGTAAGTACAATCAAATAACTTTAACTTCAAAACTATTGCTTATTTTCCTCGAACAATGCACATGAATCTATTCTGGATATAAACACATTTATACACATTGAAACATAACTGAGAACTAAAATCCTAGAACATTTATGATCATGCCTTTGCTATATCAAAACATGATTAAAACATCTTTAATAACAGCTACCACATTTAAGTACACTGATAATTTAAGTGAAAACAGAAAAGCTAAATTATAGAAAACATCAGAATGCAGCGCGTATGTCGTGGCCACTATTATCAAGTTTGCTGTGCAGTTCTCTACTTACCACATATTTGCTTACTTGGGTTGTTGATTAGGTTGGTATGGCTGGTAAGTGTCATCTGGAGATGCAGCATTAGAAGTTTGCTCCGATTCTGCAATTGGCACAGCATGTATAATGGATGCACTGGGGCCGTAGAAAGAATATGGATGAGGTCCAGCTATATACTGCAAACAAAGAATTCACATGAGGAACAGACAATAAATGGAATATATAGAAGCATCTATGACAAAAGCAAATGTAACGTTGTATAGTGAAATTAAATATGACTGATGAGACAAAATGTTATAGAAATGTGTAACAATAGATATACAAGGATGGGCATGATTTAAAACTGGTGTAACAAAATTAAGGAAGAGTTGACTTTGTGGGAACCATAGACAATGAGTTTCATCCTGTTTTAGAATGTGATAAGACTCAAATATGGAATGCTCAATAAGTACCAATTAAATGACTTCAATAATCACTTCAGATAATAAAGGTAAAGTTCAAGTAGAGAAGAAATGTAACTAAAATTAGAAGAGGAAATTACTAGGAAAAATCAAAGAAAAACAGAGAATGAAAACTTAATATCTTAAATCTAAGAAGGATATTTATTTAAAAGTTATTATCTACTGTGTGTGCATGTGTGTGAATTGCTGCCAAGATGTAGTCTTGTTACCTTGGCTATTTACCCTTATCTAAATGGATTGTGCAGGTGAATGATGAAGAACTAATTTAATACTTGACTTTATTCTCACTTCTCAATCCCTTAACACACATCATTCTCACATATTCCTATAGCACTTCCTCTTGAATGAATGGCAGAAGCAATAATGATGATGATGATGACGATTATGATGATGATGATGATGATAGGTGGAGTGAGATTAAAAAATTCAATGCCATAGCCAGTATTTGAACCATGGATCTCCCTGTCTCCATTAGGTTGCTCTTAACCATTAAGCTACCATGGCCAACAAACCAGCATGACAAACTCTGTGAGACTGACTGTAGTTTCAAGGTTCACCCATTATTTCATTCGCTTTGTTTATACAAGCCTTTGTATAATGAGTAATTTCAATGTATTAATTTAATTTACTGAAAACAGTCTTTTGTTCAGTAATGCGAATTTTGATAGTGTTTTGTCTTTGTTTATAGTTCTGTTATATCCAGTGTTTCATCTGTGGTTATAACATTTCATAAATATCCTGATGATTCGAGAGATGCGCTCCCGAAACGTTGATATCTAATCATCTTTTCACCTGACTGGGTGCCCGAGAAGAAAGTGAGCATTCAATGTATTAATGTTTTCAAGTTTCATGTTTAATAATACAGTAATACCTTATTTATCTTTCATACAGTGCTATATGATCTTTATTAAATGTTTGTATCATTCCCCTTATAAACTGAAAGGAAAAAAAAAAAAAAAAAAAAAACTGAGCAAAGATATTTTATAATTACCATAGTCTACTTTAAAAACTTACAAATTAACTAAAAAAGTGGAAACTAGGTCCTTTGATGAGTTCTGAGCAACCTACCGAGCCCGTAGTTCCAAGATGGAGTGTAGACATTTGTGTGGTGATTTGTGGCAGCATAGAGCTATATGGAACTGAACTTGGATCTGCTGAAGGAGGAATCATCTGGAAAAAAACAGAAGAAGAAAAATGTGTCACTACTTCCACCTGAACAAGGCATTCAACAACCTGCATGATTTAACAAGTATATTTCATCAGCAACATGACCCCCAGGGGCCTACTTCGGTAGGTACGGGTTTGGCGCACCCGGGGTCCCGAGCCAACAGTCTCCCTCGTGTGGGCTCCTCTTCGTGGTTGAGGGAGACGGTCAACAGGCCCACCCACGTGTAGGCCGTGCGTGGAGACCCGTGGAGAAGGTTTTTAGATTCTTGTCTAGTTTAGAGTTTAGGATTTAGTGAACAAAATTTTTAGTAGGTTTTGATTGATGTTTTTTATGTACGTGTATTTTTAATAGGTTTTGTTACACTTGTATAGTTTTTAGAAAGTTTTATATCTGGCTTTTGCCATGACTAGTTTTGTAAAGGACGCTGATGACCGCCATAGTTGAGTGCCCTTATATATGTCATTATTATTATTATCAGCAACATTGTGTGTAAAGCTTATTTTTTATTTTTTTCCAAGACATGAGTTTGCTGTTCATGTTGAACAGAAGTGCTTAAGTCTAAAAACATGGCTGTCAGAAAGTTAACAATCTGGAAAAATGTAATTTACTTAAGCCTAGTTGGTACTAGTAAACACTAGCATCACTTTTTTTACTCTGTTAATGTTTTGGGAACATGTGTTCCCATCTTCAGAATGCATCTGATGACCCACGTTGGTGTTTCTGTTGTGGTGGTCCTCTATTATGCCAGCATCAAGTGACAGTGAAATGTACTTCCAGAGGTGGTAAATCAAAATTCATATGAAAGATGCCACAAATCTTGTCCAAGAAGAAAAACAATTTAAATTTCAGAAATTCACATATCATCCAAAAACGTTTTATAAATGTAAGAATATTTTCATGAAGCAGATCATCAGCCTAGCCCCACAGAACAAATTTAACACAGAGAAGACTGAAATAGATCAAAAGAACCTATACCACAAGACAAAGAAGTTGGAGTTTACAAAATCAATTGTTCCAATTGTTATAAAGTATATATATAAGAAAAAAAGAAATTTGGAAACCAAACTGAAGGAATATATGAGATGGTTACTCAGCCTTTGCATTAGAATACTTTGTTAAATATGGTGCAAGAATTTAATGTAAAATAGTTCAGATTTCTCTCTCCTTACCAGGAATTAATGGACCTGCTGTTTGTCAAATTATTTTGTTACTATGTCAGCTGGCTGAATTATGCTCATTTAGAAACATCACTTACCTCAACCTGTGTCATGTGCGGTGCTGGTTGCATCACATACTGAGGCAGTGTCCATGGAGTTGCTGGCAATGAGTAACCTTGCATCGTATGAGTAGCACTATATTGCCGTCCATATTGTGCCAGAGTTGGTAACATATGTTGTGTTGCCACACCATTCTGGGTCATTGCACTAGGATCGTAGCTCACAGGAGGCCCCTGAAAAATACATTGGTCATACTGATTTATGCACTTCCAATTATTTATTGCTGTGACTTGCTTTTAAGAACTCTTTTGCAACTTTAGCACAAAAAGGGAAAAAATACAAACAAGACTGTCCATTTACAAATTTTGCTGAAATACCTTGTACAAAACCTAAAAATAAGGTTGTCCACAAATGGCTATAATGACGCATGAATTCTGTCAATTAAATCACTCAATTCACTAATCAATACACTATTTTGTAAATATACATGTATATACCAAGGTACTTTAAAATAAAAGTATGCAAAATAATAACTAAAAAAGCAAAATATTTATATTGTGCAAGTTTACTAAGCTTTTTAAGCAGAATGCTAAAACTGGAGCATATTTCTAATTTTATCTTAGGCTTAATAAAGCTCAAGGAGTAGTACTTCTCAAAACAGTAATATACATTTATGCCACATTGGCACACCTGTTCCTATTTTTTTTTCCATAGTTAATTTGCCGTTTTGGTGGAATAGGTGATGAAAAATGTCTATTTCTGTTGTACAGGATGATAATCTGATTCAGATATTCTTGCACATTTAATAGTCACTTGGTACATGAAATATTTGAAAAATTTCTCTGAATGGAAGTTGGCCATGTAATGTCTACCAATTTGTGAATTAGGAAAGTGATGTCTAAAGAACTTATATCACTTCAAAAACTTATATAGGCATTCAAGGTTATTGACCAATGTTTGTGTAGCTTCAATTTCTCCATTCTTCAAACACCTTTATAATTTCTTTTCTGTTCTTTCTAACACTTCTGTAAGCATTTATTATACCTTTATTTTGTCAGAAATAGAGGAATACAATTATGTAACATTTGGGCAAATATTTACTAAAGCATTTAATCAGTTAACCTCCCCTCCCACACACTACAGGCCCAGAAATCACTGTTGTCCTATCTGAAACACTTCTGAGGTGACCTCAGTATACATAATAAAATCTACTATATATCCTCTTTTGCAGTCAACCAGAACAAATAATTTAATTCTAAATATTTTTTATGTAATGTACACTGCAAAATTTAAGATGGCCCTTGAAAAGTACTTAACTTTCATGGATACACAGATTCTTATAAAACTACCCAGCATGATTTTTGCAGCAAAACATTGAGAGATTTTGACTGAATAAGGTCTCCTGATTTCAGAAATGCAACTGGTTTTCCTGTATCACATCTAATTGTGATTTACTGTATTACAATTAATTACCAATCGGAGGACTGGAGACTGCTTGTGGATTCCTCTCAAATGGAGCTGAAGACTGTACTACTTCATAATGGATACATCCTAGCTTAAGATACCTGTGGACATTCCATTTCAATGAAGAAAAATTATCTCAATGCAAACTGTTTTTGACAAAATCAAATGTCATGAACACTGGTGGGATAGGTGTAGGGACTTGAAGGTGTGTAGTATTCTAATAGGACTACAAGCAGGCCACACTAAATTCCCTGGTGATTTATGTGGATGGAATAGCAGAGCACTGGTGTATACCTACCTACCTACCTACCTACCTGGCCTAAGAGAGTGCTGACACCGGGGTAAAAATGTTACAAATGCTGCCTTAGTTGACCCACAAAAAGTTATTTTGCTACCTCTACACATCAAGCTGGGAATTATGAAGCAGTTTTTTAAGGTCTTGGAACAGAAGCAGCCCTGTATTCAGTATTGCAAGCAAATTGCAATCAGATGCAAAAGTCAAGGAAGGCACTTTTGATGAACCACAAATTAGAAAGCTGCTGAAAGACCCAAACTTTGAACAAATGAATGCCATGGAACTTGCTACATGGATTTCAATGAGAGATGTCATGATCAAGTTCCTAGAAAATGTAAAGGGTGAACAGTATGAAACAATAGTGAAAATGTTGGATCACAAGGAGGAATTGGGATTAGAATACGCCTAAAACTGCACTTCCTTCATTCTCATCTCAAAGACTTTCCTGAAAACTTGTGGCTATTAGTAAAGAGATGGGAGAGACATTTCACCAAAACATCAAGGAGGCAGAAGATACCAGGGGAGGTTGCATATACCAATGATGGCCGACTACTATTGGTGTTTGAAAAGTAAACCCACTGAACACAAATCTATCTAATCTAATCTAATATAATCTAAAAGAGATGGCAAACATGTAGAAGATGGACACTAGACAGCCAAGCTGTCATTCAAAGGAGATATCTAGGAAACAAAAAAAATTTAACATAAAATATTAACATTGCATTTTAATAGTTTAAACTAAAACACTGTACTAAAGATAACTATAATTTTTTTCTGTAATAACATCTTCTGGTGTTGTTTCACATATACATTGCCTTCATCATGAATTCTTTGGTCACTTTTAATTGCTAGAACACAGAAACCACAAACTTGTGTTTCAGCAATACATGAACCAAGAGATTCTGGTTTGACCCTAGTTATTGGCACTTATATAGATGAAACTTAAACTTGTGTTTATTTGGACCCCTCTCACAACAAATAGTGGAATATACGTGATGGATTGCATACAACATCACTATATTTTCTCAATGATATTTCCAAACTTATTTTAATTTGTTTAATTTGTTTTCAATCCTATCTCTCTTATTTTGGAGTACCTATTGCAATGAAAACATGATGTAATGCATAGAAATTAATGCATTTGTGTTCAGCAGTCGAAAATTAGTTAAGATCACGTGTCACATCCCTTGCCGCAAGAAAAAAAGTTTCAAAATGATGGTTAGTGATAATTATTGAATGCCTAATTATAAGCTATTCTATGTTGTTCAGTTTTCAGTTTGTTCAATTTTTCCCCTCCACCAATGACATTGTCATTAAAATGTGAAAAACAAAAGATAATATATACCTTGAATGTATTTCATGAATTGTGGTGTAAATAACAGCATGAACAGTGCCACATGCGACCACTTGCAAGTATCTGCTGGACATACTTCATCAGCTCTGTGCTGGTGCACCTTTACATATGCCATGTGTAGACACTGCACACAAGAGATAAACAATCCCTTCCATACAATGCTGTGTTGTTATGTCTATATGTTCCTAAGGATTCTGGGCTCATTTTTGGGTATTCCCAGTTCTACTCCAAACCTGATTTTTGGCACACAGGCACCACATAGAGCAGAGATAATGCCACCTAATTCTCAAGCAAATACAGATATAGTAAATAGTTCTCTTGTAAGGAAGGTGCTCTTCTTTACTTATCTTTTTTAACCTAGCCATTAGCATTTTAATAAGAAAAGAAAGACATCTCAAAAACTATTTGTAGTTGGTTTATTGATATTTAAGTTTGAATTTATGAGTCACTATGTTTACACTCAGTCTTCACTTACTTGTTGTTGTATAATTGAAACGTTTTCAAGATCATTCGATCTCATCATCAGCTGTTTGGTGACTAAATGAACCTCCCTCTTCTTCCACTACTACGGAGCTCCGATCACTCTGCCATCTGGTGTCAGGGGCACTAAGTTTTAATACTTCATTTAATGCCGGGATTTCAAAATTTATAACTTTATCACGGTTTTTGTTTATGAATATTTTTTCCCAAATATCCAATTCTATGGGCGTACTTAAAGATTTTAACAGTTTAATGTTGTGGCCAATGTTGTGGTTTTCTGTCCAAAAATGGTGTGAAACTGCAGATTTTTCTGCACACCATTTTTGGACAGAAAACCACAACATTGGCCACAACATTAAACTGTTAAAATCTTTAAGTACGCCCATAGAATTGGATATTTGGGAAAAAATATTCATAAACAAAAACCGTGATAAAGTTATAAATTTTGAAATCCCGGCATTAAATGAAGTATTAAAACTTAGTGCCCCTGACACCAGATGGCAGAGTGATCGGAGCTCCATAGTAGTGGAAGAAGAGGGAGGTTCATTTAGTCACCAAACAGCTGATGATGAGATCGAATGATCTTGAAAACGTTTCAATTATACAACAACAAGTAAGTGAAGACTGAGTGTAAACATAGTGACTCATAAATTCAAACTTAAATATGAAGAATACTTCACTGTTAATAATGCTTCTGCTTTTAATATTTATGGTTTATTGATACTCGTCACCTTTTTATATTGATGAGAGACTAGTTTCAAAGGTGCCACAAGTGGCGTATCTTGGATGCGAGAGCCCCTAGTGGTCTACTGGGGAAATATACGAGTCAAATGGAGAATTTAGTGTCATGACAGCAAGTTGGCCATGGTAGCTCAATGGGTTACAGCAACTGGATGGAAACCAGGAGATCCATGGTTCGAATACCGGCCTTGGCATTGGATTTTTCATGTTGACCCTATCAAAAACTGTAGCCTATATATGGCTAATGTGAAGAAATGATTAATTTCCATCAATTAACTAAAATAGTAAGAGTTAAATGATGAAGCCTGGGACTCAAGTACTTACGATAGTAAGTCGCCACAAATGGCGAATCTTGGATGCGAGAGCCCCTAGTGGTCTACCGGGGAAATATACAAGTCAAATGGAGAATTTAATGTCATGATGGCAAGTTGGCCATGGTAGCTCAATGGGTTAGAGCGACTGGACGGAAACCAGGAGATCCGTGGTTCAAATCCTGGCCGTGGCTTTGAATTTTTCATGTTGACTGTCAAGAACCATAGCCTATACACGGCTAGTGTGAAGAAATGATTTAATTTCCACCAATTAACTAAAATTGTATTATCTGTTTGCTGTCAGAATACAGTAAAGTACTACTCTGCATTCTGCAATGAGCTCCGCCTCTTAGTACACCGTTGGCTATGTAACATCTGTGCATGCGTAACTAAACAGCAATGCCATCTACGGAATTTAACTGCCATCTTTGTTGTTACTCAACCAATGAATTTTTGAACTTTTGAGAGTCAGTTCTTACTGAAATTACTTGATAATGTTAGTTCTATATAATAACTTGAATGGTTTATTGAAAGTGGGTAAAGCAAGAAGCTTAATAAACTGCGGAACTATATTGGGGAAGAACATGGGAGTATTAAAACCCACCAGCCAATGCGATTCATTTCTGCCACTTGCTTCTTTGACATTTACTTTATTCTTACAGCGAAAAGGTTATAAAAGCATATCAGATGGCAATGATGTCCTGCCTCTAACTCTTATCACATGCAGTCCTTTACCAGTCTACACTTCACTATGTGAACACTCCCACACTCGATCTGAATACTTCACTGTATCATCATCATCATCATCATCATCATCATCATCATCATCATCATCTTCATCATCTAATATGATGATTGCTACTGTATACTTAAGTGAGCATTGCATTTGCAAAAGGACTGATTAATTCACACTATTCTGAAAATACTGTAAACTCTCAAATAAGAGAGGCAGGGATGGGTAGGGTTAGACACATCAAACTTGACCTTACCTCTCCTGTTTCTCTCCACATACGCTGATCTGGACTTTTGTATAAACTTCTCTTCTTGTTACCACCATCTGCAAACTTCACCAACAATGGTTCCTTTGAGCCCGCAAGAGGACTACCATTGAACATCTGGATTATTTGCTCACACTTCTCTTTAGATTCCATTCTGCAATAAACCAGTACTTTCCTTTAAACATCTTTTGTGGCATTTGCTATAAGACAAAAGAAAATATAATGAGTCACAGAGAAGTTAAATTATAACTGAACACATTGTATCTGTCAGCTGCTGTCAAGCAATCATCTCATTGAATTGCACATATATGGGAACTGTTAGGCAAGTTCATACAAACCCAAAATGTAGGTTGCTTGGTACCTTATATAGGGCAGTTGGCAATGAAGCCATTCACTTTCTTGCACTCTATATTTTGAAAGTCAACCTCAAAAGATCATATCATTATACATATTTCAAATTTATATTGAACACTGCACCTAATGAGGAATGTAGCTTTAGATTAAGTTTGAGTACAAAAGCATTACAGAACTGGAGTAATACAAATTTTTTGCTTAAATGATGCCTTAAGAATGCTATCTTGAAAGGATTGCCATATATAAGCCATGGTGGAAACTGGTAGCACAAAAGTAAATAGGAAGTTGCTGCAGGACAATGAACATAGTATGCTACTTATGACTTATTTTTTAAAAAATAACAGTTTTTTGGAGTAGTCACACTAATTTAGTGAAGGTGACTAAATAAATACTACTTAATACTCCAACAAATGATGAATACTTCACTGTTAATAGAACTTCTGTTTTTAATATTTAATGATAACAGTACTTAAATATCCCTAGAAATCACATAAAACATATTGAGATAGAACACTTCAGGCACTTAAGATACAAAAATATTGTTAAGTCTGCAATAGCAAATCATTTCTGGTCTGAAAATCATGAAATTGAAGATAGCACCGAATTACTAAAATACGTACAAAAACATAGTGAACTCGTCATATGGGAGAGAATATACATAGAAAAACATAAAAATCAACTAATGAACTTTGAAATCCCGCCAGAAGAGAATCCCACATTTAAGTTCATCACTAAATCAACAGATGGCAGCAGCAACTCCAGAATTACCCACACCACTGGATCAAGCTTTAGTCGCATAAGAGCCAACGATGCAAATGATGGTTTGCGAAACATGTCCTCAAAATAGGTACGTAAGTGAAGCCGATGTGTAATAAATACGACTCATTTATAAATTAATACTTATTTCGCTTCACTGTGGTGTTCCAATACGTTAAATCTCGATTTAGGGGCGATAAGCTTACTTTCTGTTATAGGGAAGATCTTTAGAGGTATTTTAGCAAACAGACTACAGAAGTGGGTAGAGAAGGAGAAGCTATCAGAGTTCCAAGCAGGATTTAGACCATGGAGAACAAATGATACATATTTTTACTATCAAAACAGTCATAGACAAATATTTAAGCAATAAAAGGAGAAGGGTTTATATGGCATTTATTGATTTAGAGAAAGCGTTCAATACAATTGATAGAGAGGCATTGTGGATAAAATTAAATAGCAAAGGGGCAAGTTGTTAATTCATTGAAATACTGACAAAATATATCACGATAATGATCTCTGCATCAAGCTGCAGGGAAACAAAGTAGCTGATTGTATAGAGAGCAAGGCGGCTGTAAGACAGGGAGGTAAACTGAGTCCGGTGATATTTAACCTTTTTATAAATGATATTCTAGAGGAGATTGCTAAAAATAGAGTTCACTCACCAGTTATTCATAACAAAGAAATCCCAGGGTTGTTATTTGCAGATGACTTAGTAGTTGGTTCTGTATCTATTGGAGGGCTGAGAAGGGCAATTGAAGCAATAAGTAGTTATTGCCAAAAATGGAGGTTGAGAGTTAACAAAGATCATGGTTTTTAAGAAAGATTATAGATTGCATAAAGATGAGAAATGGGAGATAAATGGAAGAGAAATAGAGGTTGTAAAGAGATTTGATTATTTGGGAATAAGACTGAGCTGGTAAATGGACTGAACAGAAAAAATTGGTTCTAGCGAAAGGTAAACTGGCCATGAATATTGTAAGAGCATGTTTAAGGAAATTACTATTGCATTATTTAATATCTTCAAGCATAATTCTTGCAATAATCATGTATATCACATTGTAAGAAAACACTCAGTATTTCTAAAATGATTTATTTTTTATTTATTTTCTCATCTCTTTTCTACATACATTTTCATTGATACATTGACATTTGTAACATTTCTTTCACACAATAACAAAATGACTTACATCTAATATACCCTTCCTACCTGCTTGCCTCTGGTCTCAGTCTCAATAAACATAACCCCTGGTTTTCTGTAATTTGATGACCCTCATCTCTCTTGTATCCCTCGTTCTAGTTTTTCAGCCCTTAATTGTTAGTTATTCTTCATCAATCTTAACCATTTTCTCTAACTTTCCCCAGATATTCACCTATACTTTTACATTCTTTTCTCCTTTTACCAATAACATTTTCTTTATTATTAGTACCTCTCCCACCCTTCATTTTCCTTACTTCACCGAAGACTTCCTGTAAACAAATGGTTGTGTATCATTTGGCACTGACCGTTTTACGTTTCTCCAAAGGCACTGTTGCCACATGGCCAGTTTTGCTGAAAAAGCAGGCTATCATTTATTTTGAAGTGCTTCAAGTGTGAACAACTTTTGTTGAATTTGCTTCATCTTGAAACACCCATACAGTCAACTGCTGTTTACGTTCCAGCTCAAACACATAGACCCATGATTCGTCACCTGTTACAATCTTATATACGTCTTGAGGCACTGCCATAGTATTTCTTGAGCATTTTTGTACACCAATCGACATGAGCATTTTTTTGAGATTGCGCCAAATTATGTGGAATCCAACAAGAGCAAATATTTTTCATGGTTAAATAATCATGCAATATTTAACATAAGCTGGTGGAACTAATGCCTAGGATTGCCTCAATCTCACAATATGTCGCATGATGATCTTGCATTATTAGTTTTTCTACAGCATCAATTTATCTGGCACAACAACTGATTTTGGATGACCTTCACGAACATCATTGAGTGAATGGCGGGCGGCCATGATTAAACTCGTTATACCAGTGTTTCAGTAACAAAGAATAGAGCTTCATCGCCAAATGTGGAAGTTAGTTGATCGATGCACTCTTGTCTTGATAATCCATGTCAAAAGTTGTAATAAATCATTGTGCTAACATTTTCACAGTTAATTCCATGTTTTTGTTGAGACGCCATTTTCAAGTTAATGTAAACAAAACAAATGACGCTCTATTGACAAAATGTCTGAAGAAGATTATGGTCAACAATGTCAAACTATCTACTGGAAACATCAGATGGCACACCTACAACATTTAAGGTTGCCAAGGCTCAAAATATAATTAGTGCCCCTCGTAAGTATCCGATGAGCACCTTCTGTTTCCTGGAACCATTGCCAAAGGTTGGAAGTCATTATGATTCATTGGTGGCTGTATAAGTGTCTGATGAGCATCTTCCGTTTCCGGGACCATTGCTAAAGGCTGTGGCACATTAAAGGCTTGAGAGACTGCAGTCTTTGGCTGACTTACCTCTAGATATCCAACAATTCTACCTTTCAAAACAGAGGACAGTTGATATTTTTGTGGTATATTGGTGTTGTCCTATAAACACTTTTGTTTTGCTTTTGTGGGTTTTTTAACTTTTGAAGCATGTACCACCTCACCTATCGCAGACCACAAGTAAGGTGAGGCACAAACTATGGTAATGCTTAATGGCGCGTGCTCACTCACCATTTTCCCTTTCAGTTCTGTTTTTTAATTCTGCTTAAATTTTGGAAACTGGTGTAAATACAGTCTATATAAATATAATTGCAATTTTGATATGTCCTTCAAATCCTGTGTATTTACAAGAAATAAAATACCTTGCTGAACCAACATAGGAAGTCCATGAACTAGAACTGCTGTTGTATCTTAGGGACATATATCTCTGGAATTTTCTACATTTATTTAGCCAATAAAAATGTATCACATCATTGCTGATGACATAGAACTTGGGTGACCATGCAGAAACTGTAACCATAGTTTTTGTATTCCTATAAATACTCTTGCAGCATTCTGTTTTAAGTTTAAACAACTTTCAGAATTTTTTTTTTTTTTTTTTTTTTTTTTTTTTTTTTTTTTTTTTTTTTTTTTTTTTAAGTAATTTGTAATTTATTTCTCATCTTTCCTTTTAAATCATCAAATGGAAATACAAAATCAAGGTTACAATTATAAAATCCATACTGGAAAATGCCATATATTCCTAAATCCTGAACATCCTACCATGTTGCCCGCCATTGAATAATAATTCGGTCTCCATACACCCTAACACTAGGTTTTTGTATATTGGAGACCCTCTACTCCTTTTTCCTTTTTACACTTTTTGGCATTTACATTTTTCTCTTAATTGTTCTTAGCCATCTCTCTTTAATTTTACCTAAATAATTCCCTATATTTCTCCTGTTCTTTACCCCAAAACTGATAAAATTTTTCTAATTGCTACTTTGCAACCCCCCCCCCCCCCCAAATTATCCCATTTACGTAGCCGGGCTTTGTTTGACTACAATATTTTTAAAAGTATGCAGATCTGCTGGTATAATTTTCTTGATGTTTGTTTTGAGTGAAAACCTTATAGCTCATGTCAATGTTCAGCCATACACAGCCAAACAAACTCGAAATCTGATCATAATGTGACTGGGAATAATTTGAACACTCCTATAGTTCAAATTTGGCCCAAACAATTTTCATCTGTTTCTTCATCTGAAGAAATTCCTTGGTGGAAAACATTTCAACGATAACGATGATGATGACGATGACGACGACGACAGGAATACAGGCTTGTTATTCATCACAGATGGCATCATTCTTTGACTAAGGTATACAGAAAGTGGTTTCCCATTACAAGTGACTAAGTAATGGCAAGACTATGCAGAGAAATAGTATAAGGTGTAAGGTTATGAATGATAAGCTATTTGGAAAATAATGCTCTGTTATATGTGTTTGGAGGAATTTAGTAACAGTGACGTCAAAATTAATATCAGAAACTATTTGTAGTTGGTTTATTAATACTCGTCACTTGTTTATATTAATGAGAGACTAGTTTCAAAGGCATTCGCCTCCATTTTCAATCTCTTTCCAACTGGCATCTGTTGTTGTCTGCTCTCTTCCACCACCAGAGAGAGAGCAGACAACAGATGCTAGTTGGAAAGAGATTGCAAATGGAGGCGAATGCCTTTGAAACTAGTCTCTCATTAATATAAACAAGTAAGTGACAAGTACTAATAAACCAACTACAAATAGTTTCTGAGAATGCTCTGTTATTTTTTAAAAATTGATACTTTAAAAACAAACCTCAAACATTTTCAAAATAAAAGTACTCCCAACACTGCACTAATGCAACTGTTTACGAGTATTTTGACAATTGGTTCCGAAAGTAATGCTTTAGTCCTAGAGAATCCATTGCTATAAGTTTAACAAGTATGGATTAGAGAAAAGACCTAGGAATTGATCATACTTTTAATATTTCAGCTACAATAGAAGCCTCTTATTCAACATTCACTGTATGGTACATATATCACATGAAGGCCTCAATATTCATTGTACAAGTACAAAACTAAATTATAAATATTACAAACTTTGAAAGAGTATAACAGAAAGTTGAGTTCTCATACTTTTTTTACTATATAGAAGAACACGAGCCAGGCAAATATAGGTCTACAAGTTATGAAACATTCTTGATGGGAAGCACAGGCTAGGGTGACCAACTCTTCCGTATTTTCCAGGATTTCCCATATTTGAGCCTATTTTTTCATAATATCCAAGCTCCCATATTTTCAGGCTTATTGTGCATTTTTCTCTCTCTCTTTTTTTTTTTTTTTTTTTTGTGGATTTAAATTTTGTGCGTACGGCCAGTATGCGTTGAAACGCTGGGCAGCAGAAATCTGTGCTTGTCTGCAAATCAATGAACGCTTGCTTCATGTCTCTGCTTCCTTTCTTCCAATAGTTCCTTCCTTAATTCCTTTCTTTGAGCTGCTAGGCTGGTAACGGTTAGACATGACTGTTTCAGTGCCAGTGCTGACGCTTTACCGTGAATCCTTGTTAAAGATTTTAGGATGATCAGCGAGGATGAAGCTAAAACACCACCCAAAAAGAAAAAGTATATGTGTACATATGCTATTAAGTGGAAAGCTTTATATTCTTAGATTAGACCACAGTCTAATGCTTATAAAGTAAACTGCTCAATCTGTTGTCCAATGCTAGGCTTTGGCAATGAAGCTATTAGAACTTTTGCTTTCCAATATTTCTGTGTAGTGAATCCGGCAGGTAGGATCAATCTGCAAATGTTTAGCATCGCACATGGCAGCAAGAACGATTGTGTACAGCACATGAATACTTCAGGTAAAAAATTAATATTTATTCTAACAAATATATGTTACTGTTCAGTGCATAGTACTTAGTAATGGCAATTTTTCTAGTTAACTTCTTGTATTTGTTTGTAGGTCACAAAAGCGAAGCAAATGATGCAACTACTTCATCCAAGATAATTACTTTCTTCACTCTCCACATCTGAGCAAAGACCTAACAAACGACGATGTGAAAACCATTGCTGGTGAACTTTCATTAGTCTAACACACAGTTCAACACAATCTAAGCTATAGGAGCTAGGTCCATGCGACAAACTTTCAAAAAATGTGTTCAGTGAATGCAATGTGTCAAAGAATATCTTGCGAACTAAGACTGAAAAAATCATAAATAATGTATTGGCCCCAAGAAGTATAAATGATATTTTGGACATTTTAAATGGCCCAAAAAAGTCTAGCATGTTCTCTTTAGCAGCAGATGTCTCCACTCACTTAAAAAGGAAAATGTTTCCAGTTGTACTGCAATATTCTAACCCCTTCAGTGGAATCCAAAATAAATTATTAGATTCCATGGGACAGGCAGATGAAATTGCAATGGCTGTCCATATGTTGTTAATTAACTCACTGAAGTCAAATAATTTGAATGTTAGTAATGTATCATCATACTATGCTGATGGTGTTAATATAAATTATGGCAAGCACCATTCAGTCATGAAACTATTTAGTAATGAGAATGAAAAAATCCTCAAAGCCAGTTGTGTTAATCATGTCCTTTATACTGCCATGGAATGTGCATACAACTATTTAAAAACATCAGTTTTTGAGACAGTCATATTTCTATGAACGTATGGTACTCAAGTTTCGCTTCGAGAATAAATACATGACCCTGTGTTTATACTTATGATATGCTGCAACTTCCAATTTTGCCCTGTGTTATTCCTTTTCATTAAGCATTACTGAGTACAACATTACAAAGTGTCATTAGGAAATGCATGTATTTAGTTCATAAATTAACTGACCATGGATCACTGCAGTCCAGGAGTACATGCGAGTGTTCTTTGAAGTTCGGTTCAAGACCAGTGCGTAATGTAAATTGAGTGTAAGATGCTTCGTGTAACTGTGGCAAAAGCAGAAGTCACATATTTACATTGTTTTTTGTGAACTGTTAACAATGTCACTTTCAAAGCCTGGTACCAGTGAAGCACGTACTAATGGTGAGGTACTCTGTTCCCAAGCCAGAAATATTATTTTAAAAGTGTACAGTTTCTTGAAGAAATTTCATCTGAGAAAGTGCGAGATCGGACCAATTTTTCAAAAGCCAAGACTCACGACCAGAGCATGCTATGTGAGTATGCATACTGTGCCGCTTTTTATGAAACAGGGCAAAGCTACTAGCACAGAAATTGATGAACCTTTATGTTATTTAAGCTAGCTACTCCTCTACAATAAGTCTCTTTCAGAAATCCAGGTACATTATTTTCAATAAATAAGCATGTTAATACAAAGGTGAATCGAGAAGATTCACTTTTGTGCTAATTTGTGCTTCACTGTCCCTACGCTTCTTTCAAGTTTATACTTTAAGCATGTTAATATTGAATGTTAGAGTTGGTTATAATTATCCTTTGCTATGCAAGTTTACGTTCAATTTGTCAGACAATAAATGTTACTTTCCTCGTTCCCTCTCCCTACCTTAAGCTCCCTGGTGTATCAGATGGCAACATGGCTGCCACCTTGTGCATGCTCATATGTCTTCTAAAACTATATGCCATATAATACTTGTCCACATACTGGTTTCATATTCCAGTATCCTACTCTCAGCTTACTTGTTCTCTTTTTGCCATATGCAATAATTTTATTCATAAATAACAATGGGCTCAGACTATCTCCCTGTTTTACCACCATTTTCATTTTAAACTCTTCAGAAAGGTAAACTTCCTGATATTCTTACCAATCCCACTAGCTTCTCATACAGGCTCTTAATTACTCTCATTTTTATCCACATACAATTCTTTTAATGCTTTCCAAATCTCTTCTCTTGGTACCGTATCGAAGGCTGTTTTTAGGTCTAGAAATACCACATACATCTTCCTTCCTCTACTCAATCTTACATCCATTATCTACCTCAATACAAATATGTGATCTTGTTATTTAAGTTAATTGATGGAAATAATTCATTTCTTCACACTAACAATATACAGGCTAAGCTATTGGATTGATAGTCGACATGAAAAATTCAATGCCACGGCCAGGATTTGAACCACAGATCTAGTGGTTTCCATCCAGTCGCTCTTACCCATTGAGCTACCATGGCTAATTTGCTATCATGACATTAAATTTTCCAATTGACTCATATTGATCTTGTGTTTGCCTAATCTCTCTAAATGCACTTTGTTCTTCTAGTTTTTCTTTCACTTTATTTCTTAATTTTCTCTCAATTATTCTTTGGTATAATTTAAGAGGAATTGACGAAAGACAGATTCCTCTGTAATTTTCACGATTAAGAGTTTCTCCACACGTCAATCATTTTCGACTAGCCATTTATGTGCTCGCCTTCCTGCATATTTAATCATTTCTGGTGCTATTTTATCCCATCCTACTGCCTTTTTTATTTTTTCCATTGCTATTCTTAAGTGGATCATATCTATTTCAATCTCCTCCGACTCCCATGGGTATTCTTTACCTTCTGCATATTAACTGTCTATGTTCTGTTGCCATCTCGCACTCGTGAATACTCTAATATCAGTTATAGCAAATTTTGTGCTTTTCGTAAAAGTAATGTAATCCATTGTACTCCTCACATATCTGTTTTGGGACTCAAATGTGATTTTATATATTTGTTTATGGGGGTAAAAGGTGTTAACAATTAGAAGTGAATTGTCTATGCAGAATTCTATCATTCTTTTCCCGCTCTCATTAAGAAGTCTTTCTGCTCCCATGTTTTCCAGTTTCATGGCTCGTCCTATGCTCCTCTCCAATCCTTGCACTCCAGTCTTTCATAACAATTATGTGTCTGCTTTCCTGACTCACTTTACTATCTTCTCTTGCATTTTTTAATAGAAGATTTCCTTATGTATCTCACTTTTATCTTCTGTTGGAGCATATATCTGGAATATAGATACTCTCTTCCAATGCTAAATCTATTCTTATTATTTGCAAGTTAATTGCTTTCCATTGCTTCACTTTTGTTTCCATTGCTCATGATACTAAAGTTCGGCCGCTCTATCTCCGGCTCTGACATTTCTCGACAGGGGGAAGCGGGTTGTTGCCAGTTCTTTAGCGGAAATTTCAAGCAGAGCAACATGCGTATTTTAAATATTTCACATATTTGCGTATTTCACGAACCAGTAGCCATATTATTATAATAGCGATAATAATAGGACTTACGAACACTAAAAATCGGAATTCACCCACGAAAAATATACCAAAGATAGTTTACCAGCGCAAGTAGCTAAAAGGCCACGTGGCTCAAACAAAGTTAACCTGGCAACATGGTGTTGGGTTCGGAAGCCACGCCTAGCAGCGACAATGCTGATTGGCACTAGCAGACAGTTTTAACCTCCTGACCAGAGCACCGGATGTAGAGACTCCCAGTACCACCAACAGATGCAGTTAGTGTGCGTGAAAGGTGTGAACGAAATATTCTAATAGAGTTTTGTTGTAATGAATATCTTGCATGATAATGAAATTGCAAGTTGGATTTTATTGTTTTAAAGCTAATATGGTCGTATATTTTCATTTTAAAGATAATTTTGATGATATGTTTTCAATTGCTCATTACTGTATGTTGGTACTATAAACCTTCCCCCTCCACCTCTTGCAGTCGCAAAACGTCAGAGCCGGAGATACAACGGCCAGACAGTATTATTCCTAGCCCCTCCTTAGCCTTTAGCAGCACAACAGAGCCTCTTTCGCCAGTTCTCAGGGTTACTGATATGGGTCTTTTTGGTTACCGTAGCAGTCCTGGGGCACATGAGGTCCCAACTGTACATCACCTCATCAGTCACTCCCCTACTTCATGTTGACCACCTCTCGGGATAAGGACCACAGAGGTTAGATTTTGAGGGGAAAAATTTTCTGAAAGGAAAAACAGAAGTTTTGGAATATTATCCTCATTCAGTATGTCTTCCTTGTGATACTCTTGAGAGAATTACTAGTTTCTGTGAAACTGGATCTGTGCATGATGCTCCAAAAAGTGGCAGGCCTATACTTTTAACAGAGGCTAAACTGCATGAAATTTCATATGAAATGTGAAGGAGCCCTACTAAGTCAATTTGGAAATAAGAAATAGAAACAAATATTTCAGTACAGTCAGCACAGAGGTATTAGCAAGAAACTGAAATTGCACCCCTATAGGTTTAGTTGTCCATGAATTTCTACAGTTAGATCATGAAAAGACAGTGCAATATTGCCAATGGTTCCAGTTACGTATCAAGCGATGGGGACTTGAATTTCTGAATAGAACTTTAAGTGATGAAGCATGGGTTAGCCTTTCTGGACTTATTAACTGTCAAAATTCATGATTTTTGCTCATCAACCAACCCCTATGCACTGGAAGAGAAGCCACTACATGCATAAAAATTGTAGTTTGGACTGTCATTTCTAGTGAACAAACCATAGGACCACTTTTAACATGACTAATCACTTCAAAAGTCTATTGTTCAGATTTTATTTATCCATTCATTGCCCTTCTGAATGAAGATTAAATTCTTCTTCTACTTCTCTTGGTATAGGACACAGTCCTGTTCGTTTATGATCCTCTATCCCTTATACCATTTTAGGTGTTGGGTGAGGGAGCCACAACGGATCAGCGAGAGAAAACCAGGGATGATTCATCAGCCCGGTCTCCGGAATGAGTGAGGGAAGTAAATGAATGGAATGAGCGCAAAGTGGAGGAAAGGAAAGATGATAATGGAGCAACTGGTGGAACAATGGCTGGGGAAACCAGAGGTCCTGGAGAAAACCTGTCCTAGCACTGTGTTGTTCACCACAAATCTCAGTTTGCGGTCACCTAGGTAAGATGAAATTGAGAAATGCTTTTTCCAACAAGACAATGTGACCCCGCACACGTACAATCAAACGTTAGGGCTATTAAATTAAATCTTTGGTGAATGGATAATCAGTAAAAAACTGACTTCCTTGCTCCCCAGACCTTACTCCCCTGATTATTTCATATAGGGTGCCGCAAAATCCTTGGTATACAAAAATAACAAAACAAATAATGAACTCCAAATAGAAATAACAAATTATGTACATTCCGTTACACAGGAAACTCTGTGCAAAGTGTTTGAAAACAAGTACAAAAGAGTCAAACTCTGCATACAAAAACAAAGAACAGTACTTCTAACATCTTCTCTGACATAGGTGAGTAAATAACCTCCACTTCAGTTTAGTTCATCTTCATTTCATATGATAATTAGTGGAATCCATTGCCAACCTGACATGAGTGAGCGTGTTAGTGTACTCACCTCACTGTGCAGAATCATTTGAAACACCTAATATCTACAGTTTAATTGGCATTGTTTAAAACTTGTGTATCTATAAGTATGAAAGAGAAATGAAAGAAACTGGACAATGGCTTCAGTAAAATTCTGTTCACATATTTCATGCTGTTGTGAGCCACAAGTACCACGTATTGTACATGCGTGACAGGATGCTCAGATGTCTAACAGCATTCTGTTGTGCAGTGGCAATAGTGCAAGGGAAAAAGCACTGTATATGGAATTTTAGCCAAAACTATTACAAGCTTTTTCTTATACAATATATATATATAAAAAAATGTTTTCATTAAAAAGGGTAGTTTGTAGGTTGGGGAGCGGGATTTCTTAAAAGTTTTGATGTCTCATCATGCCATCTACTGAACATACGAGGGGAGTTCAATAAGTAATGCAACACATGTTTTTTCTAGGCCAAATTTGTTGGAAAAACTTAACATTTCTTGTGGAACATTTTCAAACATTCCCGCTCCGTCTCGTAAAGTTTCATTAACTTCCAATAGGTGACAGCGCTATACAGAGCTTTTAAAATGGCGTCCATAATGGAGGTGCATTCCAAACAGGCAGTGATTGAGTTTCTTTTGGCAGAAAGTTTCAGGGCACCTCAGATATTCATAGGCGCTTCCAGAATGTCTACGGTGATCTCTCAGTGGACAAAAGCACAGTGAGTCGTTAGGTAAAGCGTCTGTCATCATTGTCGCAAGGTCAAGCAAAACTGTCTAATCTCCCGCGTGATGGGTGGTTGTTCACAGCTGTGACTCCTGCAATGTTGGAGCGTGCAAACACTCTCATTCGAGATGATCGCCAGATCTCAATCAAACACCTCAGTGCTCAACTTGACATCTCTGTTGGTAAAGCTGTCACAGTTGTTCACCAGTTGGGATATTCAAAGGTTTGTTCTCGCTGGTTCCCTCGATGTCTATCCGAAGATCACAAAGAGAATAGGAGAACCATCTGTGCAGAAATGCTTGCTCATCATGAGGTTGATGATGAGTTTTTTTGTGAAACATTGTTACCGGCAATGAGACATGGGTTCATCACTTCGAATTCGAAACACAACGGAAATAAATGGAGTGGCACCACACCCACTCCACTATCAACTAAAAGTTTTAAGGCCATACCCTCAGCCGGTTAAGTCATGACCACAGTCTTCTGGGATGCTGAAGGGATTATTCTGTTCGATATCCTTCCCCATGGTAAAATGATCAACTCTGAAGTGTATTGTGCTACGCTTCGAAAATTAAAGAAATGACTTCAGCGTGTTCATAGGCACAAAAATCTGAACGAACTTCTCCATGACAACGCACGACCTCACACAAGTCTTTGTACCCAAGAGGAGATCACAGAACTTCAGTGGACTAGTCTTCTGCATCCTCCCTACAGCCCTGATCTAGCACCATCAGATTTCCATATGTTTGGCCCAATGACGGACGCACTACATGGATGAAGTTATTGATGCAGTACGACACTAACTCCTACATTGACCAGTGGAATGATACTGTGCAGGCATACAGGCCCTCATTTCAAGGTGGGGTAAAGCCCTAGCATTGAACAGAGATTACGTTGAAAAATGTGTAACTAAAAGGTTGGGGAATGACATGGTGTATTTCAATGTTGAATAAAACAATCCCTGTTTTCGAAAAAAAAATGTGTTGCATTACTTATTGAGCCGACCTCATAGCATTTATGCCATGCCTACATGCAGGTGCAATAAAACAGATTTATAATAAGAAAACCTCAAAACTATTAGTTCTGGAGAAATGTCTATCTTTGGGTGGAATACTAACCACAGGAAAAGAAATATATTTTAACTAGGCCTTCCGGGTAGAACTGCATAATGGTTATTTCTCTGGTCGACGTTTCACCCCAACTGTCCTGAAGAAGCCTACATAGTTGGGGCGAAATGTCGACCAGAGAAACAACCAAGATGCGGTCCTACCAGGAACACCTAGTTACAATGGACACCGGCTGCCGAAGGCTATGCACTGAGGGGAAATAAATATATTATTCAGGACATATAAAGCATTATATACTTGCAGCCAATGCAGCAACTATCCCTAATGTGAGTAAAAGCTATTTGAATGAAAACCTGATAACAATGCCACCAAATTAGAATTTTCCTGAATGGCCTGGGTGTACATGTGCATCACATGTGCGCCCATTCCCCTCTCCATTTACTTTGTCTCCATCTTACTGTCAAGCTTATAGAGTTTTTCAGTTACCTTTACATTTTGATTAATATGAGTAGGACAAGCACCTAACATTTCTTTTCAAATGTACAGTCATATTCTGGCATAACAAGGAGTATTTAGGGGTTTCTTTTGGTCACTATTCATTATACTGCATCTACTCTAAGAAACACTATTTTATTATCCAACACAACACATCAATTGATATGCAATAACTGTTCACTTTCATTAGAGCCCTTTAACAATAACATATAGAAGAGATGAGATTTTCTATTCTTAGGTGCAGTGTTGCAGTCAGGGGCCAATGAGAGCATTAACTGTGACCACATGCTTGGTGCTGCCTCTGCCTTTGTTTACCTCAAGATGTTTCTTATGAAAAGCATAGACAGTTGCATTGTTGCATTGATTGAAAAAGTACAGCATGCTGGAGAAGGGAGGAAATAATCTTTGAACTTAATGAGTGAAATGCTTCCATTTCTCCTCCTAGTGCGAGTGCACCTTTGTACAGACTAGATGCCTAGTGTCACTCAAGAGTCCACATCAACAAATGATATATAAAGGTAATGGAATAAATTTTGTGATGTGCATTTACTGATTGCCCAGGACAAGAAGGCAAGCTAGAGGAATGTGCAATGTAATTGCTTTTGCTGTCTCCTCGGGGTGTATGCTCGCCTGACAAGCATGGAAGGCTCGTTTAAAATACACAAGTGTTGTCACATAGCTCACCTATACATAATACCTATTGTTGCAACAAACATTAGATCTGGCAGCATGGGTGACTCATATGCACTCTCATTCACTCATTTCCTAGTAAACAGATCCACTACTGGAGCAGATCAACAGTTCAAGCTTCTCTACCCTTCATGCACCTCTAACATTCTTGTAATGGGCATACAGTAGCTAGTATTTGTTAATTGTTGATCCCTTTTGGCTTCTTTCAAAACAACCTATAGTTTTAAATTCTAAATTATGATACACCAAGTGATGTGCTTAACCCTTATTTGGCAAACAATTTTGCTACTTATGCTGCTCTTGCTATACTTGCTAAACTGATTCTCATACAGCTTTCTGCAGTGCCTCAACGCATTCGATTCGAATAGCCATGGTCATTAAAGCAATATACAACGGGCTGGCCACCCATTCAAAGCTAAACGTTGTGGGTTTGAATCTCGGCAACTGCAGTCAAATGTGCCTGTGGTAAAGGACAGTGAGGGCCCAAGTAAAATAATACTGTGTAATGGCATCTTGGATGTTGACGGAGTATCATTTGACTGCAGTTGCTTGGATTTTGCCGTTTTATGCTAAAGAAAAAAAAAAAAAAAAAAAACACTACAATGTAATTGTAAAAATAATATAATATTTACAATTGAAAAGACTAAAAATTTTGCTAGTATAACCGACAAAGACCAGTGCAATATTATAACAAAACAACCGCACTAAAATAATTTTAAATTGAATACAGCATCATGTTGCCCCAGGGCAACACTGCCAAATAAAAGGTAACCTCATCCCTTGTAGAGTCTAGTTATGCTGTGAATTAATATAATTATGAATGGGAATATAAATGTTAGTTTTACTCAAAATAGTGTGATATTTAATGCACTAGTCTATCTTCCAGTATATTTAGACACCATCTATAATTTAAGTTTGTATATGTCTGAGCTTAATACCAGATATTAAATGTTAAAGTTAAATACTAACCTCGCAAAACCAACTCCTTTGCTTTGTCCATTGGTATCCCTGAGGATTCTCGTTGAAATAACTTGCCCATACTTTGCTAGCATGTTGTCCACATCATTTTCTTTGAAGTTAAGAGGCAAATTGGCAATATATAGGTTTGTTGGATCTTGTTCTTGTTGCTGTCCAACACAAAAAAGGACATGGTTATGCTACATTTACTCTGAATACATCTGTCCACAATTTCAAAATATTATAACCCCAACACCAAAGGCAAACTAATGAGAATTTTTAAGTTCCATCTGAATTAAAATAACATTTGAAAGCAAGTAGATTACTATCAAGCAGGAACATACAATAACTTTTCAAATTTTCTGAACATTGTTTAAAAACACTTGCATAAACTGCCTTAAATTACAACATGAAATATGCTATACAAATTTTACAATTATCTTACACTTTATCTTCATCCAAGCTTTCAAAGCTGTTATAAGCCTTAAATATGTTACTGTTACTTAGCAAAAAAATTGCTACATGACAATACAGAACACTATACAAAGCAGCAGCAAGTAAACAAAGCATTAATTTTTCTGTACAGGAAAGTTGTGCACTACTTCAATGAATTATAAAAGCTCTGTTTAAAGTGTTTTGTCACTCATGGATTTTACTTTTTAAGGTATGAACACTTTGAAAGAAATCTGCATTTCACTGCAGGTTTCATCTTCAGAGTTTACTCTGGCTGAGATAAAAAAAAAAGCTTTTTTCTTTTTAAACACAGTTATTATAGTTTATAATCACATTTATTTCCTCTAAGCTTTTAGGTTTGACAGCATGAGAACAGATAATGGATCCACGTATTTTTTATTACATTTACCTATCATCTAACTACATTTTCAACTTTCAAAATCTACCATAAATGTACTGTAACATTGAGAAGAATCCAAACATGAAAAAATGCAAAAGTAAAACAAAACAAAACTCTACTGTTCATTTTTTAAAATAATACACTGAGAAAAGCAAATTTTAAGAACACAAGTAATTCAACCCAATTTGTATTCTACATTAAACAGCCCACATAGTGAACTACATTACTTTGAGAAACAGCACATCACATAAATAACAGTTAGATCAAGTTAAGTCTACAAAGTAATTTCATATTAGTTAGTTTTCAGCTACTCTACTGAACAAGGAAAGGAGGATACAGCAATATTTCTGTAACTCATGGATGCATAATTTGGTTTCTCTTAAAAACACCTTAAGCCAATTTAATTATGTATGTGTTAATATGTCATAGTATGAAGTTGTTTTTAACAGCAAACTCATCCTGAGCCAATCTAACCATATTGTATTTTAATATTGTTTTGATGTACATTCAACATGCACATGAACATTGCTTCAAAGTCTTAAATGAATAGAGTATGTAACAGTTAACAAAACCATCTCCAAGTAGAGGAGGCAGAGAGAGAGGAGATAGTGAAGACAGACGGAAAAGGAAGGGGACAAGGAGGAGGGTTAACAATGTTGGCATCTCTCACTTATCTACGATATTGCAAAATTATACGCATGACAATTGATTTACAGGTACATTTATAACAAAAGAGATGACTTTAGTTCCAGTTTGCATTCTCTACTTAAGTAGCACTTATATACACGTACCAACCATTTAATTTCCATTATCTTAATTTTTTGAAAATGACAATGAAATACTTAGTCCACTGATTATATGGTAAAAGAGAAACTATTAAAAAATTGTTACAATGGTTAGTAGACAGGTTTTGAAGCTGTGACTTCCCAATATTAGTAAGTTATCTCACATGTATTTGGCCACACATTCCTCATTTAATATTCTATATGAAATGGTTTCACATGACCCTTGTAATTGAAAATCATTTGGAAATTATAACTATTACAAAATTTAGATAGTACACAGTTTAACCAAGTAAAATATAGGACTGATTGCGGTGAAGCAAATACACAAGATAAAATATTTGTGTGTTTGAACATATTACTCCCCTTGAGCAGTAGACTTGTACAAATGAGTTAAAATGAACACACTTATAGGTTCACTAACTCAGGTTACCCTAGTCATTGTTTAGTATGCAGTTTATTGTAATTAGTAATGCTTACTGGCAAATGAAGTGAATCTGAAGTTAAATATAAGTTTCCAACTGACATACAAGCTTTGCACTTTAAAAGAAATGGTATTGTGGCGAGAATCAATCTATCCTCAAAAGCATTATCCTATAAATTCAGATGCAGTGGGTAACACATCTCACAAACTATAATACATTGCAGCAATATCGGTAGCCCAAATTTGTTTTATGAGGTCTTTTCAGACCAATATTTAGTAGTAGTAGTAGTAGTAGTAGTAGTAGTAGTAGTAGTAGTAGTAGTAGTAGTAGTAGTAGTAGTAGTAGTAGTAGTAGTAGTAGTAGTAGTAGTAGTAGTAGTAGTAGTAGTAGTAGTAGTAGTAGTAGTAGTA